>JAQHUG010000323.1:170600-227089 GCA_028555095.1 Dicrostonyx torquatus | reverse complement strand
TACGGACACTAAGAGAGACTTACATAGATCTAATCTACATGGGAAGTAGAAAGTATAAAAAGACAAGATCTCCTGAGTAAATTGGGAGCATAGGGACATTGGGGGAAGATTGAAGGGGGGAGGGGAGAGGCAGGAAGGGGAGCAGAGAAAAATATAGAGCACAATAAATATCAATAAAGGAAAAAAAAGAAAAACAATTTTATTTATTATGTAAACAGTGTTCTGTTTGCATGTTTGCCAGCGGGCCAAAAGAAGGCACCAGATTTCAGTATAAATGGTCATGAGCCACCATGTGTTTGCTGGGAATTGAATTCAGGACTTCTAGAAGAACAGTCAATGCTCTTAATCTCTGAGCCATCTCTCCAGCCTCACTTAAAAAAAAAAATACTGGGCCTTACTATGTAACCCTGGCCTGGAATTCACTATGTAGAGCTGGCTGGCCTCAGACTCACAGAAATTTATCTACTTTTGCCTCCTGAGATCTGGGATTAAAGGTGTGTGCCACCATGCCCTGTTCCACCTTATCTTTTGAGACAGTCTCTCATTGAGCCTGGAGCCCAAGGATTCAGCTTGACTGACTGAACAGCAAATCCCAGGGGTCCTCCTCTCTCTGCCTCCCAATGATAGAGAATCAGCAAGCTTATGTAGGTGTTGGAGACCTGAACTCAAGTCCTCAGGCTTGCAAAGCAAGTACTGGCTGAGCCATCTCCCTAGCCCTGGAGGGAAGACTTTTTTTGTTATTGAAATGGTTCTAAGGGCCTGGGACTCACCTGAGACTTAACATCTTGTTGTGATGCACTGACCTGGTCAGTGTCCTTGACACTGCCAGGGCGGGGCTGCAGTGGGGGCTGCTGAGTAAGCAGGTGGTCCTTAACAATGGACACAAATCCCATCACTGAGAGAGCTTTCCTGGGGATCATACACTACACTAAGCTCATCGACACATCATTTACACGTTTGTAGTTCAGACGGGGACATTGAGGCTGGAAAAGTTAAACAATCTGCCCTACATTGGTCTCCAAGAGTGTCTGAGTCTCAGGCCTGCTTTCTAAATCACTAGCCTCGTAATGCCACTATGGCAACCGGTGCAGCTGGTGTTGAGGTCAAAAAGATGACCTCCCACAGATATGGAGCAAACCCCTGAGATCTGGTCTGTCACGGACCCTAGGCCTGGCCCTGCCTTCTTCTGGGTGCTCAGCCCATCCAGGCCACTCTTCTGGGGCCCATCCCAGAACAGAAAGCAAGGGGCTCAGGGATAAGATGATTGTAGGATGTGGGAGCAAGCACAGAAGCTGTTGCTCTGCCTGGGCATTTGAGTTAGCCAGTACCAGGGACGATATCTAGGAACCTGCTGCTGAATGATTGACAGGATCTCATCAACAGAGAAAACAGAAGAGGACAAGCCAGGCCCCAGCCCAGCCCAAGGAAGGGCCTGGCCTTAGGAGAGGCTACAGGCAAGGCTCTGAGAGTGCAATTGAGGATCATAGGGGCTCTAAAGCCTGGGCCAGGGAGTCAGGTGACTGAAGGTCTAGAAGCCGTGTGTAGTGTGCATTTATTAGAAGCCGGGCACTGTGATAGGCGTGGGGGTTAGAGATGATGAAGACATGCTCATTCCAAAGAGTCTAGGCCAACTGCCGCATGCCTGGGAGCCTCCACCTCAGTCAGAGACCCACATCCCTGGCCTGCTATGACGTGGACCTTGTGCTTTCTCCCCTTGGACCAGACTCCTTTCATAAAACAGCTTTACTGGGCTGCTCCCTGCCAGCAGCCTCTTGGAACTGTTGGATAAAAGAGTCCATAGGTGCCTGGAGCCCCATGGCAGTGCTGGGCGGGGTGCAGCAGCATCCCACATCAAATCCCAGGGAGGTGGAGAAACAGCCTCCAGGACTTGGGGGCACCAGGTTTCTCAGGAGTTCCCACTCTCTGATAGTTGCCAAACGTGTTCCTGCAGCTAGGAGGCAGGACATGAAAGTCCCCACCCTGCCAGATTGGCCTGTGATGGTTAAATGACAGACGCCAACACCCTGACTACCGGCTGATGCTGACATTGGCAGGAAAAAGTGGAGGTGGCCTTGGTGGCACAGAAATGAGGGAGTCTCTCACAAGAGTACTGAGTGCTTACCACTGGCCGTGGGGTAGGCAGATCCACATAGCTAATTCCACTACTGGGTGGGTTGTAGCAAAGGAAAGTCCCCAACCTTGGCTGTAGGTCAAGGACAAACTGAGGGTCTTGGGCTTTCCCCACAGTGCCTGTGCCTTGAAGTCTTTGCCTGTCCTCTTCTGGTTTGACCTCTCAGGCAACAGAGTCCAGAAAGACTCATTAACTTCTTCAAAGCCACAGAGTCACTTGGTGTGGCTAACAGAATGATTGTTATTAGTCATGTTTTATAAAAAGAGAAAAATGGTTCAGAGAGGTTAAGTGACTTGCCCTGGGTCAGAGTGAACAAGCAGGCCACCTGGCCTAGGTCAGAATAAGAGAGTCCATATCCCACAGCAATGGGCTTTCCTTCACTTACCTGGACAAGAAGGGGGCAGTAGCCATGGACTGTCCTGTGGTCCTGTGGAAGGGGGGCAGTAGCCATGGTCTGTCCTGTTGTCCTGTGGGAGGAGGGCAGTAGCCATGGTCTGTCCTGTGGTCCTGTGGGAGGGGGGCAGTAGCCATGTCCTGTCATGTGGTCCTGTGGGAGGGGGGCAGTAGCCATGTTCTGTCCTGTGGTCCTGTTGGGTGAGGGGGGCAGTAGCCATAGCCTGCCCCGTGGTCCTGTGAAAAGAGATCAGTAGCCATGGTCTGTCCTGTGGTCCTGTGGGAGGGGCAGTAGCCATAGCCTGCCCCATGGTCCTGTGGAAAGAGATCAGTAGTCATGGTCTGTCCTGTGGTCCTGGGAGGGGACAGCAGCCATAGCCTGTCCTGTAGTCTTGTGTTTGTTGGGGGAAGACGTAATCTTTGGCTCACACCACTGAGCTCTGGTTCTCAGAGCCCCCAGGACAGACAACTTCATCAAGTGCACTGTTAGTTTTTGTCAGTTTGACACAAACCTAAACGTATCTGGGAAGAGGGAACACAGAGGAGGAATTGCCTCTATCAGACTGGCCTATAGGCAAGTCTGTGGGGTCATTTTCTTGATCACTGGTGTGGGAGGGCCCACTGTGGCCAGGCAGTCCTGGGTGATGGAAGAATGCAAACTGAGGAACACGCCAGTAAGCAGTGTTTCTTCATGGTACCTGCTGACCTCCCTCAGTGATGGACTAGGATAAGGCCATGTGAGCCAAAGAGGCCTTTGCTTCTCGAAACTGCTTTTGGTCAGTGTGTTACCGAGAACCAGACTAGGACATCAGGTACTTGTGGATTTCTTATAAATCAAGAAAACCATTCCATATAATAATAAATATCATTTTTATACCCACATGTGTAGAAACATAACTTTTTTATTTGTCTAGATCTGGAGATGGACCACAGGCCCTCATAAGCAAGCTTATGCTCCACCATGGAACTATAATATGAGGGAAGGTATCACCAGAGGCAACAAATGGAGCACAAGTCAGAATATGGTCCCTCTCTGATTGTTGACCTCTGTGATCCTGGAATGATGAGAGAAAAGACAAAGCAGTAGGGGACAGGGACATGTCCTGTGGCATGAGATGGCCGGGAGAAGGGTGGCAGGGAGAAGGCTGCCTTATGAATGACAGATCTCTCCAGAAAGGACAGAGGAGTGGCAAGAGGCAGAAATGATGGAGACACTAACAGGCAGATCTGGTAGGGACTGTCATGACAATGGTCAGGAAGCAGGGAGGATCCCAGCACAGTCATGTGAACCTGGAATACCAAAGCCAAGAATTTTCTAGGATCCAGCATTGATTTCCTATGGTTGCTGGGACAAAGAGTCATAAATTTGGTGACTTGAAGCAACAGAAATGTATTTTTTCCCCACCGTTCTGGAAACTTGAAATCTGTGAGCTGTCACTAGGCCATCCATAACCACAATGTGGCAGGGCCACATTATCTCTTTTGCTCTAGGAAGAGGCTCCATTCCGTGTCCTTTCTAGTTTCTAGTGAGAGCGTTTCCCCACTCTGGGCCTCAGAGGTCATACTGCCTCCTTTCCCCTAACCTGACCTTTTCCTGAAAAGAATTCTTGTCACAAGGCTCCTGATAATCCAGGATCATCTCACTCCAAAAATCCCTAATCACTTCTGAAAGGCCGTTCCTATCATAGAACCCAGGATTAGCACCCAATAATGTGTGGAGGCCTACAAGACATGGAGAGATTGCCTGCAGCCAGCCCATGGTCATGATGCCTGAATGCTCAAACCCACAAACAGAACAGGGGGTTTGAGAGAGTCCATCCCCTGCTTAGGAGTTGCTTCTAATCAGTGGTGTCTCTTCCAGTCGGCAGGAGTCAGTTCCCAGCACAGTTATAATATCATAAGGGCAGGCAACATCCCATTTCCAGACTGTGCAATGAAGTCTAAAAATGGGGTCTGGTATTATCTGGAGGTGAAATTAATACACAAGGGTTTTTTGTGTTTTCTCAGTCTCCTACTGCCTTCCTATATCAGCTTTTGTTATTTAATCATTTCTTGTCCCATTTTTTTTTTCCCCCTTGGCTCTTTCAAGTGATGGGCACTGGATCTCATCTTCCTTAGAAGTGTTTTGTCCCTAGCTGCATCTGCTGTTATCTTTTTTGGGTTAGGGTGGGGGTGGGGTAACAGGTCCCTGGAGCTGTGCACTCACTTTAGGGGGAGGAAAGTGGGAGGATGTGTGGAACCAGACGGGCATGGTGGCACATGCCTTTCATCCCAGCACTCAGGAGGCAGAAGCAAGAGTATCTCGGTGAGTTCGAGGCCAGCCTGGTCTACAAAGTGGGTTCCAGGACAGCCAGGGCTATTATATAGATCTTGTCTCGAAAAATACACAAAGCAAAAAAGGAAAGAAAAGAAACTCTGGGCGTTTTGGAAGATGGGTCGATATCCAAAATTCAACCTCAGAATGAAAACACGATGAAATCTTCTAATCTCAACTTTACCTCCGGGTGGCTCTATAAAAAAAATAGAAAACCTCCATGAACCAGTTCCCTTGTCTTTAAAAGGGCAGACACGGCTGGCCCCCGGCAAGCCGTCCACACCACCCGCACATTACCCTTCAGCGCGAGTAGGGAATCTTCCACCCGTGCCCTTCCCTCGGGTCTTTTTCCTGGACATGCTCTGTGCGCCAACACCTAAAGCCTTTAGGGCCCCTGCGCCGGGCGCGCGTGGGCAGGGGCGCGCGAGGGCACACTCAAGTCTCATAACCTGAAGGTCGCACTCCCCTCCCGCTTCCCACGCGCGGATTCCAGGGCCCACGCGGAGGGCGGGCCGAACCGGAGCCTTTGTGTTCAAACCGGCCAATGGGCAGCGACGGAGGGCGGGGCCAGTCAGCTGGACCCGGCCAATGGGTTGCAGGCTGTCAGCGTTGACTGACAGGCGCACACATACACACTTGGCCACGCGCGCGCCGCCCTGCCCCACTCGCGCTGCGCGGGCCTCGGTCGGCTGCATTGTCCGCCCACCGACCCCGCGCCGTCCCGCGTCTCCGCTCTGCGCGCGTCGCAGCCCCCGGCTCGGCTCGGACCAGAGCGCGGCGCCGCCCGCGAGACCCGACGCGGAAAGAGCCACGCAAGGTAAGAGAAGGGGTGGGCCCGCCTCCTGCCCTCCTGCAGCCCCGCGCCGGCCTGGTCCGAGTCGCCGTCCGACCCGAAGCGCCGGCCTGCGCCTCTCTGTCCGGCCAGGCCGGACTACTCCAGCCCCTGCGCGGCGCACGCCCCGGGCCACTCGCGGGCCGGCGCCCTGACGCATCGCGGTCTTGGGGAGGGCGCTGTCCCCAGGCGGGACTTCCCCAGCAGCCTCCGGGGAGGAGGGCATCCAAAACCCAGCCGCCCCAAACCGGCCCAGGGCAGTGCCACTGACCGATTCCTGGCACTGGAAGTTCTCGGTCTGTGCCACCGCCGCCTGTCACAACTCCGGGGGAGGAGAGAGAGGGAGAGGCCCATTTAGCTCAGTTCCAAAACAGCCTAACCCAACCAAACCAAAACAAAGCCGTCGCGCGCCGCGCCGGGGTGTGACTGAGAGCCAGGACAGGGGGAGAGCGCCTAGAGCACTTTGCATGTCTCACGGGAAGTGGAGTGGAAATGTCACGTATAAGATTCCCCAAGATAGGGACCAAGTCTCTGTTGTAATGAGAGTTCTGAAGTGGAGAAGGATGTTTTATTTGAGGGTTTTGTAACTAGTGGTGGGGTAGAGGAGTGTCTATTCTAGCGACTCCCCATACTGTAGACCTTTGTCATCTTGTGAAACCTGGATGGCCGCTGTGATAAACTCTTTTGCGACAACAGGATGCAGCATGAAAGATAAAGATAAGGGCCACACAGCTCTGGGAGTGCTGGGAGGTGGCACACTGTAAGTGTTGAGTACCCTACCTCCCACCTCACAACGTTTAGATTCTTGCCAACAGCAGCGTGGGCACTGTCTAAACATGTTGCAATGTTTTTCCCGCTGGCAAAGGCTTCATCTGCTCCAGCAGGGCAGGGGTTAAGAGGAGGGTGTGGGTATCTGTCGCTGTCAGGTGGGGGTGGCAGCCATGGGTGGAACTACCTTATAAGGACTGGAATACAACCCAGGCTCCAGGCCAACTTCCTGCTTTGGCTACTACCAGTTGGTCCCTTTACCAACACCACTAAGGAAAGTGAAGGATGCCAGATGGGCATCCCACCTGGGAAGACGCCAGTTAGCCCAGACAGGAGGCTACTTGTCTTGCTAGCTGGATGAACCTGACCTTCTGGTTTCTATGGTCAGGGTTTAGTTGTGTTTCTCACTATTGGGAGGTGGGTGTCTGCCAGGAATATCAGGAGTCCTGATATACCCAATATACAAAGTTCCAATACCTGAAACTCTTGTTGGGATATACGTTTGTGTAATCCCTTCCAGCCCAGGCTCTGAGAAGCCTGTGTTGTCATCCGAGATTTGAATTTGGGTTCCAGGGCTGAAAAGTTTGTTTACCTTTACTCACGTGTTAGAAGACTGTCTCTGGCCAGGTCTTTTCCCCTTGGCCTTCTTATCAATTTCACCCCATCCCACGGGGTGACTGTGACTGTCCTGTAGGCCTGACTGACTGCAACGCTACACAAGAGCTCCACCTTCTGCATTACTTCCTTAACAAATATTCATTGTGCAAGCACATAGTTTACAGCTGTGTTCCAAGTGTATGTTATATGAAGCTATAACGCTTCCCAACTTATAAACCTTTTGATGGAATGCAGATGTCTAGGCCCTGCAGTCTCAGGTCTGAGCAGAAAGAGACTTGGCTCTCACCTACAGGCTAGTGTCCCAGGTTTCTCCCTTGTAGAAGGGTGTAGTGATGGCCACCTTGCTTAGGCCAGGGTTGTCATTAATGAGTAGGAAAGGAACCAGGCAGCCAGTAGTCCTTTATCATCGTCATTGTCACATCAAGATGTCACATCACAGTGTGCTGGGAGGCTGCAGATATGAGCCCCCGTGATAATGCAGGTGGGAAGGGCTTCTGTAATCGGGATGTGGCTGGGGCCCCGAAAGGAAGGAAAGGAGAACATGCCTGGAGGAAGGGGAGCAATGGGTGTGGGGGCTGGACATCATAGGGAGAGAATAAAGCCCTGGTGTGGGAAGGGCTTGAGGGTTCACCCCGGGAAGCAGTGATCAAAGTCCCTGTCAAGTGTGTGTTAGTCTCTGCTTTTAGAGTTGAGCAAGGCCCAGTTCTGGCTCCCACAGAGCTCCGTGCCAAGGAGGATAAAGACATGCAACCTATAAACTGGGAAGCCCTGTGAAAAGGACCCTGGAAGAGGCTCCCTGAGTCCTAAGTGAATCCCAAGGCAGGCAGCAGTCAGGGGTGAGCAGAGAGAGCTTCAGGTCACAGGGCTGCTTTGCTTGGGTGTACAGGACTTCTGTCCTCTGCAGTGAGGTAGCGCCCGTGTCTCCTCGGGTGGGCCGTACACCTTGTACGTTGTCCTGTCTCCCCCAAGTCTTTCTTCAGGAGAGGGGTCCCTACCCTGCCTCATCATGTCAAGACGAAGCCAGCGCCTCACGCGCTACTCCCAGGATGACAACGATGGCGGCAGCAGCAGCAGTGGTGCAAGCTCCGTGGCAGGAAGCCAGAGCAGCCTGTTTAAAGACAGTCCTCTCAGGTAGGGACGGGGCAGGCGACTCTTCCTTGCCCCTGTTGTGGATGGAGATGAGATGCCTGTGTTTGGTCAAGAGGCTTCTGCCTTTCTTCACACCTATAATGATGCCAGGACCCAAGATGCTGCCTTCTCCACTCACTGTGAGCAGGGGCCACCCAGCCTTGGGTTTAGTGAACAGGAAGTGGGGAGAGGCAGCTTCATACAAAAGCCAGGCAGGAAACACCAAAGCTGGGCTCAACAGAAGTAAGTCTGCTCTGGATGGGTGTGGCAGTTCAGCCATCTTCCCCAGGCCCACACCTCACATTTCACCACATGTAGGGTCTCAGGAGCTGGCCCATGACTCAGCAACAATGCCTTGTCATCTTGCCTCCTTGCAGCCATGAGGCCCCTGAGGCTCTGGTTAAGTCTGGGAGGCCAGGTCAGGTTTGTCCAGATTTTCAGTAGGTTGTGGAAACTCCTAGTCCTACTAGGAAGCATGGGAAAACAATTGGCTTTGAAGTGAGAAACCCGAATTGAATGATGACCCACTCCGAACTTGCCCATCTCTGGTGAGATCCGGTGATGGTACTAGAAGCAGAGAAGTACCTGTGCTGGGAAAAGTCAGAAGTAGATGGGTTGTTGGTCGCCTGGCAACAAGGCCTACCCATACAAAGTGAGCCTGCCAGGGCTGTTGGCTTCCCCTGCCTGGCTGGGCTCACTTCTCTGCCTCTCCCCTCATGGCTGTCCCACAGGACTTTGAAGAGGAAATCAAGCAGCATGAAGCGCCTGTCCCCAGCTCCACAGCTGGGCCCCTCCTCTGATTCTCACACCTCCTACTACAGCGAGTCTGTGGTTCGGGAGTCCTACATAGGCAGCCCCCGGGCCGCGTCCCTCGCCAGGAGTGCCCTCCTGGATGACCGTCTACACAGTGAGCGTCTACACAGTGAGCCATACTGGAGTGAGTACCCCAGACCCGCTCCTGAAACCTGGTCTCCAAGTTCCTTCCCTCTCAGTGTTTCCAAGAGGCCCTCCTCGGGATGCTTCTCAGAGCACCCCTCAGCTCCAGGCCCACCAAGGTGGAGGCTGTGGGAGCTCAACAGACCCCTGTCCCCTGCCAGGTGGGGACCTGCGGGGAAGGAGGAGGAGAGGCACAGGTGGCTCGGAAAGCAGCAAAGCCAATGGGCTCACCACTGAGAGCAAGGTCTCAGAGGACTTTTTCGGCTCTTCCTCAGGCTACTCTTCAGAGGATGATTTCGCAGGTAGGTGCTGCCTCATTAGCTCATGTGAGTGGATTCTAGGGCTAAGCGGAACCAAGGACAAGGGGCACCCTGACAATGTGAGATGACCTCACCATAGCTTCCCTGAAAGCTGGGGACAGAGCATCGGGCTAGAGAATTTGCCTAATGAAAATGCAACCTTGGGCAGTTCTCTCTCTCTGTCTCTCTCTCTCTGTCTCATGGTGTGTGTGCTCACACATGTACACACCATACTGGGTGTTTGCACCAACACTCTCCATCCTTCCCCAAGCAGTTCCTCACCTAGGACTTTGTGTGTCTGTAGAATCCTCCTCCACTAGTCTGTGAGTGACCCAGAACCACACCACTGGGTTTTGGGCAGTTTAACCTGGGACTCAGGCATGGTCAGTACTCAATAATTTCTATTACATGCAGGAGTGATCCCTTGTCTGGTTCTAAGCAACTGCCTAGAGACTGTCAGCATGGAGGGGTGCAACAGGGAAATAAAATGCCAGGGCCTGGGGACGTGACTCAAGGCACAGTGCTCTAGCAAGCACAGGTCCTAGGTTCAGTCCCCAGCACCAGGAAAAGATGTTGGAGATTCCCCATCTCATCAGTACACACGCATGTCTTGACCTACTCTGGGTGGAGGATGAGAGACTCAGGCTCAAGGAGTCTGATTCCAAATCCAGGGTTCACAGTGATGGTGAGAGGTTGAGTTTGTCTCCTTCCCTTCCCTGCAGGTTACACGAACTCCAACCAGCACAGCTCAGGGTCAGGGTTAAGGAGTGCAGCGTCTCGGGTGGGCTCATTTGTCTGGACCCTGGTCACTTTTCCAGGTGGGTACTCGCTGTGTGCTAGGCCACTTCCACACTTCTTGTTGTGTCTGCTTGGGCACCCAGGCTACAGAGTCGGGAGGGCTTGTTGTAGAATAATCACTGAGAACCAAGAGCTGTGGGAAAGGCCTAGCAGGTTTGAGCAGGAGCCACTGCAGAACAGGTTGGGGTATAGGAAGACTGGGCTGGTGGACTTGGAAAGGGGTCACTGTGGAGTGGGACAAACGGGGCCTGGCAAGGGATGGTCAGGGGAGCACAAAGATGGGGAAAGCATAGTGTGCTAAATATGGCTAAGCCTTAGGCTTAATGGCCCCTTTTCAGGCCGGCTCTTTGGTCTTCTCTACTGGTGGGTTGGTACCACCTGGTACCGCCTGACGACTGCTGCCTCCCTCCTGGACGTCTTTGTCTTAACCAGGTGAGTGAGACTCCAGACTTGATGATGAATGAGAAAGACCTGGTACCACAGTGCTTGATAGAGCATCCGAGCCTGAATGTGGTCCACCGTTCCCTGAAGGTACCCAGTCTAGGGTAGCTTCTGGAGTAGGCAGGTTTCCCTTCCTAGTTAATAACTCTCAAGGTTCATGCTCACCTGGGTCCTTCCTAAGATCCAAGGGCCACCCAGCCCAGCCACTTTCAGTCCTCAGAGAAAGGGTGGCTTTGCTCCCAGTGGCAAACTCTGAGGCACTAATTCAAAAGTGGGGTAGAAAGTCCTGACTCCTTAGACCTGTTAGAGGCTACATTCCAGAGGTTCCTGCTCATGGCCAGAAGCCATGAAGAGGCATTGTCTGAGGATGCTGCGGGGTTGGTTATTCCCCAAGTTCTTGAACCAGTAGAACAGAGGCTTAGGGCCATGGCCTTTGGGTAGAGAAGAAAGGCTAGACCAGGAGGTCAGGGCACTTCTAGCCAAGTCCAGGTCATGGAGTATGGCTAAGTGCTGCTGGAAAGAGGGATGGTCACCAAAGAACCTGATAGAATCAAGAATCAGTCAGGAGAACTGAGAGTCTGAAGCCAGCCTGAGCTACATGGGGAGTCCAGGTCAGCCTGGGGTAGCTATCAAGACCCTGTCTCAAAAATATATGTGTGGTAGGGGCTGGGGGAGGGCTGGAGAGATGGCTCAGTGGTTAAGAGCACTGGCTGCTCTTCCAGAGAACTGAGTTCAATTCCTAGCACCCATATGGTAGCTGACAACAGCCTGTAACTTAGTTCCAGGGGATACAATATCCTCTTCTGGACTCTGAGGGCACCTACACTCACCTGCACATATGTCTACACACACGCACACACACATATACACGGAATTGAAAATAAGTTTTAAAATGTATAGAGCCAAAATTCCCCTACTCTTAGTACCTATAGGTACAGTTCTAGTGAACTAGTCTGGCCCTAATCCCATGGAAAGCTCAAGGGTACATGTTTTAAGTCTAGTTTAGAATTCTAGAAAAGTCCCAAGAGACTGAGTGGAGCATGGAGGCCCAGATCCCACATGCTGATGTCTGCCTTCTTCTGCCCTCCCAAGGTCCAGGCACTTCTCACTGAACCTGAAGACTTTTCTGTGGTTCCTCCTGTTCCTACTGCTCCTGACTGGTCTGACCTATGGTGAGCAGGGATGGAAGAAAGGAAAGATAAAGGCAGGGGTAGGGTGTGACAGTTGCTGGGCTAACAGTAATCCAGGGGTCGGTGTGACAGGTGCTGGGCTAACAGTGCTCCAGAGGTAGATGACAGTCGCTGGGCTAATATTGATCCAGGGGTAGGGTGTGACAGTCACTGCACTAACAGTGCTCCAGGGGTAGGTGTGACAGTCGCTGCACTAACAGGAATCCAGTGGGCCAGATCATTGGCAGAGCCCTGCCTGACTTTTCCACTCCCCTCAACCCCACCCTACTGACCCAGGCTGTCCTGTCTGAGAGCATCCCAGGGCTGAGGGGGATAGTCTCATCTGACCTTGCTCTTGTTGTGGTACAGGGTGTCTCTGGGAGGAACACGCCCCTGGACAGCCACTCTGTGGGTAGCAAGCAGGAACTCTGAGCTATTATTAGGAGTAGCTATTTTCCCTCTATTCCAAATCAGGACAGAGTCTGTGCAAGGGGAATGTTTTTACAAGATCAAGTGAAACCTTTGGCTGCCTTGAACCAGAAGCCATGAAACAGTGGAAAAAAGAACTGGCTGGGACACTAAGAGCTGCTTACCCACAGCTCTGCCCCATTCTGCCTGTCACAGGACCTTCTTATCATCTTTGCCTTGTGTATTTCACTTCTCATTGGACAGTTCACTGAGTTTCCGGTTTCATGTGATTTGGCTGTGTAGTCCCAGGCTCACTCTCAATGACTGCAGGAGCTTGTAGAGTTGGTTTTATCTGTGTGGCCCTGGCTGCCCTGTAACTCTCTGAAGAACAGGCTGGCCTTGAACTCCTGAGTGCTGGGATTAAAGGAGGGCCACTAACACCACCACCACTGCCCAGCGTACTTTTATTAATAAGAAGGCATTTTTTCCAAATGTTAGTTTCCTTTTTGTTTCCTGTTACAAGAACA
The DNA here is from genome assembly GCA_028555095.1 of Dicrostonyx torquatus. Taxonomy (NCBI): domain Eukaryota; kingdom Metazoa; phylum Chordata; class Mammalia; order Rodentia; family Cricetidae; genus Dicrostonyx; species Dicrostonyx torquatus. The sequence goes on along the minus strand of JAQHUG010000323.1, from coordinate 214,327 downwards.
ACTTGTTCATACCTAGTGAAAACTGGGCATCACCCTTAAAATAATAACCATTTTATTATTCATGACAGCATCGTGCTTATTCCACTGGCACTTTCCCAGGTGCTAAGCACAGCTCCGTCTGAGTTTCTCCATTTCCTTGTGGGGTTGACAGAGCTGGTGTCACAATCAGGACACATGGAGGTGCCAGGGGAGAGGATCCAGACCCGCTCAGGGAGTGTGTTGTGGTGGTGTCTACACAACCTACTGATTGTGGGTACTCCTTTCCCCTCCCTGCTCAAGGCTGATAACTAAGTGGCAAACATAACATTTTCAGGCTCTCTGTTTCTCTGTGGCTGCAGCCTTGGGCCCTGGTCCTGGGATGCTGTGTTCTCTCGTGTGATGCTCAGTGTCAGCAACCCATGGAGCTGGGGAGCTGCTAAGCCGACTCACAAATGGCCACTTGATCTATTTAACCCTTCTTCTGGACAGGGCAGCCAGTGGTAGTTGTCAAAGCTCCCCAGGGGAGGCAGGGCTACCTCAGGGCTGGGCTCCACCCCTAGAAACCTGGAGCTGGGAAAGGAAGGCGCTTTCACACGAGTTTCACTGTCTGTGGAATGAGCAAAAGAACCCGGGGTGGGGGGTGAGCATGAGTGTGCTGTGAGGTCACGAAGTGTCATTTCCATGCCTGAGGGAGCTGGACTCAAAGTGAGTGACACAGGCCACATGACAGATTCTAAGCAGCACTCTCTCCCTGTGCCTAGGTGCTTGGTATTTTTACCCCTTCGGGCTGCATACACTGCAGCCCACCTTGGTCTCCTGGTGGGCAGCAAAGGAGAGCAGGAGGCAACCGGAAGTGTGGGAATTCAGAGATGCCTCCCTGCACTCCCAGGTGAGTCCACGGGGCTGAGGGTGCTGAGCCAACTTCTCCAGCCTGCCTTTGCAGGGAACATCCCAGCTCACACAAAGCCACAAAACTACAAAACCCTTTCTCCTAAACACAACTCAAGGTATGTATGTGCTCAGAAATCAGAAGGAAGGGGCTGGCAAAAGGTTTTGTTGCCTTTCAATGTGATTTCAACATGCCATGGCTTCTGTGTGTAACATCCTCATAAGGTACCTCCCACTCCTCTCCCAACTTAAACTTGTAACTTAAGACTGCAAGTTTGTAATAGCTGTGGGTCTGGAGGTCCCTTCTGGGCTGAACCAAGTCAGGCGGTGCTGGTGGGACAGTAGGCCTAGGCCTTCACGGAGACAGCTGCCCCCAGGTGCTTGTTGTTCGCCTATCAGGCTGGCCTGGGCTTCCTCCCATGGCAGCTCAGCTGTGTTCTAGGAGGGGGAAAAAAGCCAGATGAGATGGGACCTGGAGAAGCAAGTATCAAGGACAGACCAGATTTAAGGAATGTCGGGCAAGGAGAGGGAAGCCCCTCCAGCAGGCGGCCTGCTGGGCCACTCTGCAGAGGCTGCAGACACAGGAGTGAGAGACGGTGGTCAGTTTATAATCTGCTCAGGTCTTAAGATGGGACAGGCCCAGGCTGTGCTCTTCAGGGCCTGCAGTCAGTTGTGGTAACAAGTGGACCAAGTAGGCATACAACCAGAATGTAGTAGAAATACAGGGTACTCAAAACTCTGTCCCAGGGCTGGCTCGGTGCACAGCATACTTGCTGTGTGAATTTCAGACCTGAGTTCAGATCCCTAGTATGACTAGTGGACACCTATAACTCTGGTGCTGGGGGTAGTGGTGGAGTCAGGTGGATCTCAAAGGCTTGTTGGCCAATAAGGCCAGCTGAAATGACATATCTAATGTCAAATTCTGGCCTCCCCTGGTGCACAAGCTAGTACACTTAACATACATGTGCACACACATGCATACACACATGAGCATGGCACACACACACATGAATCTCTTTGTCTCAGCAGGGCATAGTGGCTCACATCTGTAGTCCTGGCACTTGGGAGGCTAAGGCAGGAGAATCACCATGAATTTGCAGTTAGCCTGGGCTACATGGTAAACTACAGGACAGTCTAGACTAAGAGTAAGACCCTTTCCCAAGAAAACAAATGTTGGGTGGTGGTGGCACACACCTTTAATTCCAGCATGTGGGAGGCAGGGGCATGTGGATCTCTGTGAGTTTGAAACCAGCCTGATCTACAGAGCTAGTTCCAGAACAGACTCCAAAGCTACTGAGAAACCCTGTCTCAAAAAGCAAACAAATAAGCAAAACAAAACAAACAAAAAACAGAAAAGAAAACAAACATCCCCAAAAAAAACCTCTTTGTCCTCTACAGATTTGAACTTTACTTGTACCTGCTGAGTTAAGCTTGCCATATATTCCAACATGGTCTTTTTCATGAATATGATCTTATTTCTTAAAATGATGGCATCTCCTGTCATCTGCAAACTCCTTTTAACGTTAATCTTAAAATCTTGAAGTGACAAGGAGCGGCTCAGTCTTGGGCCACTTTGCATGTGGAAAGGGGAAGTAGAGCCAGCAGAGCTTGGCCTGGCTTCCGCCAGTGTGAAGACAGCGGGTTTGGATAGGTGATGGCAAGGGCAGGGGAGGGCAGGCTGGGAATGGCATTCTGTGCTTGCTACCTCTTGAATCATATGAGCATGTGTTTAAAACAGAATTTCTAAGACCAGAGACCTCTGCCCCAAAGTCCTTTACCCTTTAACAGTTGGTTGTCAGACTGCATTTTGTAATTTCTCTTGGCAAAGATTTTGTTGTTTGGCAAACAACAGTTTTCAAAATTCATGACACACTATCAGATGTCACCCTTGATCCAAATGGCTGTTACTACATCTCTGTAGGGCATTCATTTAAATGAGGAAAATGCAGAGCTTTCAAACCATTCCTTCTTGATGTAGTTATCAATGGAAGAGCAAAAGCACTTGAAAGCCAAAGGCTACCCCTCCCAACCTTATACAGCTCATGGGGTACATACATACATACATACATACATACATACATACATACATACATACATACATACATACATTAGTTCACGGGCTGCCCAGCTGGGTCCCTGTGACCATCCTGCAACTTCATGACATTTTCCTGGCTAGTCCCTGTGTTCAGACCCCCTCTCCCAGCCACCTTTCCCTCCGCATTGGACATTGGGACCTGTCCATGGGGACTATGTTTAGGAAGCTTTAGGCCCGGCTCCTGCAGTGTATGTCCTGTATCTCCTGGCGTGTGCTACAATTACTAGCCATGTCCCAGCTGTTTTTGCTTTTTTGTTTGTTTTTGTTTTTTCAAGCAAGAGTCTCACTAGATATCTCTGGCTGTCCTGGAACTCACTTTGTAGACCAGGCTGGCCTTGAACCCACAGATATCTGCCTGCCTCTCTCTGCCTTACAAGTGCTGGGATTAAAGGTTTGCACTACTGTGCCTCGCTGCCATGTCCCAACTGGGCTGTCAGAAGCCCCTTGAATATTCCTCTTTCTGCCAGCTGTCTCAGTGGCCATTCCCAGGAAGCCTTGTGTTAGGCTCCCCTGCCCCCCCCACCTCTGTTCTTTCCCTCTGGCCCCACCAGGCTGAGCAGCGGATTCTCTCCCGGGTGCACTCCCTGGAGCGGCGCCTGGAAGCTCTTGCTGCCGAGTTTTCTTCCAACTGGCAGAAGGAGGCCATGCGGCTGGAACGCCTGGAGCTGCGGCAGGGTGCTACTGGCCATGGAGGCAGCAGTGGCCTGAGCCATGAGGATACCCTGTCTCTTCTGGAGGGGTTGGTGAACCGCCGTGAGGCTGCCTTGAAAGAGGACTTGCGCAGGGAGACAGTGGGTCATATCCAGGTGAGGGAACAGCATTGCAGGGGTGTGGGACTGCACATCCCCTGAGGGCGATGTCATAGAAAACCCTGAAAGTGCACATGTTGGGTGTAGGAAGCCCCATAGAGCATGAGGGAGACAGTCGTGTGTTATATAGCATCACTTGCCAGGTACCCTGTCACAATGGGGATGATCCATCTTCCATGGTGGGAGTACCCAGCATAGCCTGACACCAGTGAAGTGTTAGACACCATGTGGTACCCCTTGTATTTCAGAGCCTTGTAGCATAAGGCCAGGAGCTGAAACCTGGGAGTTAAAAGTCCCAGAATGAGCCCCGTTAGCATCCAGTCACAAGTGTTCCTCCAAGGGCAGCTGTCAAACCTTAGTCTCTCAGGGCATGATGGTGCACACCTTTAATCCCATCACTCAGGAGTCAGAGGCAGGTGGATCTCTTGAGTTTGAGACCAGCCTGGTCTACATACCGGAGTTCCAGGAGAGCCAGGGCTACATAGAGAGATCCTGTCTAAAACAAAGCAAACACAAAAGCCAGTTTCTTCTCTGTATCTGGCAGGAAGAACTGGCAGCCCTGAGGGCAGAGCATCACCAAGACTCAGAAGACCTCTTCAAGAAGATTGTCCAGGCCTCTCAGGTCAGTGGGCTAGGTTTGTAGGCCTGTGCTGAGGATCTCACCACACTCAGGTCAGTCCTTGGTCCTTCATGGATACTGCTGGGATGTTGCACAGAAGGGGAGTGGTCTCGTGGCTTCTCTAGGGGCTGAACTTGTCTCACATGGATGCTCCACAGTGACCCCTGGGGATGTGTGTGCATGGGGCAAGGGTGGGTAGCTGTGCTGGTGTGTCTGTGCTCAGTGAACATAAACTTACCTAGGTGGAAACGAGTCTGGTGAGGTCACAGAACTTCAACTGGTTTGATCTGTGCTGAAAGGGCTGAGAGACCCCGAGGCAGGGATGGGATTAAGCAAAGACCCCTATATAGGACAGGTCCTCAGAAATGAAGAATCCTGTGTATTCTACATGCTAGGCAATCACTCTGCCAACTGAGCTATACCCACAGCTGAACTCTTCGTTTCTTTCTTGTCTTTGTTCCTTCTTCCTGCTCCCAGGAGTCTGAGGCTCGTGTCCAGCAGCTGAAGACAGAGTGGCAAAGGTAACAGCTGCCATGGCCAAGGCCTGTTCTGTCACCATTAGGGCTCTGCCTGGTCCCTTGGGGAAGACTGGCAGAAACTTAGCTTAGGACCCTGCCGGCTGCCTCTAAGGTCCAGGGAAGATTGGTAAGGACTAGGGGTGGCAGGGCCAGGCACTGCAGTGAAACTGGAGCTTGTGTGCCTTATGTTCTTATGGCCAAGCTGTGAAGGCAGAAGCGGCCACAGCACTGTGAATTGTGTACTCTAAGCTTAGAGGGAATCAGAACAGAATTAGCTCTGAGACAGGCAAGCTAGTTCTCAAGCTCCTGTGCTGTGTTCTCCTGCCAGACTCCAAGAGCAGTCCTGCTCCTTCACATACGCAGTAGGTGACAGGCACACTCTTTATGACAGGAGTCGGTCAGGGGTCCTCTTCCTCCCTCAACATGGCCTTACCTTACTTGCCTCCCTCTGGGGTTAGGACGACCCAGGAGGCCTTCCAGGAGAACTCTGAGAAGGAGCTGGGACGGTTGGAAGCCCAGCTGGCCAGCCTGCGGCAAGAGCTGGCTGCCCTGACTCTGAGGCAGAACTCGGTGGCAGATGAAGTGGGACTGCTGCCACAGAAGATCCAGGCTGCCAGGGCTGATGTGAGTTGGAATTACACAGACCCTGTGGAACATCCTCCCCTCTGAGACCACCCACCGGGTGGCAGGGTCTGTCAGCTGGGGTAGGATCCCTAGCCTGTTGTCTGCTACCACCGACCTGGGGGCAGGGGTGGGAGGGTTAGGGGATGGGGGCAGTATCCCTAGCCTGTTGTCTGCGACCACCCACCTGGTATCGGGGGGGGTGGCGGGGGGGCAGTATCCTTGGCCTGTCCTAGAGGCACATGCACACCTGGACTGATGCAGACCTGGACTCTGGGGAAAATGTTTCCCGTTCTTAGCCAGTCTTCCCTAGAAGGTAGTCCCTGACCTCTATAACCTCTCTCCCAGAGTCTCCTTCCCCTCCAGTTCTGCTGCCTCCCTGAGTGACAGTCCACCAGCCCTGCCATAGCAGCCCCTGCCATTCCTGCAAGCTTCTCAGTGACACTGCCCTCTGTCCCTAGGTGGAATCCCAGTTCCCTGACTGGGTCAGTCAGTTCCTTCTCCAAGACAGGGGTGCCCGTAGCGGACTCCTGCAGAGAGACGAGCTGCATGCTCAGCTGCAGGAGCTGGAGAGCAAGATTCTTGCCAGCATGGCTGAGATGCAGGGCAAGTCAGCCAGGGAGGCTGCAGCTTCTCTGGAATGGACACTGCAGAAAGAAGGCGTGGTCGGGGTGACAGAGGAGGTAAGGATGACTACCCTCCCCGCACACTGCTTTCTTCCCCAGAAGCTGTAGACCTGAACAGTCCTACCCTGCCAGCTCCACATATGTTCTAAGACATAAATGATGGACCCTCTGGTTAGAGGTTTGGGTGTATGTTCTGGGCCAGGTGTGGATGGTTGAGGTGTACAAGACCTGATTGGGTAGCACTGTGCCCATCTAGCAGGGTCAGTCATGGGTGTGCATGTAGTGTCTGTGCCCCATTCACATCACATCTGTCTCCTGGGAATGTGTTTCAGCAAGTGCACCGGATCGTCAAGCAGGCCCTGCAGCGCTACAGCGAGGACCGTATTGGAATGGTAGACTACGCCCTGGAATCAGGAGGTGTGTGTGCTGCCTTCACCACTTTGCCTTATCTTGCTTCTTACGATGGCTAGGCCTCAAGTCTGCCAGGCAGCACAGTGCTAAGCAGACAGGGCTCGAGGCCAGTACTGGACACCCAACTGGGATTCCCATCCAAGGCCAGGGATGGCTGAAGGAAGCCATGAGGCACTGAGTGGCATCCCTGGCTGGAAGAGGCCTTGTGAATTTAAGTTAGAGCTAAGGGCTGGGTTTAAGGTCCTTATCCCCATGTTCTGTGAGGAGACAGGCAATAGCTCTTCAGCCCTGGAACCCAGAAGCTTATTGGGCCTCCCCACTGAGAGTTTAAAGAAACTTTCTGTCGCCGGGCGGTTGTGGCGCACGCCTTTAATCCCAGCACTCGGGAGGCAGAGGCAGGCAGATCTTTGTGAGTTCAAGACCAGCCTGGTCTACAAGAGCTAGTTCCAGCGCAGGCTTCAAAGCCACAGAGAAACCCTGTCTCAAAAAACCAAAAAAAAAAAAAAAGAAACTTTCTGTCCCGTGACAGGAGCCAGCGTTATCAGTACCCGGTGTTCTGAGACTTACGAGACAAAGACGGCCCTCCTCAGCCTCTTCGGCATCCCCTTGTGGTACCACTCACAGTCACCTCGAGTCATTCTCCAGGTGGGCACTCAGTGAGGGCCCAGTGCACTCTGAACACAGTTGGGGGGGTGCCCCTCAGTCAGCCAGCCCCTTATCTGACATGTCTTTCACCTCCTCCAGCCAGATGTGCACCCAGGCAACTGCTGGGCCTTTCAGGGACCTCAGGGCTTTGCTGTGGTCCGCCTCTCTGCTCGCATCCGTCCCACAGCTGTCACCTTAGAACATGTGCCCAAGGCCTTGTCACCCAACAGCACTATCTCCAGTGCTCCCAAGGACTTTGCCATCTTTGTGAGTACCTGGTCTGTGTGGGGGTAGAGGAGGTGTCTTTGCTGAGAATCATCATAAGGTGGCTCTGGCAGTGAGGGGGTTAGTGCATTTGAAAGAGGAGAGGCAGGGTAAGACTAGCCCTTTGGCTCGGCTGTCTGAGGCTGCAGTGGAGACACAGTTGTGAGACTGGAGTGGCCCCTGACTCCTCCCTACTCCTGTATGCTTTGCTACAGGGCTTTGATGAAGACCTGCAGCAGGAAGGGACACTTCTTGGCACGTTCGCCTATGACCAGGATGGGGACCCCATCCAGACCTTCTATTTCCAGGTACAGGATTCTGTGCTCATAGGGTGGAACCTCACCTCCCCACCCCCACCCCATCAACAGCAGCCATCTCCCAGCACTTGCACTGCCAGGTACAGGGCTCAGAGATCTCTTCCCATCCTGCCTCAGTTCAGGGTATAGGGTAGAGATTGACTCTCCTGTCAATGACACAGAGATGACAGTATTCAGGGCTTCCTGAACAAGTGAGTTTTACTAAAGAAGGGTTTTGACAAGGACGTAACTATGACAGATGTTCAGGACGATCAGTGTGTAGTCAGCTAGAGTCTCGGGCAGGGCATGCAGCCTACAATAAGTGGGCATCCAATCTTCTACACTTGATAGAGGCAGATTCCAGTGCTAGGGATGGAACTCAGTTCATTTTAATTCCTTGGTTGTTTTGTTTTTTCTGTATGTGTGTATAAATGTTTTACTTGCAATCTATATCTGTGCACCATCTGTTTGCTTGGTGCCATAGAAGGTCAGAAGAGGGCTTTGGATACCCTATAACCAGAGTTACAATTAGAAGCTGCCATATGGGTGCTGGGAATTGAACCTGGATCATATGGAAGAGTAGCCAGTGCTCTTAACTGCTGGGCTAACTCTTTAGCTCTATAACACTATGGCTTTTAAGCTAGACACACACCAGCAAAAAGCAAACCCTGTCCACAAGCCTCCTATGAAAGTTCTATGCATGATAAATGCTAACCATGACTGGGAATGAATTCGTCAGTCTTGGATGAACTGTGCTGGTCCTTGGTATTCAGACTGTTCACATATGGCCCAAGGGCTGGCTCATGGGTAGTGGCCCCTAGAACCCCTAAGTCCCCCAGGGTCTTTGGCCTGGAAACTTTGTTCCAGGAAATACAAACTTTAGAAATGTAGGTTTTTGAGCCCCCAGGGGAAGACATCTGGCCCCCCCAACCCCTTCTGTTGGTGATGTGTCAAGGGATCCAGTGACACTGAACCCTTCTTCTCCACCTAGGCCTCTAAGATGGCCACATACCAAGTCGTGGAGCTTCGGATCCTGACCAACTGGGGCCACCCTGAGTACACGTGCATCTACCGCTTCCGGGTGCATGGAGAGCCTGCCCACTAGCCCTTTAAGACCTTGTGCCTGCTGCTAGCCACCTGGGAGGCCCACCCTTCCCAGCATCTACCCCTGCTCTGAGAGGTGTACAGCACCCACCGCTGCCCGCACATGCTTGATAGCGCTGACATCAGGAGCAAGAATGAAGAGGCAGCATGTGTAGGATTCCCTGCATAACCAAGCAGCTTGAGGTTGCCAACAGGCTCCCATGCCTCCCTTAATCCTCCCTCTAGAGCTAGGCTCCTGCCAGGGTGTATATATGTAGCATACTTTGGAGGTCTGGGAGTCAGGAAGTGAGACTATTTGGTGGAGGGACTGGCAGCAGGGAGCTCCTGGTAGGTGCCAAAGCCATGGGCATACTAAGCCAGAGCTCCAGGGAGGTTAGGACAGTGCTCAGCACTATACAGCGGGAACTGTCTCTGGCAGGTACCCTGGACCAGAGGGCCTGTGGAGTTTCTTGTATCCTGGAGGGATACAGCTCCTGTGTGCCTCTGAGGACTGCTGTCTGTGCCAACCTAGATCCCCAGTGCTGGGGACCACTGCTTTTTCTCCTAATGTGGGGTGAGGGTCTACTTTGTACTTCATTCCTGCTGTATCCTGCCTGTGCTTCAGAGCAAGGTTTCCATTCCCCCAGGGGAGAACCTAGGCTGTCTTTGGGGCCATTCCATCAGGGTAGCCTAGAAGAAAGGGAAAATGACCTTGGGGGTTCTCCTGGTCTAGTGCCAATAGCCTCAGTGTGGTTCAAGGTGTCAGGTGGAGAGGCTACACTAGCCCACTCCCATCTAGTGAGGGCCCTGCCCACTCTAAAGCAGCTCCCTTGGGCTTTCAGCTCTTGCTTAGATTCCTTCTCTGTGGGGGCAGTTGGGTAGGGGCTGGGAGGGAGGCTTGCAGGTTACCTTCTGTGAGGAGGAGGAAGAGGCTTTTAGACTTAATGGCCCTGCTGTATTATATATAGAATTCTCAAGGTCTGTTTTTATTTTTTGTTGTTTTTTTAAACTGAAAAGCTACAAGCTTGATTCCTAGCCCCATTCTGCGGGGCACCAGCTGTTACTCAGTTCCCAGTTCCTGGCCTCTGAGAGGGGCTTGGTCCTGGCCTATGGGAAGGGCCAAGGGGAGCTGCCTGGCAGGGGCAAGCGGAAGCCCTGTTAGGTGTTCTGGTGAAGCCACAACCTGCACATCCCTGCCCCTCAGGGCTTGTTTTGCGCTCTCTTGTCATAAATGCTGCACTGTTGGGTTTTTTTAAACAAAACAAAAAACCTCTCCGGACTGTAATTTATGCCTATGCAAAAAAAAATAAAGGATGCCCAGGATTAATGGATTGTGTTTTTTGTTTTTCTGGTTATCACAGAGCAACTCAGCTGCTCTTGGACAGGGACTGAATTCTCAGCTAAACCTCTGTACCCAAAGACTTAGTCCTAATGCCCAGAAACTCAGGCCTTTGGTTAAAAACCACTGGGATGAACTTGGGACCCCAGCTAAGGTCCACTACAGTGTTTCTGGATTTGAGGGCTGGCAGGAGGGAGTGAGATGACTTTAGGAGCTGTCATCAAGAGTACCATGAAGGAGGAGGACTTCCCTGTCTCTGCTTAAACACAGGCAGAAGGTCTCAGATTTAAGGAGATTGTCTCCTGAAAGGGTCTGTCAGGATCTGCCAGGGCTGGCAGACTGCCTAGATTCAGCTTGGGGTTGAGGCGCCTCCTGCTGACCATGGCATCTTGCCCAGAGCTGGTTCTTGCCATGGCTGAGAAAATAAAAGCAGGGGCTGGAGAGATGGCTCAGTGGTTAAGAGCAGTGGCTGCTCTTCCAGAGGTCCTGAGTTCAATTCCCAGCAACCACATGGTGGCTCACAACCACCTGTAATGAGATCTGGCGCCCTCCTCTGGTGTGAGGGCATACACGGAGGCAAAATGTTGTATACATAATAAATAAATAAATTTTTTAAAAAAAGAAAGACTGGTTGTGGTGGTGAACACGTGTGACCTCATCACTTGAAAGGCTGAGGCAGGAAAGGTAAAAATTCTTTTTTATTTATTTACTTATTATGTGTACAATATTCTGTCTGCGTGTATGCCTGCAGGCCAGAAGAGGGGACCAGACCCCATTACAGATGGCTGTGAGCCACCATGTGGTTGCTGGGAATTGAACTCAAAACCTTTGGAAGAGCAGGCAGTGCTCTTCACCACTGAGCCATCTCTCCAGCCCAGGGTAAAAATAAATAAAAGAAAGAAAGAAAGAAAGAAAGAAAAAAAGAAAGAAAGAAAGAAAGAAAGAAAATCAGGAACTCGTCAGCAGGCAGGAGAGGGCACTGGCTGGAGTACAAGTTGGCCCACAGTCCAGGGGCATGCTATGTACTCAATCTCTTCCACAAAACAGATATTACTGGGCAGGAAGAGCTCTAACAAATAGTTCCATAACTGCCACACACCATCAGGGCTCAGTGCCTCTGCCACCTGAACACTCAAATCCTCTGGGCCTCTCATGGTCTGACCCTCACAATACTGTCTCCCAGCCAAATGCACCCCTGCACCGTAGCACATTCCTGTTACATCATCTCAGTGCCAGGCACCAGTGAGCCTGAATAGCTGCTGCAGGTGCTGTGAGGACCTGGCCACCTCCATTCTACCCACCTTACTGCCTCAGTCCTAGAAAAGATGCTGCACACGCAAATTGCACATACAGAAGGCTACATCTTGCCTTTATGAGACTCATGGATTAGCAACTTTATTGACTACAAATGGGCTGGTATTTTCTCTAAATGGAGAGCTGAGATGGCTGAGTTCTGCAGAGACCTTTGCAGTCCCCGTTAATGACCATTCAACACTGAATTCAGTCAGCTCCCCTAGCCATACCCACACCTAACTCCCTGAGGGGCTGAGGCCAGAGTGGCAGCTATGGCTCCTGAACACAGTAGTTCTAGTGACCACTGCTGCTTAAAGGGGCATAGTTAGGATGAAATGAAGCTCTACTGTGGCCCAATGCTGTAGGAAGTCACAGTCTCCGCTGTGCACCGTGCTGAAGCTCCACTACTACAAAGGCACCAGCCTAAGTGAGCCAGAACTACACAGAAGTGAAAATATCTGGATTCAGAGGAGTGGGCTCCAGATGGCTAGGAAAAGCTGTAGGGTGAGCAGGAACTAACCCACTGTGACGGCTCTTCCCTTCCCTAAGCTCCAGTCTTGTCAGCCTCAGAGACGGCAGCAAGCCCACCCCACAGCAGCACCACACTGCATTCAGCCTGACCAGAACACCTGTCTCCCTTACTCTCAATGAATCCACACAACCTGGAAAATGGGGTTCAATGATAGCTAGTGGAACATTTACACCTGCAGAAGTGGGGCTCCTGGAGGCCCTACTCCCCTCAGCTGCCACCAGGTGCACAAGGCAGGCAGAATCAGTAGTGTCCCCAAGGCAGCACCTCTATCTGGAGGGCTGGGCAGGGAACATGACACTGTCAACTTAAAACAAACTTTTATTGTGAATGCTGGTTTGGTCAGTCCATGGCCACGGGGCAGTGGTAACTAGAAACAGCTGGGAGGAAGGGCAGGGAGTAAAGAACAGTCAGGACCAATCGAAAAAGGAGAGCTTGGGAGGGGAGGTGGGGCTGAAGAGGGACCCAGCCAGCTGGGTGTGTCCTGGCTGAGAAGGAGCACCCCAGCCTGAGGTCAGGGTGCAGGGCTTGCCCACTCTACTCTATCCCAGCAGCGCTTTTGATGGCCTAGAAGAATCTCCACTGCCCCTGCCCTTACACACCCCAGTCAGGGCATCTGGGCTCAGGCTTCTCACTGCTGTGATGCCACGGCTGTAGCAGCTATGCTGGGGTGATGTGGGGAAGGAGGGTTTCTAGTCCTGGCTCAACTCAAAGGAGTACCTACCCTCCCCCACCAAAGCAGGGACTATAAAATCCGATTCCAGGAAGGCCCAGACCCAGTCTAGTACTCTGTGCTCTGAGGCTCAGCCAGAGATTTAAATGGGAACAGGAAAAGCCTCCAGTAGGTACAGAAGTCAGAGCAGCCAGGGCCAGCCAGGCAAGCCCAGGATTGTCTCCAAGGGTAAGCCCACCAAGTTCTTTGGATCCTTGGCAAGGGTCAAGAGTCAAGGGGGGCAGTCAGGAGGTGGTGGTGCATGCCTTTAATCCCAGTACTTGGGAGGCAGAGGCAGGCGGATCTCTGAGTTCAAGGGCAGCCTGGTCTACAGAGCAGGTTCCAGGACAGCCAGAGCCACACAGAGAAACACGTCTAAGAAAACAAACAAGTCAGGGTGGGCAGTCCTAGAATGCAGTCACCATGCTCTTACACACCACAGGTGCCGCTGGAGAGCTTTTGACCTTACCTGTCTGGGAGCTAAGGAGGAAAAAGAAGAGATAGGGGAAGCCACCACTTGCCATTAAACTCCCCAAATCTTAGATTGGGGGAATCCCTGCTCTGGCAGAAGCTACTAAACCAAAGAGGAGCTTCCAGCTAAGAGGGGCAATTGGCCTGGGAAGACAGGTGCCTTGGGCTCCTGAGGTTCCCTAAAGGTTCTGAGGATCTCATTGAGACAGATACAGATGGAAGGACAGGGAGCAGCTCTCAAAAGTGAGTGGCCAACCAGGACTGAAACAGAGACTGACAGGGTCAGCTGCATTCCTGCACACACCCCCTACACACACACACACACACACACACACACACCAGAGATATCCTGCACACCCCCCCTACACACACACACACACACACACACACACACACCAGAGATATATAATAAAAAGAATAGAAATTAAGGGCCCAGATGTACGAAAGATGTGTAAGGGAGGAGGCAGTGGAAGATGGTCAGTCCTTGGACATCTAGTCCATCCTCATCTTATAAATTACAATGCCCCCCTGGAAAATGGGGGGTGTGGCAACAAGGATGCTCTGGCTGTGGGCTGGAGTGGGCGGGTGGCGGTCAAAGATGCTCTGCCCAGCTGGTGAGCAGTAGCCAGAGTAAGGATCCCATGGGTGGTCAAGTGCACCAGGGGAATATTCAGCAGCCGCTGGCAGGAGTCACACAGGCCCCCTGGGACTTCACCTTGTGGCGCTGGCCCCCTCGTCGCCGGCCCCCACTGCTGGGCTTGGGCTAAAAGAAAGAAAGCAGGCACTTGAGAAATGGTGGTCCTCTAAAGTAGGGCCAGGCAATGACCATGTTGTAGCCCTAATCTAGTCACAAGTTTACATAGGGAAATGGAGTCTTCCTGGCAGCTGTAGATGTGTGTGGTAATGGCAGGGGAGCTGGTCAGAGAAGCACACAGGGAAACAGGAGTCAACATACATCACTAACTGGGAGAGGGGTTGAAGAGAGAGCTGGGAGGAGACCGAAGAGAATGAGCACTAGCACTGTGTGACAGTACGGCTCAGAAGCCCACTCCAACAGGACTAGAGAGAAGCAACACGGGCAGGCATTAGGGAGGGGCACCAGGCCTCTGTGAGCTCAGCAAAGGCCACCTCCCTCATGCTCAGAGAAGGAGCTCTAAGGCAGTGTCTCTCAGGTGTGCTGGATCTCAGGCACACACAGCACTAGAAACCAAATATATTCGTATTAGCAAAGGGAAGCCTGGGCTGGGTGTGGTGACTCACACCTGTGATCTCAGCCCCAGAAAAGCTGAGGCAAACTGCCTTAAGTTTAAGGTTATACTAACCTACAGAGGAAATCTCAGGCCAGTCTGTCCTACAGAGGCCTATCCCCTCCCTCACTTATTTTATTTAAAAAAAAAAAAACAAAACTTACTTTGCATTTTACATACCAATCCCAGTTTCTCCTCCCTCCCCAAGATCCTGTCTTTAAAAAAAAAAAAAAAAAAGAAAAGCAACAAAAAAAAAACAAACAAAAATCAAAACAACAAAAAGGGGAACCTTGACATTTTTCTATTCTTTATTTCATTAAAAACAAATGCCAATCAGAACCACTTAGACTATCAGACCTGCCCCTCCCAGCACCATGCTGGAGGCCGTAAGAGGCCCTACTTACCTGTGGCTGGAGACCACTGGATGTAGCAGCCTGTGCAGTTCCTAGAGAGGAAGCTTCCTCTCCAGCTGAGGTGCCCCCTGCCGCTGGCATGCCAGATGGACCGCCTTCTTCTCTTTTGCTTAGGGGACCCTTTTTTGTGGACTGCATTTTAATCTGCTGGGGCTTGGAGTTCATGGGAGAGTTATTGGTCGTCTGGAGGAGCTGTGGAGGCCAAGTGGCATGATGTCAGAGTTGCCTGCCCAGCTCTGAGCAAAGCGGATGACAGGAAGGCCACCTCAGGAGGAGAGCAAAGAGGCCTTCCATTCCCATTCTGAGGCCAGGGCCACCACAGCACTGGAACAGATGTCTCATTTCCTGCCTCTCCCTACCTAGAAAGGCTCCAGCTGCTATTCCTACAGAGAGCTCTCTGAACTTCTGCCTCCCTACTCATGAGGTAGGGTCTGGGCTGCCCAGAGCCTGCTTTGGACCATGCTTTAACTTCAGGCCCCCTGAAGAAACAAAATAAATACCTGTCAGAAGTCATAAAAGCTACCACCCAGGAGCAACTGTCTCAGAATTGTTGCCCAAATTCAATCAATCTCAAACACAGCAGGAAAGAAGGTTGGCTGGGTTTCACAGGACAGTACAGTGAGGGCTATAGCCTCTAGCAAACTATCAATATGACAGGGATGCTTCTCAGGAAGAAAAGCCAGCCTGAAGTTCATTCCCGTCTCAGACATGGAAACCACGTCTTCCTCTATATGGGCAGGGGTCAAATCCTCTACCAAATGTCCTACCCAAGAGCATGCATGGGTGAGCTCTATAGCAGGCAAAAGGTGGGCTCCAGGAAAACAACTCAAGCACCATAGGACCTTCCAACATGTCTTCATGATACCCAGCACTCACTCCAAAGGGATCTATCATGCTGTGGGAAACCCTCAGGCAAAGTCCCAAGCATGCCCCAGAACCCAGAGGTAGCACCTCAGGTCAGCTTTGGCTTCCCCAGACACTCTGTCTCCTATAGAGGAGCACCATACCCCAATGTCACCTTTTCTCCTTCAACATAGCTTCCAAAACTAGGCGGTGGAGGCACACGCCTTTAATCCCAGCACTCGGAAGGCAGAGGCAGGTGGATCTCTGTGAGTTCGAGGCCAGCCTGGTCTACAAGAGCTAGTTCCAGGACAGGCACCAAAGCTACAGAGAAACCCTGTCTCAAAAAAAACAAAATAAAACAAAAAACCCAAACAAACAAACAAACAAAACAAAAACAAACAAACAAAAAGCTCCCAAAGCCCAAGACAGGAAGCTTAGGGGATAGCTCCTGGGGAAGCAGAGACATCACTGAAGCCACCCCCTAGTACTGGCTCAGCTCTGCCAGGGCAGGAACCACGCCTCTGTCCCAGAATAAAGACAACTCCTGGGTTCTCAAGAGGAGCTTGTGGTACTCATGGTTACTGGACTAGAGCATACTGAAGTTTCCTTGAGCAGGTGAGGTTACCCCAATCATACCTTAGTGATAGTGCCAACAGCCTTGGTACGACCTTCCCGAAACACCAACCGCTGGTCTATGTGCAGGTACTCAGGGGTCTTGATGAAGCGGAAGTGGACAGTAGCCTTGTCTCCTGTGCGTAGACAGTCTTTATCCATACTCAAGATGGTAGCCGTCTGCCGGATGCTCCCACAGTGTACTGTCAAGAGAACCAGAGCCAGGGCATGCATGACCTACCCTGTGGCCTCAGGCTGGAGCTGTGGCCACAAGCAAAAACTCTGAGAGTCAGATACAACAGTGCAGTCCACTCTCAGATCTGATCCTGCCTCCTTCCATCTCTCCCTGACACAGTCCCATGTGGCAGAGCGAGTGCCTCTGTGTGTACACATACCTTCCCAAAGGGCTCTTCCTAGCACCTTGATGATGCCACCAGGCACACACAGCTATGCTCAATACTCTTGGATGAATAAATGTGGGCAGGTGTTTCCTGAGGACTGGTTTTGGTCTCAGAGCCTCTGCAGGACTAAATAGTGCTGCTCAGGGATGAACTAAGGAACGGCTTAGCTAAACAGGATAAAGAACTGCCTTGCCTGAAGCTGGAAGCCTTGGGCTTAGATTGCCGAAGCTCCCTTGGGAAGGCGCAAATGCAGAATTTCTGAGGCTGGCAGGATCTTGGACACCTACCCATGGCTTGGTAGCGTGGACTAATTGTGGTGGGATGGTGGAGAACGAGAATCTCAGCCTCAAATTCCCAGGAAGCTTGGGGATTCAGGCGTGGAGAAACCATCACCATGCCTTTCCGGATGGATGAGCGCTTTATCTGAAGGGAAAAAGAAGAACACAGCGCTCAAGGACCATGGTGTCCTTCAGGTTTACCCAGTCTGGTCCCAGAGATGAAAATGTCTCTCTAGGAGTGGGAACCACTCAAGCTCTACTCCTCACCACCTAATGCAGAGAGCACAAGGCAGCCTCTGTGCTGTGCAGCAAGCTAAACATTGCTACTAGGAGGCAGGGAAGACTGCACAGGAGCTCAGCTTTCCAGCCACTGGATCCTGGAGGATGAGCCAGGAGTACAGGCAGGTGCAAGAAATCAGTAAACCTGACCATAGAAAAGACAAAGGATATCCTACTTTTCCTAGTTAGCTTACAGGAAGGTGGGTGACCCCAGAGCTAGTACTCACCCTAAACCCCAGGAGACGGAAGACTGAGTGGTAAGAGTATGTGGTGCAGATCCCATCCATCCTAAGCTTAGGAGGGTGGCACTGTGCACAGGAGGGACACTCCTATCCAACTGCACTGTGAACAAGTGACAAATGCTCAGGCTACAGAGGGAGGAGCAGAGCTCAGGAGAGAAACAGTCCTGGGCCGAGTCCTGGCTTGGAAAGATTAGGACGCTGTGAACCTCAGTCTCCTCCTCTGTGAAAAAAGGGTCAGTAACCCGTGCCTTGCAATGCAGTCACAAGAACAAGAGACAGTAACATGCTTGGCTCAGACTTAGTAGAATTCAAGAAGAGTTTCTGGAATTATCCTTACTCACCTTCTTTAGTGCAAAGGAGGCTGTCTGGCCTCCCCGCACCTCCTTGACAGGCATGCGCTTGCGATGGATTGACTTGACAGCAATAGATAGGAAGTTACCCAAGGGATCTGGGCCCAGTAGCAGAGTGTCATTCAGCTTGATCAGCCCCCTCAGCGTGGTCCCGGACACCACTGTCCCCACACCCTGCCATGGAGAAGAACCCAGCCTATTAAGCCCATTCCCACCACAGACTCCTTTGCTGAGGACAGAGCAGGAAGTATCCACCCACCCTGTGCAGCCCCACCCAGAAGCACTCACGGGAACAGAGTAGGTGTCATCTATTTGGAACTCAGCAGGTTCTTCCTCTCTGTAGCTGGTGCGGGGGGACAGGAGGTTGAGGAACATCTTGAGCAGGTCGAGGTTCTCACCTGTGACATTGGAGATCTGGAATATTGGGCACATCCTAAATAGAGGAGAAGAAATAAGGGAGAGGTGCTTAGGGAGCTAAGACCTTCTGTCAGGTCACTCTGGCCCTCCTCCTCATGTCTTACTTACAACAGAAATTGCATACTTTCCTGACTACCTCACAGACTAGGGACTCTAAGGAGCTGGAGCATGGCTGTACCCCTGAAATACAGCCCCTTGTTGGACAACTGGTAGCACTGAAGACAGCACGAGGCTAGAGAAACAGGCCAAATGCCGGGCTTCTCTGAAGCACAGACCAAGTCAGGGGACAGGTGGCTCCAAGGAAGCCCTGGCTCAGGGCAAAGAAAAGGAATTGTTATCAAAAGATGACCTTGGACCAAGGAGCTAAAGAGCCTTGGACTGTGCTCAAGTCAACACCTAGAATCTAGATGCATTAACATCTGGAGGAAGAGCCTGGTAAAATGAACATCCAAATAAACATATATGCAATGAACAGACTCACTAAACAAATGCCAAACTGGCCTGTGATTAGAGGGCCTTTGAGAAACAGTATAAAAAGTCAGCGAGTCATAAAAAGACAGCGCTCTGCTGGCCAGGCACAAGCTAGTGCCTTCTATGCTCATGACTTCCACTCCAGCACCCAAGCGCCCTCTCTGGGGGAACATAAGGGCTAATCTTGGTTGCCAGTTTGATTGGATCTAGAAGCAACTAAGAGGCTATTTGTGGGAAGGAACAGTCGAGTAAGGAAGCCCCTCCCCCAGGGTAGGCAGGGTTGTAGCTGTGTAGAATGCTGGGAGGCCCCTGGTAACGTTTGGTGAGTGGTCAGTTCAGAGCACTGGGCCAAGATACAAAGAAGCCCAAGAAAGACTTGGTGGAGCATGCCTTTAATTCTAGCACCCTGGAGGCAAAGACAGACAGATCTCTCTGACTTTGAGGCCAGCCTGGTCTACAAAGTGAGTTCCAGGACAACCAGGGTTATGTAGAGAGTCCTTGTCTCCAAAAACAAACAAACAAAAAAAAAATTAAAAATAAACAGAGGTCCAAGGAAGAAGCAGCTCTACCTTTGCCTGCCCACCTTCGCTCCTTACAGGTGAGTGCACCTTCTGTTATTGCTGCTGTGGCTGCCTGTCTTTACTGATATCACAGCAACATAGACTAAGGACCAGTAGCTCCAGGGTTCTTGAAGACTTCAACTCCAGACTGGAACTAATGATGAAACAGCTATGGAGTTCTCAGCCTCTCCATCAAGCAGAGAGCCACTGTTGGACTATTCAGCCTGCACTGTATAAGCCTGTGTGATATATATTCATCCAACGGTCCTGTGCTTCTAGAGAACCCTGACTAATTCAGGAAGTTAATAATATCCCCATTTCCCAGGTAAGAATGAGATGTCCCAACCGGGATTTCAACCTCAGAGAGATCAGTAATTCAGAATGGGAGCCGCCTGATACAGGCTCTGAACAACCCTGTTGACCTAGGAGACTTGTACAAAGACAGAACCTTCTATTTCCTCCAGCCATATCCAGGAGACCTCATGCTTGACTAGCTGGTTTAGGCCTATGGCTTGCTGGGCCCTGCTGGCAAGGGTGCTTGCTTAGAAGCATGTGCTTCCCCACCCTTTAGCCTTGCCCCCATTACCTCTCAGAGCTGAAGTTGGAGGCTGTGACAATCACATCATCTTTGCTCTGCACCAAGACAGGGATCTTCCGGCAGCCTGGTGACTTCAGCAGGCGCTGTAGCAGCTTCAGGGTTTCTTAAAGGGCGAAATGGAACAGAATTAGGGGACACAGGCTTCCCTCTGGCCAGACTTTCAGGGTAAGACGAGTGCACTCAATACTGATGCAAGCAGGAGACAGACAGACGGACCAGTGTTAAATTTCACAATGCCTGGAGAATCAAAAATGAAGATCAAAGCTGGGTGGGTAGATGCTACTAGTGTACAGAGAGCATACAGATGGGTCTCTTTTCTAAGGCCATGAGTCTGAACACACAAACAAGTGCCTTGGGTTCCCAAGGATGATGTTCTTTCCACAATGCTCTTGCTTTCTGGAAGGTCTCATCTCAGGAATATTCTGGGCATTTACAAATCTGTAGGGGACCCTTCTTCTTCTTCTTTTTTTTTTTTTTTTTTTTTTGGTTTTTTGAGGCAAGGTTTCTCTGTAGCTTTGGATCCTATCCTGGAACTAGCTTTTGTAGACCAGGCTGGCCTCAAACTCACAGAGATCCATCTGCCCTGCCTCCTGAGTGCTGAGATTAAAGGTGTGTACCACCACCGCCCAGTGCAGGGACCCTTCTAATGAGACCTTCTAACAGGGACAGTGCTCCATTCAACTTGCAGCACCAAAGAGGAGGTGCAGAGGCCTACTCCCAAACTTTGGTGGCTAAAGGCCAAAAGATCTCTGCCCAAACTTCTCCATACACATCTGCTTTAATGGTACAGCACAATGCCAGCTGTTGGGGAGACTAGGGGAAAATGGCAGACTAGACAGGAGGAAAAAATGGCAGACGAGACTGGGGGGAAAATGGCAGACTAGGGATTTCACAGATCCTATACTTGGAACCAGGAAGGAAAAAGAACAGAAGGAAATTCTGGACTTCTCTTAAATCAAGAGCCAAACAGGAGAGGAAGAAGTAGCAGACTCCAGCTGATGGAAGCTGAGCCAAGGTCTAGCACAGACAAGGATGCAGAAGGGGCTGGGCTGAGGCCCTGGTGCAGACGGCCCTGCATCAGCATCAACAACCCCACAGGCTGCTGCAGCTGGAGGCTTCACTTACCTTGAAGGATATTGGCAGGACACATGTCAATCTTGGTGACAACCACAAAGACAGGTACATTGAGTGCCAATGCCAAGCCCAAGTGCTCCTTGGTCATCCCCACGATGCCAGCATTACTGCCCACCTGCCCCAACAGAAAGGAACTGTCAGGACAAGGAGACAGAGACTGCTGCTGGGGAAGTGGGGACTGCAGCCTGCTGGGGAAAGCTGGGCTGGTGAAGTTCACTTAACTGAGCTCTGGAGAGGACTTATACCTGAAAAGCAGGCCCTAGCGACAAAGCCTTCAACCCCAGCCACTCAGAAGCCTGAGCTTGAGGCCTGCCTGGGCTACAGAGAACTTTTAGAGCCAGCTTGAAAAACTCAAGTGACACCCCGTATGAAAAAAAAAAGTAAACAAAGGGCTGGACTGGGGATGTAACTTCAAGAGAGACTCTGCCTAGCACCACCAGACCCAAGGTTCAGTTCTCAGAATTGTAAAAAGATAGACCCAACAAACAAAAACTCAAATCAAATCAAACAAACAACAAAAAACCAGATGACTCTTGTAAACAATAGGATAATTCAAAAAGTCTGGGATGCACAGCCATCCATACTCCCCAAAGTGTGTTCACTTTAACATCTTTGGTCTTCAATTAATACCTTTAAAACAGGGCCAGACATATCTACTTTAGAGGGTCACCTGATGTTTGACATCATAATGGACATTTGCTATATGAGCACATAGTATCTCTGGGACTGCAGAAATGACTCAGGGGTTAAAAGCACTGGCTGCTCTTCCAGAGGTCCAGTTCCCAGTAACTACATGGTGACTCACAACTGTCCAAAATTCCAGTTCCAAGGGATTCAATGCCCTCTTTTGACCCAGGGATACCACAGACAGTACAAATACATACATGCAGGAAAAATGTTCATAAACAGAAAATGAAAATTAAACACTTTTTTTAAAAAGTATCTCTAGCAGGAACACAAAAAACTGAAGACACTAGCTGCCTCTGGAACAAAGGAAGAAGGGAAACTTTACTACATGCTTTCTGTTGTCTTTTAAAAAATATATCCATGCTGGGTGCAGTGGCACACGCCTTTAATCCCAGCACTCGGGAGGCAGAGGCAGGGATCTCCATGAGTTTGAGGCCAGCCTGGTCTACATAGCAAGTTTCAGGCCAGCAAGGACTACATAGTAAGACAGTCTTAAAAGAAAAATTTTTTTTTAAAAAGTAAATTGTGTATATGTTACTGTGTGTATGGGGAAAGAGTTGTGCCACTGGAGTATCTGGAGACTAGAGGACAACCTGTGGGAGTTGGCTCTTCCAGGGATCCAATTCAGGTTGTTGGGCTTGGCAGCATACACCTTTACCCACTGAGTCATCAAATTGGCCCTCTTCGTTTTATACCACGCGAGTGAATGCCTACTAGGATAGAATTAAGAGAGAAACTGCCATCCTGTACCTGTGTGGTGCTTTGGACATGCTGCAACATCTTCACTGTGCAGTTTTCACTTGCTAGCAGCCTCCAGCCCTACTGCTGCCCCCATCTGCCCACATGTGTCTGCTGCCCCCAGCTGTCTGCTGTCCCCATCTGTCTGCTGCTGCCCCCATTTGTCTGCTGCCCCTAGCTGCTCCCAGCTGTCTGCTGCCCCTAACTGTCTGCTGCCTGTCTGAGTTACATCTCCAGTCCTCCAGCTATTTCTTTCCACTCTTTTTCAATACAAATGTGGCTCACTTTGTTGTTCCCACCCTGGACCTGAGAATGGTCTATTGGTTTCTATATGTTACTCTTTTCCCCCTTGGAAATTCATTACTGTGGAACATTAACAAGATAGTTCATTGGTTTTGTTATTTATTTATTTACTTAAAAAAGAAAAAGATGCCAGGAAATGGTGGCAAACATCTTTAATTCTAGCACTTGGAAGGCAAAGGCAGGTGGTTCTCTGTGTTTGAGGCCAGCATGGTCAACAGAACGAGTTCCAGGTCAGCCAGAGCTGTCAGAGAAACGCTATCTCGAGAAAAAAGGCAAAAAAAAAAAAAAAAAAAGCAATAAACTTTAAACTTTAGCCAGGTGGTAGTGGTGCATGCCTTTAATCCCAGTACTCAGGAGGCAGAGGCAAGAGGATCTCTGTAAGTTCAAGGCCAGCCTGGTCTACAGAGCAAGTTCCATAACACTAACACACACACACACACACACACACAAAACAAAACAAAACAACAAAAACAAAAAGGGGGAGTGCCTAGTATACAACTCAGACTGGCCTCAAAGTCATGATCCTCTTACCTCCACCTCCTGAGGGTTGGGATTCTAGGCAGGCAGAAGTAAAAATACTTAAGGTATTTTTCTGTTGTCTATAGAAGTTTAATAAATGGATGATGGCCTAAAAGTCAGACAGGAAAATTTTGTTTGGGGTGAATATTATCCCATCATTGTCTTTCCTCATTACAGTTTTTAACTGTATGAAGAATTTGAGTCTCTAAAGTAAAGACAATGATAAGCAGGACATGCATTAGGGCTATGGTACAACAGTAGCATGTCTCTTCAGGATATGCTAACTGATATGGTTCATACATGCACTGAAATATTCTGAACCTCATAAGTAGGACAATTATTACATGTGTTAGTTAACACAACACAAACAGGAAAAAAAAAGAAAGAAAAATGTTTGTTAAGTTAGTTCCCAAACCCTTCATGTTTAGAAAATACATGCAGGGTAAGAATTTGTTTTTAATTTTTTAAAAAATTATTATTAGGGGCTTGAGAAGACCCAGGTTCTATTCCCAGCATGCACAAAGCAGCTCACACCTGTCTATAATTCTAGACTCTGGGGGACCTCACACCCTCTTTTGTGATATATTTGTTTAATTGGGCAAATATGTGTTACATTTGTTTATGCTGCATTTGTTTAATTATGTAAAGATATGTTGCTGTTTTACTTTGCCTGTCTAGGGCACCTGATTGGTCTAATAAAAAGCTGACCAGCCAACAGCTAGGGAGTAGAGGGATAGGCAGGACTGTCAGACA
This sequence comes from Dicrostonyx torquatus, assembly GCA_028555095.1. Lineage (NCBI taxonomy): Eukaryota > Metazoa > Chordata > Mammalia > Rodentia > Cricetidae > Dicrostonyx > Dicrostonyx torquatus. Next base: position 190,284 of record JAQHUG010000323.1, on the reverse strand, counting down.
GAGAGAATAAATAAGAGTAATCAAGTAGAAAGAGGAAGATGCCTAGGGCCAGTCAGCCAGCCAGCAAGTAGAACGTACAGAAGGAAAGAAAGGTAAAAAGGCCCAAGGCAAAATGTAGATGAAGAGAAAAGAGATTAGGTTATAAGACCTAGTGGGACAAGCATAAAATAAGGCCGAGCACTCACAACTAATATGAAGTCTCCATGTCACAATTTGGGAGCTGACTGACAGTGCGAGAAAGCCTGCTACAATTCTATTCTCACCTCTGTGAGCACTGGGCACATATGTGGTCCATAGAAACATATGCAGGCAAATCACACAGACACATAAGATTCAATAAAATTAAATTTTAAAAATTAGTGTGTGTGTATGCATGCATCTAACGGTCAAAAGATATCTAGATGGGGTTAGTTTTCTGGTATAGGAGGGTCCTTCTGTATTTCTGTTGCTTTCATTGGTTGAATAAAGAAACTGCCTCAGTGGTGCGGGAGAATTGTCTGTATTCTGTCAATCATGTTTTAAATAAACGCTGATTGGCCAGGCAGGAAGTATAGGTAGAAAAACCAGACAGGAAGTAGAGGTGGCACAAGGAGAATAGGGAAGAAGGAAGTTCTTCCTGTACTCCTGCCAGTTCACCAGGATGTGAGCTGCCCGACTGAGAAAAGGTACCGGTCAACATAGATAAAACAATGGGTTAATATAAGTTACAAGAGCTAGTAAGAATATTATGTTAATGGGCCAATCAATTTATAACCTAATGTAGACTCTCTGTGTGATTTTCTTTGGGGTTTGCCAGCTGCGGGGTACCGGGCGGGACAGAAACCCTAACGAGCCAGCCCTTGTGTTACACCTCGGCCTTTTGATAGGGCAACCCTTAGGTGGGCGGAGTAGACAAAACGGAAGGCTGGGAGAAAGAAGGCACTGAGGCAGACACCATGTTTCTCCAGCCCAGATGGATTTTGATTAGAATCTTCCCGGTAAGCCATGACCACATGGTGATACACAGATTACTAAATATGGGTTAAACTAATATGTATAAGAGGTTAAAACTAATGGGGCAGGCAGTTATTTAATTAATACAATTTCCGTGTGGTTATTTCGGGTATAAGCTAGCCATGCAGCCGGGAGCCAGGCACTGGGAACACAGCCCCCTCCTCATTACTACAGTTTTCTCCTACCTTTATGTGGGCACTGGGGATCAAACTTAGGTCACCAGGCTTGCTTCCCACTGAGTCATTGAGTCATCTTCCTTACCCCCTAAACCCTTCTTAATGGCCACAGGACCAGTGGCCTCTGTGGACTTCCACAGAGATGCCTTCTGGTATGGCAGCTTTCCTCAGTCAAGAGGGTCAGTGACAGCCTTTGCAAGGGTTCAAAAATAAGAACAACTGCTGCCTAAAGAGCGCAAGCAGAGAGAGATGGGCATCCCTGCAGCACATACTGCTCCTCCCCTCTCCAGTTTGAAGGCTGGCCTGAGAACCTGTTTGTGGGGTAACTTGAACATGTTTTGTAGCAACAGATGCCTGTGTTTACCACACTTATTAGCACAGGCAGCTGAAGAACCAGGAGGGTGGAGGGGCTTTGGAAGGACTTGAAAACTCACTCACTAAGCACATGTGCGCACTGCACTCTCTTCCTCCCTCCCTTTCCCCTTGAAGCGATGCGTAAAGCACAGGAAGCTCAACAGAACACACATGCACACACATGAGCAGAGCTGAGCCCTAGGACCAGGAAGGCCTACTTTCCACTGTGCAAGCCAACAGGCGAGAAAAGGGCCAAGCCCCTTTTAGCTTCCCCAAAAGGGCTGTACAATGGCTGTTACATTTCCCTTCCAGGCACTGAAGACACCACCTAAGGCCCTGCTGATTGCTGCCCTTGGTTCCAGATGTGAAGTGCTTTTCTTCTTTCTTCCCCAGGCTGATCTCAGAGGGTGCCACCTAGGGCCACTCTCTCAAAGTACTCTCAGGCACTAGAGAAAACATTCCTGAAGGCACTAAGTAAGGAGGAAACCCGCCTTTCCAAAAATGAAATCTGCGAGTAATATCTTGCTTTATACCAGGAGGTCCCCTCCCTGTTCTAAATGCAGGAGAAAGGTTAAGATTCACCTGCGGAGAAGATCTGTGATCACAGAGATCAGAGGGCTGAGCTCCCGGAGATCCCAACTTGCCATCCTTACTCCAACCAACAGTCTCAGAATGATCCTGAACCTTCGCATAGCACCCCCAGGTCCCCTCCTGAAGGAAGCTTCACACTTACCATGAGCATGCAGAAGTCAGGCAAATGGCCAGTCATGCCAAAAACAGTGGTCTTAAGGTACTTCTCGTGGCCAGCCAGGTCGATGAAGGTAATCACCTTAGTGGACTTCTCACAGATCTTTGTCCATTCAAGGCTGCCACCATGGCTGTCGGGCTTGTTCACTACATTGCCTTCACTGTCAAAGCCCAGAATGTCATTACCCACGCTGCTGGTTCGACCAGATTCAATCTCATGTTTGTGGCGGAATAGTTTTTGGCGGGCAAAGCCACGGCCATTGTCCAGCTCCCCATGTGTCAGGACTCCCAGGAGTGTGCTTTTGCCAGCATCCACGTTGCCAACCACTGCCACCCTGCATAGACATGAAGCCAGTATGAGAGCTAGTTCTTGGAAAGACTACTCAGCCAGAGCCTGGGTCCCCAAGGGAGGGTTCACCCCAGCACTCTGGCTCATGATGTCCTGATTCCTGGATGAGCACAGAGTGGGTGGGTGTTCCTGGAGCTGATTCCAAGGAGCACAGAGTTAGTCAGAAGTCCTGGCTTTTTCAAGTTCTGTAGTCCTAACCCCACTGCTGGGAAGACCCCCAGGTTATAAAAGGTACAAAGTCTCTCCCTAGCCCCCATTTTCTAGCCTCTCAGGTTGATGGTAAACTGAATACAGCCACAGGCTGGCCCCAGAATGCAAGGCTGGGTCTCTCCCACACGTCCCAGATGGAATACTGAGGGATGGAACACAGAAACAAAGAGCAGCAATGCCAAGACCACGATCCCCATATTCTCCCACCTGGGGAGAAGAGAAAGGCAGGGGAGAGACAGTGCTGACTCGGCAAGTGTTCTGTGGCCTCCTCACCTGACCTCCAGGAAGTCATTGTCTCCAACTCGTTTCCTGACTAAGTAATCACGCACACGACCACCAGCTTCTTGACGCTCACGCAACAGGATGACATCAGCCTCTATCTGTTCTGCCATGCTCTTCACTGTGGCGTAGGAGGCCTCCATGTCAGCTTCACTCAGCCCGTACTCAGTCCCATCTGGTGACAAGAGCCCAGACATCAACAGGAGAGGGGTTCAGACCAAGCAGCCTGCCAATAAGCCAGTCAGTCAACTCTATCTAAACAAGACTCCCTCCTGGCACTGCAGAAAACAGTGACAACACAGGCACACACAGAGTTAATGTATGAGAGTGCCACAGCTTCCCCACCTAGCAGGGCACTGGGTAATTCATTCACGAGTCACTGAGATCCTCCTTGAACTTATGCCAAGCTTTATACTGGATGCTGGGAATATAAGTGCCCTCAGTGCGCTCACAGCCCAAGGGAGAGACGGAGAAGTTAATTAATGTCAATACAGATCTGAGCACTACCCTGTAGAGCTGAAGAAGAAAACACAAGTACAGTCTAGGGATGTGGAGGGTAGTTTTGAGGGTACTGACCCCAAACTGCGTCTTTAGAAGTTGAGTATCATAGCAGAGAAGCAAAACCAAAAGCATCGCAGACAGTGACCAGGCAGGGACAAGAAGAGGCACTGTGTGATGGCATCAGGGAACAGAGGGAAATGGAAGCTGGTTTTGTACCAGAGCTGGGGGTCAGGCAGGACAATAACATGGTCAGAGCAAGGTAGGCTGGAAGACATTCTAGGCAATGAGCTAGAGGCCGGAAGCAGGAGCTAGGCAAGGGAGAAATGCCAATGCCCTAGGTGAGCAGTGAGGGCAGGAAGAGGGAAGTTGTGATGGGGGGTGTCCAGGTTATCTTAAAAACAGACAGTTTGTAACTAGGATGGCTCAGGTACGGTATCCAGCCAACACCTGGAAAAGAATTTGAGCCTAGGATGTGGAGGTGGGCAGGAAAAGGCTGAGCAACTAGCTTCCTAGAGTCTAAGAACAGCAATGCACCAGGTGCTTCTCTGTAGCATGGGGCTTGGTATCCACCACTCCCTCAGCCTCTCTCTCAGTCCCTCCTAAGCACACCCTGTAGCAGGGTGCTCTCTTCTTTTTCACTACCCAGAAACTTTGCCAGACCAAGCCTGTTCCTCCACCTCCTCTTCCTCAAGTTCCCTAAAGCAAGCTCGCCAACTCCACGGAAGGAAAACCACCCCCTCTTCTCTGTCTCTGCTCACCTGAGCTACTAACCGTCTCTTCAATTCTGGAAACCAAGGAACGAGATTAGCCAACCCTTGCTGACACTCATCCCCAGAGCTCTGAACTGACCACTCCTAGAAAAGTTGCCATCACCAAACACCACCAGTGTCCCCCTCATCACTGTAACCAGCTACAGCCCTGCCCCATCCCCCGAATGCCAGCCTCTACTAGTCCACCCACCAAAGGCCCCCTTTTTCCTCCAAACTTTCGCCTTAGTTATCATTCTAAGGTCTCAACTGTCACTGTCAAGACTTCAAAGATGGGCCAAGTGGTGGTGGCACATGCCTTTAATCCCAGCACTTGGAAGGCAGAAGCAGGTGGATCTCTGTGAGTTCGAGGCCAGCCTGGTCTACAAGAGCTAGTAACACAGTTACAGGACAGCCAGAGCTATTACACAGAGAAAGCCTCTGTATCAAAAAAAAAAAAAAGGCTTTAAAAATATTCTTATCTAGCACTGGCCACCTCGCCAAGCTCCACATGGGATCCAGTGTCCTACACGAAAACTCCTAGAAGTCTGATATTCAGACTCACCCACTCACCCTGTAAGCAGCAGCACACAAATGGTCAGCATCAATAAAGCACTGGACACTCCCTGTAACCCTACAATATAGGCAGTACTTTTGCCTTTTAATAGTGGAGTAAATAACTTGACAATTCTAGCACTCAAGAGGATGAGGCAGGAGGATCATAAATGTGAAGCTCCCCGCAAAAAGAAAAAGGAGGGAAAGAGGAGGAGGAGAGGGAAGGAAGAACAAGGTCAACAAAAACCAGATACTTGAGAACTAGGGGGCTGCAGAGGGGCCATAGTGTAAACTGGAGTCTTCTGATTCCAAATGTAGATGCTTTTCCTTCCCTGCTGTCCTTCTCACTGTCTGGTTGTTCCCTCTCTCATTGTCCTTATCTAATAAAGACAATACTCTGCTTCTAGTCACCTAAGCATGAACCCTTCATCAGCCCAGTCCTGCTGATTCCAGTTCTTTATGGTATTCTTTTGCTGCCTGATTTGGGGTTCATTTTCTACTGAATAATCGGTTTCAGTGAACCTAGCCTGTGTGTCTTGCCCCTGCAACACCCCTGATAGTCCACCTAGCACAGTCCCCATACATTTAAACTCCCAAAGAAACCATGGTTCTAACATTGCCACTTTCACATCAAAATCTCCAAATGACTTTCCAGAACCAACAGTATTTCTTTCTGCCCCAAGTCCTTTAAGTGATGGCCTCCCTCCCCTAGTCTTAGCTCGACCCTCACTTATCACCCTAGACAGCCAATCAGTGTGTTCCCTCTTGGCAAGATCCTCTGGGTTCTGCTCTGAGGTCTTCTTTACAGCATCTGCCACACCCTGACCTTGTACACATGCTCCCCTGACTTTGTAGAAAGTCTTTTGTTTTGTTTTTTTCTAGACAGTAGCTATGGAGTCAGTCCTGGATCTCGCTCTGTAGAGCAGGCTGGCCTCGAACTCACAGACATCTACCTATCTCCCTCTGAGTGCTGGAATTAAAGGCATATATAACCACTGGCCAGCAACACAAAACATCTTGAGGATGGGGACCATATCTTAACTATTCTGTGGTGAATAACTTTTCTACCTTAAGTCCTCAGACGGTTGGAAAATGTAAAACAAGAGCTTTGGTCCCTTGAGTTGGGGATGGCTGTTATCCTCACCAGACATACTATCTACCTCCCTTGCTGGTTTTCCATAGGGGCCAGCACCAATGTCACCTTCACCATCAGAACCTTCAGATGGGCACATTACCCTTGTCTAAACGCACCACTTTCATCATGTTAGGAGGAAAAAAGCCAGTGTCCAGTTACTAAAGACCATACCAGACCTCATCAGATTCTGTCCTGCCAGCTTACCTTCCCACACACATTCCACTACTCACGATGCTATGACAGCTTCCAAGGCTTTGGGGACATAAGTCTCAGCTCTTTGGCATGGCATTCAAGGACCATAAAAGGACCCTGTCTACATGTCCAGATCCCCCTACCCCACATTCTCCTCTCCTCACTGGAGTACATCTGGCCCTCAAAATGCACATCTCCAATGTCTCCGTGCCTCTGTGCATGTGGTTTCCTCAGCACACTCGCCACCACTCACAGAGGAGCAGCTCCTCTGTGTGGCTGTTCCTGACTCCCACAAATACAAACACTGTGTCCCCTGCTGTGCCATCCCACAAATACAAACACTGTGTCCCCTGCTGTGCCATCTGTCACTCCCCTCATCGCTATGGTGATTAGGCTGACCCGGCTGGCTAGGCAGGTATTCCCTCCCTCTCTCAATGCTCCATTTGTTCAGCTGAAGATGATGGCCTTCCTTTACAGAGAACCTTTCTTCAGGGATGAGTATATGAAACAACTGTGTTCCCTGCTGGACCCTCTAAATGAGCACTCAAGTCATGGCTTAGTATTAAGAAATATTTGAGGTTCTTTTTACAAAGCAATCCTATAATAAATCAACTACAACCTAAGACCCTGAAAACCTGCCACTACTAACATTAACATTTCTTTGCCAAAGCACTCTTTGAGCTCACGAAATGCGCCCGGACACTATAAGATGGTGTATTAGTACTCTCATTTTCTTACTATTGATTTTTCCTTAAGATTTTATTGATTTATTGATTTATTTTTGGTTTTTTAAGACAGGGTTTCTCTGTGTAGTCCTGGCTGTCCTGAAACTTGCTCTGTAGACCAGTCAGGCCTTGAACTCAGAGATCCACCTGCCTCTGCTGGATTAAAGGTGTGCACCACCACTGCTTGACTGAAAGATTTTATTTTTAATTATATGTGCATGTGTGGGAATGTGCATGCACCTGAGTGTAGATGTCCATAGAGGCCAGAATATGGTGTCAGATCCACAGAAGTTGGAGTTAGAGGTGGCTATGAGCCTCCTAACATGCACGAGAACCAAACCCAGTTCCTGTGGAGAGCAGTACACACTCTCCAGCCCAATATTACCTGCATTCTAAGACAAGGAAACAAGTCAGTAGTAAACCTGGACTTTCCAGGCTCCAGACCCCAAATTACTAGACAATCAATGACTTGCTTTCTAAAACATCAATCAACCTTAAATGAAGAATACACAGGTATAGAAGAGAGAATCCCTCTGGATGGTATACTTGGTTTTTAATGTATTTATCCACATAATATTTCTCTGAGGGACAGGCGGTGGTGGTGCACACCTTTAATCCCAGTACTTGAGAGGCAGAGGCAGGTGGATCTCTGTGAATTTGAGGCCAGCCTGTTCTACAGAGTGAGTTCCAGGACAGCTAGGGCTACACAGAGAAACCCTGTCTCAAAACAAAACAAAACAAAACAAAAAAACCCAAAACACAAAAACCATTTATCTGAGGAAGGGCTCCACGCCTCCATTCTCCATGCTACAGGGGCAGCTCTGGACTGAAGCATCAAGACCCAGGAGAAGATAGAGATGAAGATGACCTCTGGGAGCCTTGCAATTGATTCAGTGTTGTCTGATGTTCAACTTGTTTAACCAGTTCAGATGGCTTCTGCCTCCAAAGAATCCAGCAGACGGAGTTACCAAGATGATGTGTGGCTACTGCTGGGTGTGTGGGAGATGGGCAAATGAGTATTACATCTTACCTTCCAAAGGAGAGTTAATTAGTTGTGAGTTGCTGAGCTATGGTAAAATTTAGACTGCATTAAAGCAGGAGAGAAAAGGGGAGTCTGAGTGTATGGGGAAGGCCAAGACAGGAGGATAAAATCCAAGGCTGGCCAGGATCACAAAGCAAGATCCTATTAAAGTAAATAAATAAATAGAATCTGGATCATTAATGACTAGTCCCACCCCTTGTCAAAACTGACCTTTCTATGGTTTCCTACGAAGTAGGAAGTGACCTATGAATGGTTTATCTTAAGGCAGGACAGAGACATACTTAATGAACTCGCACAAGGAATCAATGATTTATCACCAAGCAGAATGGCCTTTTCTGAACCTGCTGCCTAGCAGCACTTGGCAAAACTGACGGACTCCCTCCCTTCCTTGACAGGTAACCTCTAAGTCTGCCTATCTCTCTAACCAGGTCTTCTTTCAGGCAACAGGCATCCCAGCTGAGGGGTGGCAGGAGTGGGAAGGACAGGGAAGATAGGGGAGCCGTTTCAAAGGCGGGCATGATAGGATTTAGAGACCGAGTCGTCCCTAGTTGTCATCTTCAGGCATTTTCAAATATTGTTTGCTCTGAGATTATTTGTGTACGTGCTGTCTTTCCTCCTTTTGGCAAGGACCAGCTTTATTCTGTTTTGTTTGACTTTCTATTGCTGGTGACAGAGCACAGGGCCTTGAACATCCTAGGTGAGCATTGTACTGCTAAGCTACAAGCCCATCCTAGGGTAACAAATTTTAAGTATCCAAAAGAGCTTTGAAAAGTATCAAGATCTAGAAGATCCTTAACATATGTATCAAGTAGCTGAAGAACAACTTTTTTCCAGTACTGAGGATTCAGCCAGGTCTTACATAAGTCAGGCAATGAAGCACTGCCTCTGAGCTACACCTCTGGCCTTTTTTATTTTTTGTTTTGAGACAGTGTCTTAGAATGGTTTGGAATTGGCCATCCTCCTGCCTCAATCTCCCGAGTGCTAGGATCACAGGCAAGCACTCCCAAGCCTGGTAGAAGGCCTGTGAGAGTTCCTGAACTCAGACTGCCAAGGAACTATTATATGCCTGTCTACAAGTCTACTGAGAAAGAAAACTGCCCCTAATGATGCACATAGGCCCAGCCTGGGCTCCTTGCAAGTGATCCTCAATAATTTCGGCTTTCATTTCAGCAAAGATAATGTTGTAATGAAGATGAAGGTAGTGAGCAGGCTATGGCACTAAGGGTAGAAACAAGAAGTGATGGAGGGGGAAGTGGACCAAACCAATTCCATGATCTCATCTGGGACTGACGTGGGGTCTGCCTTTCTCTAAAACTGCAGGCTCTATTATGATGAGTAAGTAGGTTGGAGGACAATAACCAGAGTGGTCACATGGCTACAGGCCTGCTAAGATCTAGAGGGGCCAGGAGGGACCTCTGTTATCACAACTATCCAGAATGAATGGTCAGCGTGGTCTGGGCCTTGATGGAAGAAGAGAGAAATTCTTTTTTTTTTTTTTTTTTTGGTTTTTCGAGACAGGGTTTCTCTGTGGTTTTGGAGCCTGCGCTGGAACTAGCTCTTGTAGACCAGGCTGGATTCGAACTCACAAAGATCCTCCTGCCTCTGCCTCCCGAGTGCTGGGATTAAAGGCGTGCGCCACCACCACCTGGCAGAGAGAAATTCTAAGTGTCTACTTTTTGGTGGCTTCAAAGAAGAACCACAGAGATTATCAGCTAAGCAGGAAACAGAACGTAATGGGATCCACAAACTGGGCCTATAGGGGAAGACCTAGAGTTACCCAAAGCAGGGTTAATTCTAGACCTAGCTAGGACTTGCTGGCTTACCTTGGACGAGGTTTCCTTGCCTAAAGTTCCAATTCCCTGTACGTCAATAAGGAGTCCTGAGGTGGAGAGGAAGCATCTGTAGGGCCCCCTGGACAAGGAACCTTGACCCCAAACTTGTCCTGACCACTAAGGTAGGAGTTGGCGTTCAGTTGCTTGTCCCCCCTCCAGACAGTTCTGCAGGTACTACAGAGTGGTTGCACAGGAGACACGGGAGCCAAAAAGGTGGCGGCGGGGAAATGTGCTCTAATAATTATTTAAAATAAAGGAAAGGAAAACTATGCTCACCTGATCCCTGCCCAATGACATATATGGTCTCTCCGCATCCCTCGTCCATCCTCTCCCACATCTGCCGAAGTAGGCTGTCATACTGCTCTGATGTAGGGCTCACTAGAACCAGCTAGAAGAGAAACCAACAGCCTTAGGACCACACTCACTAGAGAGTGCCACAGCCAAAGCTGATCAACAGCCTGACAAGAGACCCTGGGCAAACCTCAGAGCGCTCTGCTCTAATGCAACACAGATGTGCAGCCCCCACATGCGCTTTCTGCCTCTCCTGAAACAGCCTTATACGACCCAGATGATATATTAAAATGAGTTATGTCTGCACCACAACCCACAGGAGGGAGCGGTGTGCACAGCCTGCCTCCAGCTGCTTCACAAGGGGGTTGTCCCAAACAGCCTGACACAGCAGAGCACCTCCGCACCATCTTCTGCCTACAGTGCACCCGGAGTTCAAGGACAGACTGCTCACTAATAGCTATGCCCTCCACCCACAATAACATAAGGATTCTGTTCTACCTTGTCTAAGCTGTCTTGATTACTACAGTGAAAACTGACTGTGAAAGGCCATCTTTGTCAACAAAATCCTATGGCCACTAAGGTTAGTGTTATTAGGACTATGGGCTGTGTAAATCCCGTCAATAACAAAGTATCAACCACTTATTTGGGGCGGTCTTTGCCATTAGGCATGCCACTCCTATGTCACCTTGGACAAAGAACTTAACCTCTCTAAACCTCAATTTCCTAGTCTATAGAATGACATAAAGCATTTGGGCTGGCTCATGTCTGTGATACCAGCACTGGGGTAGCTGAGGCAAGGAAACTGCTTTGAGTTTGAAGCCAGCCTGGGCTATAGAATGAGATCCTGTTTCAAAATAAAACAAAAACAAAAGCTCCTAGGCCAAGCTCAACTAACACTCAGTACAAAGTTATCTTCACCCAATCATTTCTACAAAAACTGCATGTATCTCACCACCATTAATCATTAAATGTTTTTCTTGCTGGAAGCTCTCATAGCCTTAGCTCCCCACATTTTTTAACAATAGTGAGGTATAAAATCTAGAGTCTACTCTTTCCAGGGCTTAAATCTATTCAATCCACCCCTTCTCTCCTCCACACGATCAGCTTTTCTTTTACAAACACACACATTTTCACTTTCAAAGTTCCAAGGATTTCCCCAGCTATGTGATGAAGTAACAGTTCCTTACTCATGACAATTAAATAAAATAGTAACGAAGGTACCACCCTCTCACAACTCTGTCCCAACTCCCCACTGTGTTTCCAGGCTTCTTCAGTTCCCTGACCAGGTACTGCCATCCATCCAGCCCACTTCTAAAATGCCCATTTAACTCATCAGAACTTATATTCGTAACCCAGATGCTGCCAGGTTACACTGTCTCCCACATTTTGGAGGTCTTCTTGAGCTTGGCCATCCTCATTATGGTATTAGAGGAACTAGACAGAAACGGGCGGTGGTGGCGCACGCCTTTAATCCCAGCACTCGGGAGGCAGAGGCAGGCGGATCTCTGTGAGTTCGAGACCAGCCTGGTCTACAAGAGCTAGTTCCAGGACAGGCTCCAAAGCCACAGAGAAACCCTGTCTCAAAAAACAAAAAACAAAAAACAAAAAAAAAAAAAAAGAGGAACTAGACAGGACTACCATGGCAAAAAGAAGCTAGCTGGCTTCCAAGTGCTCAGCAGAGACTAGATAGAGAAAGCATAGTTGGGAATCGTTTACTTAGGTTGCAGGGAAAGGTTCTTTCCAGTTTTATGCAGTTGTGCCACCATGAGATGTCACAAACATTTTCAAAGCTCCATAAAATCTCCCATCCAAGTAGTAATCAGACCAGACCCTGCTTAGCTTCCTAGATGGGAAGAGACTCGTTCAGCATAGTATGGCCACAGACATCAAAGGGCCATAAAAATCTCTCTTATAATTATCTTACAAAGGGCAAGGGGTGGGGTTAGTCTATCTTTCATCAGCAGCTTTTTAATCCTCATAGGGAATTATCATCTATCTAGTCCAAATACTTCCTGAGTCTCTGATATGGATCTGGTACTATAATGGGTGTCTTAACATACACTTCTAATTTTTGCAATACATCCATAATTTCTTGATGGAATAACTGGAGAATTGAGAGGTTAAGATACCTTCCCAAGGTCACAGAACCTCTTTAATGGCAAGAGTTGGAAGGGAAACCCAGCCCTCACTGTCTCTCCAAGTGGGCATTAGTGTCTTTAGTGATGCTGAACACTTTCTAAACACCAGTTACATCTTAGACTTACATTTTTATTTTTAACGATGCCAAGTAGATGGTGAGATATAATTTCTGCTACTGTCTCAACAACTCAGAACTATTAAAAACCCCTTCCTTACCCCATGACTACTAAGAGATGGCTCAACTCCTGGGTAGCAAGACTGTGCGGGTCAAGCCCACTGCCCATCTAGTTTTTAAATTTTATTACATGGGGGTGGGGAGCGTGCCACGGTGTTCGTGTAGACATCAGAGGACAACCTGTGGGAGTCAGTTCTCTAAGGAGGTAGGTCCAGGGGATTGAATTAAGGTTGTCAAACTCAGGAGGCAAGTGCCTTTACTAGCTGAGCCATCTGGTCAGTCCCATCTTTTTATACTGTTTGGGTGGACACGGAAAGTGGACACTCCTCGGACATCATTCTCGCCAACGGAGCAACTACTTTCTGTTTCCTTTCCAGGGACCAGGAAGAGAAGCAGCTGACACCCTACATCCACTTCAGAATGGCTACCTGTCTTCGCGAGCAACCCGCCCCCTGCCCAAGCCACCTTGACCCTCGGTCGTCCCGGACGCTCCAGAAAGAAGAAAACCCAGTGTCTCGGGGACCCCTCCTGAGGAGGGCGGGGTGGCCCACATAGAGACAAGGATGCAGAGCGCGGGACCGGTGTTGAGAGCCCCGTTCCACGTGGCGGAGCTAAGGGGCAGCGATCGAGGCGGGAGCCGAGAGCGCGGGAGGCCGGGTGGACACTGCCCGGTGCTGAGAGTGAGCCCGGGCCCCCCACGTCCGGGAGCGCGGCAGGTGGGCGGGCTGCGTTTTCCCGCGTACCAGTGAGCCGCACCACTGGACGGCCGGCTGCCCGCTGTCGCCTCGGTGACCGCCCGGCCCGCTCGGGTACTCCTGGCCCCGCCGCCGCCGCCTCCCGGGCCTACCTTGCTGGTGAGGTCCAGCTCCGGCTCGCCGTTGAGCGCCTCGCCGTCCTCGCTGCAGTCCGAGTCGAAGCCGCCGTGGAGTCGTGCCGCAGCTGCCGCGGCCCGGGCCGCTCCCGGAGAGCTGGGCTCGGGGGCAAACATCGAGGCCGGCACCGGCGACTCCACCGGGGAGCGACTCCGCTCCGCCGCCATCTTTAAGAACTTAGGCTAATTCGCTGCCGGCCGCCCGCCCTCCCTCCCTGGCTCATTTAACTAATTTATGCTTGGTCCCGCCCTCCTCGTTGGAATAATTTATGCGCAGCTTCCGCCTCGCGAGGGTGACACGTATCGCCAGCGGGGACACAAGCGACTCGGTCTCTCAGCCACCAATCGCTGCAGTCGTCTCAAGTGTCTTAATGAATAATTAATGAGACCCAAACCCCAACAACAAATGTCGAGACGTCGGGAGCCGTGGTCTAACCTCGGGAGGGGCCAACACGGCGCGCACGCTACCTGCCTGGAGTCTTCTCGCCAACGGGAACAAAGCAGAGGTTTGACTGACTTGACAGCAATCCAATGAAAAGAGGCATCCATGATTTTCCCCGACTCCGTACCGCCCCTTCACTTTCCAGAGGTGGGGCCAGTTTCCAAATCACACTGAAAAACAGTCCCGGCTGGAGCCTTAGGGTGATGGACAAGAGCGGGACCCAATCTTGTCCTCCCTAGGTCCCGCGCTTCTGGCCACTGCTCACCCAGATAGTAAACTGCAAAATGAACCTGGCACTCCAAATGACTTAATAGTCGCTGGAATACGATGTCCGGCGTGCTGGCAAGCTTAAAGCAATTTTTATAGTACAATCGATGCTATTTATTTCAAGAGTTGTAATACTATAGCAACCAGACCAAGGGAATTAATTAAACACTGACCTTAGGGAGCACCATTCATTGACTCCTCAGAGATCTATAAAGTGAACAAAAAGGAGAAGATGGTAGCCCAAATACCAGCGTGAAACACCTCACCACATTTGTGGTAAACAGCTGAGCCAAAGGTCTAGTATCTGTGAAGGTAGTTTCCTATGGATTATTTTTTCAGTGACATCGCTTGCGGAAAGTCCCAGTCCAAAATTCCTGTTTCAAATGTCTGAAAAACCTAGACTTTGGTGAGTTTTGGTTTTTACCAAGGTCTTATAACGTTGTCTGGCCCTATCCACTCTTCCTAGGTAGAAGAGAAAAAATAGCAGCCATCTGAGAAAGTACAGAAGATTTAGAGTTCAGACCACAAGGTATAGTGAGCAAGAGAAGTGTTCAAAATAGCCATTGACTAAATTTGGGGAGTCTGAGACAGCAGAATCTTGTTAGCGTTTTCAACCAAGTACCACCAAGCCTCTGTACTGAAGCTGCTGGAAACGTGGTCTAAGGTTTGTTGTTGTTGGTTGAGATTTATTTTTATTTTGTGGGTATGAGTGTTTGCCTGCGGGTCTATGCACCACCTATGTGCAGTACCTGTGGAGACCAGATGGGGTGATAGAATCCTTTGAGACTAGAGTTACATGGTTGATAGCCTTGGCTTGGGTACTGGGAATCGAACCTAGGTCTTTTGGAAAAGCAGTCGGTGCTCTTAACCTTTGAGCTCTTGTTGTTTTTGACAGAGTCTCAAGCAATCCAGACAGGTCTTAAAGATCATTATGTTGAGGAAGATGTCCTTGAACCCCTGATTTTCCTATTTCCACCTTGCAGGTGTGGGAAAGCAGGTGTGCCCCTGCAGCAGTGCTGGAGATGGAACCCCACAGCTCAGTAGGCAAGCACTCCACTAACTGAACTACATCTCCTGCCTGATAAGTTATTTTGATACCCCCCCCTTTTCTGGGTAAATTGCTCATTACTCAACCTATATACTCTTTTATCTGATCCCACAATGTAGTTAAAAATATTAAAATTTTGTTGGGCAGTGGTGGTGCTTGCCTTTAATCTCAGCACTTGAGAGTCAGAGGCATGTGGATCTCTGAATTGGAGGCCAGCCTGGTATACAGAGTGAGTTCCAGGATAGTCAAGGCTACACAGAGAAACCCAAATAAACCAAACTCCAGATAAACTCCAAAAAACCAAAATAAATAAAAAATAAAATTTTGATTTGTTAGAAGATCCAAATATCAAGGCATTTTTTTTCTTCACTAATGGATTGTGCAATGTGAAAGGTGTTTTAGGTCTTACTCTGTTGTCTAGGTGTTTTCTGTTCTGCCTGGTTTCTGTCCTCCCACCAGGTCCCATAGCTGTTTAGCCCCAAAGAAATCACACAGAGGTGTATATTAGCAATAAACTGATTGACCCATTAGCTCAGGCTTCTTATTAACTCTTTTTTTTATTGGTTTTTCGAGACAGGGTTTCTCTGTGGCTTTTTAACTCTCATAAATTATATTAACCCATTATTCTTATCTATGTTAGCCACATGGCTCAGTACCTTTTTCAGCGGGGTAATCACATCTTCCCTCTTCTGTGGTTGGGACAGGACTGGGAAGGAATGGGCTTCCTCCTTCCCAGAATTCTCCTGTTCTCATTGACCAGCCTCTACTTCCTGTCTGGTTGTCCCACCTATACTTCCTGCCTGGCTACTGACCAATCAGCATTTATTTAAAACATAATTGACAGAATATAGACAATTGTACTGCACCACTTTTTTTAATGATTAATAAAAGGGTTATTTAAGGGAAAGACTTACAGATTACTGTCCTAGACAACAGCCTATTTTGCATGACCAGGAACAGAGTCTAGTAGCCGAAAGCAGAGACTGAAGCAAGAGAGAGAGAGAGCAGGGCTACCACTGCTTTTTTAAAGCAAAAGAGACCACGCCCAAGTGGGCTGGTATCTTAAAGGCTATTGACTGAAGGAGCAGAAGGAGCTCCTGCAGCACTTCCCCCTTTTGTTTAAGTAAGAGAGTTCCAAACCCAATACAAAACAATATACACTAGAAACAGATGTCAAGTATAAGATTAGAATTACAATCAACATAAACAATATTAAGCAAGGAACATATGCTAAATATTTTAATAAACATTCTATCCTAAGGAGTCTAAGTCTTGTATTGGAAATGGCTTGGCTAGATCATAAGAGGACAGTAACTACGACTATCTAATCTTCAACTCCATTGAAAGCCTGAGAAGGGAGATATTACTTGAGCAGGCAGGAAGAATAATCAAGTAGCTTCCAAAGTGAGCAATATATGACAGAGACAATTAGCTACCCTAGCAATCACCCAAAGTCTAATTTTGCAACGTTGAAGCAACCAACTTTGGCTATGGCCTAGCATAATTGACAGACCATTTTCAGAGGCAGGAAATTGTTCAAAATCATCTTATCCTGTCTTGGCAATATTTGACAGTCCTGCTTATCCATTTCTGGATATTATGTAACTTGTCAGTAATTGAGGCACTGTCTGTTCCTTGCCCAAAGCCCAGTTTTGCCAAGAAAACAAGCTCCAAGTGGAGTGTCTTTGGTACTCAACATTCTCTTGGGAATAGATTGGTGCTGTCAGAAGCAGTCATGTCTCATGTCAACAGAACCCTAAGTTATTTAAATGTCATGTTCCACAGATCCTTGAAGTGGTTGACGATTACCTGTCTAGACAGAATACAATCTTTATGTATCTAAAGAACCTAATTGCTCTAACTGTATGTACAGCAAGCATGAACAACTATTGACCTATAATAATTAATACCTGTATAACTTAAAGACTAAAACTTCATGTCAGAATATTAAATAACCTATAAACAAATATGCAACAAATGAGGACAATGACCTCAAAATGTAAACAATATATAATATCTTGATCAGAGGTAGGAGTAATATATAAGGCAATATGAAAATATAGCCTAAAATTGTATCAATATACAAAATGTCCTAAACAGAGATAATGGGATAATAACATATATATATATATATATATACACAATCTGACAAAATAACTTTGTATAGGTATACAAATAATGCAAACAAAAGTAACAAATATAATTTGAACTTGTATCAATATACAAAAACTATAACAATGTAACTTATCCATGAATAATAGCTCACAAGTATTCACTCTGTTACCCACTATTACTATCCCTCCCTTTTTATTAAACAAACATAGTTTTCACCCCAACCCTCTATCTAGTACAAGTAATAATCAACAACCCCTAAAGAGTGTTCACAGCCCTATGGACAAACTTTTTGGGATGGGGGTGTCGTCTTCTAGAATTGCTTCCCGCTGTCATGGGGGCAATGTTCTCTTAATGGGATCCTGCAAAATTAAAGTGATGGTTAAGTTTCAAAATTACTGTCTAGTATAGTTGCAAACAATTTCCAAGCAGTTGATAGATAGGGTTTTTTTTTCAAAGTTCTTATTTGGAGTCCTGGCCAGAATGTCATGAGAAGGTGCACCATTTCAGCAGCTGGTACCCAAAAGGAAGAAGCAGTCTTATAGTAGCGCTGTCTGCATCATGATGTCATCTCAACTAGGTAGAGTTGTTGCTGTGGAGCCCCATCTTCTTCCTGGAAACTTCAAAGATTACTGCAGGAAAAGGATCTGTAGGAAAATCTATTGTTCATCATGAAAAACTTAAAAATCATTCATATATACATACATTCAATAAGGAATATGATGTAGACAAAAAAGGCATGGAGAAAGTAAATTTTTTTTCTACAGTCTTTCTTCTGTCCCATACCAGATGGCTCCCAATATGAGACAGAAACTCTGAATGTTTCTTTTAACAACACGCTTGGATTTAGAGAAGTACAGAGCCATTGTCCAACTCCAAAACCAGCTGAATATATTAATATATTTATGCATGTGTGTGTGTGTGTGTGTGTAAATGTAAGTATAACCCATACCTGGATTCATAAACCATATTCGGTTTTCTAGATGGTCCTTAGTGGATAGTTATTTTTTCTTCTTTCAGCATCCAAACATCCAGGGTCTCTTGAATTTTTTTTAAAGATTTATTTATTAATTATGTATACAGCATTCTACTTGCATGTGTCCCTGCAGGCCAGAAGAGGGCACCAAATCTTATTACAGATGGTTGTGAGCCACCATGTGGTTGCTCGGAATTGAACTCAGAACCTTTGAAAGAACAGTCAGTGCTCTTAACCTCTGAGCCATCTCTCCAGCCCGTCTCTTGAATTTTTGATGATGTGTATTTTCCTACAAAGATAAAAGGTACACACCGTTAATCCCAACATTAGTCTCTCTCCTTTTAAATAGTTCCTTGCCCTGTTAGAATCTCCAGAGTGACTTTTCTCTTTATATACCAGCAAGTCAATGACAGAGAGTTTTCACAGAGAGATTAAAATGATAATTTTGTCCTATGACCCACTCTCTTTTTTTGGTTCTTTTTTTTCTTTATTGATATTTATTGAGCTCTACAATTTTCTCTGCTCCCCTTCCTGCCCCCTGCCTCTCCTCTCCCTGCTTCAACCCTCCCCCAATGTCCCTATGCTCCCAATTTACTCAGGAGATCTTGGGCTTTTTTTTTGTTTGTTTGTTTGTTTTTGTTTTTTACAGCTTTGAGGAACTTTATTTTCCTTCCACCTTTTTTCCCTTTGCTCAGGTGACTGCAGAGCTCAGGACCACTCAGTGGTGGCTCCAACCCACTTGGTGGCCTGCGCTGTGGGAGCTGCTGACCAATCCTCAATGGCTGGCTGGGCACTCCAGTCTTCAGTAGGGAACTGCTGGATGGGCACAGAGGGCACCTGCACACCCTCAGACCAGTCAGCCACATCTGGCTGAGCAGCAGTGAACTCAGGAGCTGGTGCAGTCCATTTGCCCTGAAATTCCTCCTTGGTCACGGCCTTCTCAGCAGTAGCCTGTTCTTCCTTCTCAATCTCCTCTGGGTCTCTGTAGAAGTAAAGATCAGGCATAACCTCCCATGGGTGCTCACGGGAGATAGTGCCACGCATGCGGAGTACTTCCCGGGCCAGCATCCACATCAGACCCACTGAGTGAGCTCCCTTGTTGTTGCACGGGATGGCGATGTCTACGTAGCACAGAGGCGAGTCTGTGTTACACAGGGCAATGGTGGGCAGGTTCACATAAGACGCCTCTGTGAGGGGCTGGTGGTCAGCCCTGGGATCGGTCACCACTAGAAGCCGTGGCTCCCTGAAGGCTGCCTGGATCTGGTTAGTGAAAGTCCCTGGGGTGAAACAGCCAGCAATTGGAGTGGCTCCAGTGGCAGCAGCAAACTTCAGCACGGCTCGCTGCCCAGTGTTCCTGGAGGAGATGACGCTGACATCAGCAGGGTTCTCAATGGCAACAATAGCCTGAGCTGCAAGCAGCAGCTTCTCCCAGGTCCTCTTCAGATTGATGATGTAGATGCCATCGCTTTTCCTCTTGTAGATGTACTGCTCCATCTGAAAGTCGAGGTTGGTGCCACCTAAGTGGGT
>JAQHUG010000323.1:146349-166480 GCA_028555095.1 Dicrostonyx torquatus | reverse complement strand
ATAATCACAGAGAACTTAGACAACAATGAGGACACTAAGAGAGACTTACATAGACCTAATTTACATGGGAAAGTATAAAAAGACAAGATCTCCTGAGTAAATTGGGAGCATAGGGACATTGGGGGAGGGTTGAAGTGAGAGGGGAGAGGCAGGGAGGGGAGCAGAAAAAAATGTAGAGCTCAATAAATATCAATAAAGAAAAAAATTTTAAAAAAAGACAGGGGTTGGAGAGATAGTTCAGTGGTGAGAGCACTGACTGCTTTTCCTGAGGGCAGGGGTGTTGAGTCCCAGTACTCACAGGGTGGCTCCCAATCATCTATAACTCCATTTCTGGCATACTATGGCACCATGCATCCCTATGGATGCAAAATAGATGCAGAAAAAAACTCACACACAAACATAAAATAAATAAAAGTAACAAATGTTCCTCTATAGGACAAAGTCTAACTTGGGTTCCAAAGAACTGGATCCATGAAGGCTATGTGTGTGAATTATGCATGCATGCACATGTGTACCTATATGTGTGGAGGCCAGAAGATGATACTGGGTGTCTCTTCAACCCCTTCATTTTTTGAAAAAGTATTCATTATTGTGTGTGTGATGTGTGCTGGGCACATATGCCATCCATACATGTGGTACTCTGAAGACAACTTTGTGGAGCTGATTCCCTTCTTCCATCTTTTTTTTTTTCCCTCTTGAGACAGGGTTTCTATGTGTAGCCATGACTGTCCTGGAACTAGCTCTGTAGACCAGGCTGGCCTTGAACTCACAGAGATCCACCTACCTCTGATTCCCAAGTGCTGGGATTAAAGGCAGGTGCCATTGCCTGGCCCCTCCTTCCATCTTTACATATGTTCTGACGTTCAAGATCAGGTCTTTGTGCTTTTACAACAAACTCCTTTGCTTGATGAGCCATTTTGCCAGTCCCATCTCCATCATTTATATATCCTCAAACTCACAGAGATCCATCTGCCTCTGTCTCCTGGGTGCTGGGATTGAAGGCGTGGAATATCATGCCATGCTTAGAGAGATTTATTTTATGTGTATGACTGTTTATGTGTGCATACCATGTACCTGCTTGCTGCCCACAGAAGCTGTAAGAGGGCATCAGATCCCCTGGAACTGGAGTTACAGACGGCTGTGAGAGCCATGTGGGTGCCGAGAACTTTGAAAGAGCATCATGTGCTCTTAACTGCTGGGTGGTCTCTCCAGGCCCCTTATCTTATTTTTGAAACAAGTCTCTCATGACTCGACTATAGTAGCTGCCCAGGAAACCCCAAGGATCTTCATGCCTCTCCTTCTGCTGAGATTACAAGGGATATATCCTCCTGCTTGACTTTTTACGTGGGTGCTGCAGAGCCAAACTCAGGTCCTCACTTATGCTGCAAGCAATTCACTGACTGAATGGACTCACAAGCCCTAAGATGGAGTCTGAGGCTGTTTCACCCATAATGGGCATGGAAGCCCCCTTATCACATACTTCGCTGTGTGTCTCCTTTGACTGCTCTTCTGTGCATTTCATCTTGTCCTTTGTAATAAACTGGTACATACAAGTATAGTGCATCCCTGGGTTACGTGAGCCGTTGTAGCAGATTGAGTTGGATCAAGAGCCGTGAGAAGGTTTACAGAGCAGATAGACCAGAAAGTCTAGAGGTTCCAACTCCTAAGTGGCACCCGGAGTAAGAGGCAGTCTTGCAGACCAGAACTCTTCGTTTGAAGGTTCTGACAGTATCTCCAGGTATTCAGAGTTCAATTGCTGGTTCTCACTGCTTGTCTGAGGGTGTGAGCAGAGGTGCCAATCGATTTCGTTCTTTTGCTTCAGTTGATACAGAGCATCTTATGACCAGGAAGAGTTCAATTTCCGAAAACCTTGACACCTGACTGAAAACACATGTCCTTCTCACTATGGGATATTGCCCAGAAAGGATATATGGAGCGTTTGCTATTTTAATGGAAAGAGAGTTAAGTATCAAAGTGACATTTTAGAGGTAATTCCCTAGCCATCTTTAGGTTCTCTCTCTGAAAACAGTTTAGTCCAAGTTCAAACCCTTAGTTCACTACAGATACAGTGATTTCAAACAACTTGATCGCACCTTTGTGCTTCAGTTTTCTCCCTAGAAAAGAGAAATGCCTAATACTACTCTCGGTGATAGGCAGTTAGTTTAGATAGGTAAAGTGTTTACAACAATGCTGGCTGCACAGTAGGCCCCTGGGAGCTAAATCCTATGTAAATACACTGTAACTGTTGGACAGTTTACATATCACAGAAACCTTTAAGATAGTTCAAAAGTAGTCTAGGAAGAAGCAAAAGACTCCCGTCCACGTGGTAATCACTCAGACGTGTTGAATGACAGTGTTGATTGGAATAGTCTTGAGGATTGGAGAAACCACCGCTTTAAAAGTGCAAATCTGTTGTTTTCCAAGCAAAAATCTGAAAGAAAGGGAACTAGAGACAATGACGATTTCAGTCCACTGGCAACTTCAACTCAGAAAATAGGGAGCCCTAGTTGATATAGCACCAGGCCCTGCACAAATTAGGCGTTTTAAGTCATTCTTGGTTATTTAATGAGTTCGAGGTCAACTGGGCTAGAGAACACACACACACACACAGAGACTAAATGGAAGGATTGAAAGGAAGACAGAGAGAGAGAGAGAGAGAGAGAGAGAGAGAGAGAGAGAGAGAGAGAGAGAGAGAGAGAGAGAGAGAGAGAGAGAGGGGCTAAATGGAAGGATCGAAAGGAAAAAAAGAAAACACAGAAAGGAAGGCCTAGTAACAGCCAACCAAGACAAGGTGGCAGAGCAAAAGGGCAGTGGTTTGTGTGGCGTGAACGTGAATATGACACCACGGCTCTAAAATAGAACTCTTGTTTCCATTTGCAATATGATTCCCGGCGAGGCCCCTGCTCTCAGCGCTTAAAGAGAACAGGAGGCGGTCGGGTTCACTAACCAAGATTATGCCCGACCGCGTTGGTAAAGTGTTTGGAAATCTGGTGAACATAAGTGGGCCAGGGCAGCAGCTGCGATCCACGTTCCAGAAAGCACTCCGCCGCGAGGAGAGTCCTGCGGCGTCCAGGCGGGAGTCGGCGCCGGGGCGGAGCTGAGCAGAAGCTACACATTGACCTTGCCCGCGATAACAGTCCTGCCGCCGCTGCCCGGCGCCCCGAACCACAAACCCGGGGAGATCCCAGTAGAGCGGGCGCGGACGGCTTACACGGACGTCAGGGGTGACGCCGGGTTGGCGGGCGGGGTCAGCGCGGGGGCGTGTCTGGGGCGCGCGCCGCTGACGTCGGGCTCAGGTGCGCGTGCCCGCCCGCGCTGTCCCCGGCTCGTCCGCGCGCGGCCCAGGTGGTGGCCGGCTGGCTCCCGGTGGGGGCGGAGGGGCGGCGAGCGGTCCCTGTGGGGCAGGCAACGGGAGGACGCCCGCGCTCGCCTCCCTCACGTGACAGTCGGAGGTCGCGGCGGGGACGACCAACCGGGTGGGCCAGGGCTGCTCGGGGCGAGGCAGGCGTCCGGCCGCACCCTCGCGGGCCAGGCGAGACCTCCCTGCGGCGGCGCCCGGGCCGCCGCTCCCCTTCCCCGGCCCTTCCGCGGCTCCGCCTGCGCAGAGACGAAGCGTCTCCTCCGCTGGGCCGAGTCCGCCAGCCTGCCGGCGGGCATGGAAAACTGCCCCCGAAGCCCCCGCGCGGCCCGCGACCCCAAGCCCGCCGGCCCTCGTTAGCTGTTGGCATCGGGCGTTTTCTTCACCATCCAACTGAGTCTTCGGAATCTGTGGCTTTGAGATTCGGACGAAATGGAAGAAAAGGAGCGATGTGACCCATTCAGCTTTGCCCTCCTGCATTGAGGCCTAGTTGGCATCTGCAGAGAGGAAAATACAGCCAGGAAAGCGTGGTTTTCTTTCCCCCCCGAAAGGGGGTGGGAGGGTAGGGTAGTGAAAGGGAGGAATCTTACTTTTTATATGTTCTTTTTAAATTCTGCGCTTTGAAAGTGGTGGCTAAATAAACTAATCCAAAAGTTATTTTTTCTATCGAGAAGACAGAAGAGGTGGCTTTTTTTTTTTTTGGTCCCTTTTGATTTCAACCTTTTCTCACAGTGACAAAGCATAAATCATGGACACCAGAGAATAAGGTGAACCTCAGGAATCTGAAGACAGAAGCCTAGACCTAGACCTTCTGAATCCAGGGGGAAGGAGTGGGGTGTTTATCAGCTCTGTCTGGAACCTAAATCGAAAAACATGAGTTGCATGCCATGGAAAGGAGACAAGGCCAAATCTGAATCCCTGGAGCTTCCCCAGGCAGCACCCCCACAAATCTACCATGAGAAACAGCGCAGAGAGCTCTGTGCCCTTCACGCCCTCAACAACGTCTTCCAGGACAGCAACGCCTTCACGCGGGAAACGCTGCAGGAGATTTTTCAGAGGTAAGGCTTCCCTGCTTGGCATCGTGATCCCCACTTCTTGGTATTTCTGAATTTGTGTGGGTGGTGCGATGTCTCAGGGACATAAACCTTCAAACCTACGGGGTTTGGAATTAGATGCTGTCGGCTGCTATAAGGAGCACAGGAATGGTTGGTAATCACCATCTCTGGTCCATCTGTTGTGGAGTAGCCTCAGTTGTGTGGTTACCACGGTTCTGGTCAAACAGGGACCTCCATGTTGCACAGTGTTATTCCCATTTTGAAATGAAGACAGAGCTATGCAGAGCTCCTTAATTTCCTCCAAATAACCCGACGAGCCATGGACTCCGGATTGAGTTCAGGTCCGTATCTCTGCTGGTAGTCACTTCTATAATGCCTCCCTTCCAGACCCTGCCACCAAGGAATTTACAGTCTAGAAGGGAGACAAGATGCATCCACGGTCAACTGTCACCAAAGGTGGGACATGATGGGCACCACAAGAAAAGTCTACCCACAATGCTTAGCTTTTCTGAGGCCATGTGCTGGCCACGCGCTCTTCATATATTGTTTTGTATGACTCTCCTCACCGTCATTTTACTGATAGAGAAACAGACAGAAAGGTCAAGTGATTTGTCCAGAGCGGCTCCTGCACAGCAGAGCTGTGAGAGGATGACTCCAGATCTCGCCTCTTCCTTGGGGCTGGTGAGAAATTCAGTGATGGAGTCTGCAGGAGTTCCTAGGTGCTTTCCCTAGTGTCTCCCCAAAAGAAAAATGATTGCCTTTCGGATCCCTTAGAGCAAATATGTCACTCCACAAGTGGTCAGAGTTCAGTTTTATGCTCATTGCTTTGGCTTTTGAAAAGTCTTTTACCAACAGCCTAGAGGTGTGGTGTCTCGCTGGACTCAGCAGCATGGCTGCAGTCCATAGAAGCTTTGATGGTGAGCCTGTCTTATCTGTCCAGACCTCAGAGCAGAGAAAGCTCAAGGATCCTTTGAGACTCCAGGCGACCTTTTTGATACTCCTCATTTGTAGATGAAATAGCCGCAGCACAGGAATTACAGCTAGAATCGGGTGCCTTGTATAGCGTAGGTGTGGATGGACCACTTATCCTGAAGGAATCACAGGTCTCTGGGAAGAGCAAACCTGAGTGCTCTTACAGTGTCATTTCCCAGTGCCAATAAAGACCAGAGTAGCCCCCTTGCCTTAGCAGGGCAGGTGTGCCTTTTGGTTCAGGACCACTATCTGCCTGTACAGTTCACGCCTAAGGAAATGAAGCTCTAGGAGGTAAGAGAATGTGTCTTCTACCACCCAGTCATGTGACAGAAAGGAGGACCCAGATTTCTGAATTGCCTCCTTCTGGGCAGCTCTGGATTGTTTCCTAATCTGTCGCCAAGGAGAAGGAAATGACTCACCGTGCGTACCTGAGTGTGCTTGGTGCTCTGTCTAGATTGACAACCCCAGAGCCACCTTAGCAGTATTCTGGAAACCAGGATTGAGTGGATGCAGTTTGCCTAGTTTTGCGCACCAGGAAATAAATGTCAGATTATTACTGTCTAGACTCTGGTTGACAGATTTTGACCTCTGTGAGTTTGGCTCCTGGGCTGACAGAAGAGTTAATTATCTTGAGACCACTAACAAACCAACACTGCACCGTTTTGAGGGCCTTCTTTGCACAGGCAGCTGAGTTCTTGCACCCAGTTTAGGAGGTAGGCTCTGTGGTTTCCCATTATTCCAGAAGAAGAAATCAGGACATGGAGTTTGTAGTTGCTAATGGCCAGATTTTGGCCCAAGCTTTATAGCTCCAGGGCCCACCTGCAGACTGGAAAAGCCCATTAAAGAACCAGGAACTTCAGTAGCCTCCTTTCCAGCTAGTAAGTGGGCTGGACTGGGGGTCTGGGCTGCATCATCAAGTGTTTGTGGATAACACTGGGCATCTTTCAGATGAGCTCTCCCTGAGTGAGAGGTGCTGAATATCTGCTAGCACCCACAAGGCCCTGTTCCTTTTGAAGCTTTTGCAAACTGTGGTATTTCTGTGTTCCCGATCAGCACAGTACAGGCTGACCAGCAAGAGAATTCCAGAAAAGTTGTTCTATAATAGAGAAGTTTTATGTGTGTGGATAAGTCGGGACTTCACCCCCAGACTCCCCCCGCCTCCATGTATGGGAGGAATCCAGAAGAAACTGTAAAGGAAGAAGGCAAGAGAGGGAAGACTAACAACTCACAGTGTGCCAGGTACTGGGAAGCATTGTGCAGAAAAGAAGCTGAGCAAGGCACCTCGGGGCTGTCTGCGGGGCAGGTCTAAGAGAGAACCATGGACAGTGGAGCAGTTTAGAAATGAACAGTTGGCCTCTTTAGAAACTTGCATTTATGGGGCTGGAGAGATGGCTCCGTGTTTAAGAGTATTAGCTGCTCTTCCAGAGAGTCCCGAGTTCAGTTCCCAGCACCCACATGGCAGTTAACAGCTGGAGTCTGTTACTCCAGTTCCAAAGGATCTGGCACCCTCATATAAACAGGCATGCAAGCAAAAACACCAATGCCCATGCGTGCGTGCATACACACAATCTTAAAAAAAAGAAACTGCTTTTCAAAGGGAAGAAAGCTGGCAAGGTTAACCCATGCTGGTGTACAAACGTGACTCCTGAGTGATAGAAATGGGAGGAAAGTGTTGATAAGAACTGTTTGCTGCGAGGGAGTTCATCATGGCAGTTGAGTTTTAGCCAGTTAAAGGGGGAGACACAAAAGCAGGGTGGAGTTTTAATAGAGTTGTTTAAATAGAGATGGGATGACTCGTGCTTGGAATAGAAATGCGTAAGAATTTAGAATGGAACTAATGCTGATTAGCGGCAAGGGGAGGGTCAGGTGGAAGTGAGGCTTGACCCGGAGGGCATGTGTCGCCAGTGTATTCCATCCATCTCATGCGCATCACCGTATCTGTACATAAACTTTAAAAAAGGGCTCAGAGGTGAGCTCACAGAGGAGCACTGACCTCATAACCTTATGCATACTCGGCAAGTGTTCTGCTGCTGTACACATCAGCTTGTGGTAGCATTTATTTTATCTTATTTACTGTGTTTCATGTGTATGGGGGTTTTGCATCACATACATGTGTTAGATTCTCTAGAACCGAAATCACAGATGGTTGTCAGCAGCCATGTGCCTACTGGAAACCAAACCTGGGTCTTTGGAAGAACAACCAGTGTTCTTAACCACTGAGCCATCTCTCCAGCCCCTGTAGTAGCAAGGGGCTCCTTTTTTTGGCTAGGCTACTTTGGAAATACATAGGCCTGAAACATTTTGTCTGGCCCTTTCTC
Source organism: Dicrostonyx torquatus (assembly GCA_028555095.1). Classification (NCBI taxonomy): domain Eukaryota; kingdom Metazoa; phylum Chordata; class Mammalia; order Rodentia; family Cricetidae; genus Dicrostonyx; species Dicrostonyx torquatus. The sequence goes on along the minus strand of JAQHUG010000323.1, from coordinate 158,777 downwards.
ATTATTTTAGTGACCAGAAGTTTTTGCAGCAAGCTATGCATGCCTCCCCCTAAATAAAATAGCTATTAAAATCTGACTAAACAGAAACTAGCCTGGTGACAGGGGAACATTCTTTTGAAGGAGGAACCAGGTTAGGCATGCTGGTGAATGTCACAAAGGGTAAGCTCTCCGGTTTCTCATGAGAGATGGGAGGAGCCACATTGAAAATTTGAGAAGGTGAGAAACAAGAAAAATGCTGAGAGTTTTTGTTTGTTTGTTTTGGTTTTTGAGACAGGGTTTCTTTGTGTAGTCCTAGCTATCATAGAATTTACTCTATAGACCAGGCAGGCCTCAAACTCAGAGATCCGCCTGCCTCTGCCTCCTGAGTTCTGGGATCAAAGGTGTGTGCCACCACTGCCCAGCTAAGAGGCTGAGTATTAATTAACCTCTAGGGATTGGAGGAGCTCATCCAAACTCGTGAGGGGAATAGCTGACATGCCCCTACTCTATAAGCTGTGTTATATTTAGAAAAAAATATCAGGAAATTTTGATGAAAGAAAGAATTAAGGGAGAAAAAAGTTGATTAAATCTTTCCCTCCCTCCCTGCTTCTCCCTCTTTATTAAAATCCAAAATCACTACCACAGCAGGCAAAGTAGTGACTTTGAAGGGGACTGAGGACAGTAGTGGTAACCTGGGCTAGGGCCCACTTGAGAGACTGCAGTAGCAAACACCAGAGGCTTGCTGTAAGCCCCCGGATTTCTGTAGAAATCAGCAAGGCAGTTCTGGGCAGCAGGTACTGTACCCAGGAGGCTCTGACGGTATGCTAATGGACCGTCGCAGAGAAGTAGCTGTGGGCAGTTCAGTGCTGTCTTAGAGGCTAGGTCCTCGCTGTGCCACTTACCTGGCACCTGCGTGTGACTGTGCAAGTCACTGTAACCTTTGCACCTCAGCTTCCTTATTTACAGAAAGATTGTAGAAGGATTAAATGATAAAGCCTATGAAGCAGCTAACTCAGTCAATTATCCTTAAAAGGAAAAGAAAGGATTTTTTTGGGGGGGGACGACAGGAGGAGAATTAGGGGTGACCATCCCTGTAGAATAGAATGGAAATTGTTGTTAGCATTTCCTATATTGGTCAGTTTGGATTTGTTTTTGAAAGGAGATCTCATGTAGCTCAGACTGTTTTGGAGCATGTTGTATATAGGAAAATGACTCTGAGCTTCTGATCCTCGGCCCTCCAACTCCCAAGTGCAAGTGCCAGCTAGATAACAGTCCTGTGTCATTGCTCCCTATATCGATCAGTTTGGACATGTTTATTAGATGCCAATGCCAGGCTGAGATATAGCATTAAAAGAGTTCCAGGGAGTCACTGTTTAAATGCATGCCAAATGAATTCTTCAATAAATTAGTATTGGTGGTGTTTGGATAAATTTGGATTATGTGTGGTCCTCTGTGTCTCCCTCCTTATTCAGAGTGAGGAAGGAGTCTGTGGAAGAGAGTATGTGAGGTTGAGCCTGAAGAAGCTGTGGGATTTGGCCTGTAGTTAGAAGTAGGATAAACCTCTAAAGGTCACGTAGTTTTTTGTTGTTGTTGTTGTTTTTTAGTTTTTTGAGACAGGGTCTCTCTGTGGCTTTGGAGCCTGTCCTGGAACTAGCTCTTGTAGACCAGGCTGGTCTTGAACTCACAAAGATCCGCCTGCCTCTGCCTCCCGAGTGCTGGGATTAAAGGCGTGCGCCACCACCGTCCGGTTTAAGGCCACATAGTTTTGATGCCTGAAGTATACCAAACTCCCTGGAAAGGACAGCAGCAGATTGAGTAGAGTGGGACCTTGAGTTGGCTAGCCAGGCACTAGGCTGGAGAAGAGGGTGAAGTAATGCCTTGGTGAGTGTGGGAGAAAGATCTGTGCTGACCTGTTGGAAGGAGCTTGCAGGCTAGGAGAAGAGTTTGGGAGCTTTCAAAATCTCAGTGTGAGACTAGGGGCCTCCAGTTAGGAAAAGTGGGAACAGGCAGGGGAGGGTCTGAATCTTAACAAGATTTTTAAAGAGATGAGAGCAGGACAAGAGATCTTGGGACAGCAATCCTGAAAAGCAGCCTTCAGAACGAATGTCTGTTAGCCGTTGGTGTTGAGGGCTAAAGCACAGTATATTATGTTAGGGACTCGTGGAGTTCCGGTAGTTGAACTCCACTCATCCGGTAGGATGAGTTGCTGGCTCATCCTCTTGTTACTGTATTGAAATATTAGCTGCCTCTCAGAGTCTCCAATAGTGAGCATGGAATTGAGAGACTGAGGAGAGTACTTCTCTGGGCATGAGCATGCAGGAAGGTAGCCTGTAAGAGGTTGAAGTCTTAGCCTTATTTCTGGTGATGTCATCTTCCTTGTATTGGTCAGAGACTCTCCAGGAAAGATTGAAGCCACACAATAGGCTCCTGAAGAGTGGGTAGAGGGAAAGGATCTGCTCCCGCCCACGCATCTCCTCTCCACTTTCTCCACTGCCAGGAGAGAGGGAGCCTGTGTCCTAGTGCTCCCTGTTTCAGCCTGGGGACTCGGGACTCAAGAGACCTTTGGCTCAGCAACCTGATACCACCTCCCATCTCACCCTGACTCTTCTGCACTGTAAGCCACATAACTGGATTCTCATGGCCCAGGTTTGAGCTTAGTTCTGCCAGCTGTTAGTGTTCATGGACAACTCAGTTAAATCACCTGACTTATGTGGTGGATTGGCACAAGCCTAGCATTCCCAGCACCTAGGAGTTGGAGGCAGAGAGGAGGATAAGGAGTTTGAAGTTATCCTCAGCTACATAGTGACTTTGAAGCTTACCTAGGCTACATGAGAACTTCTTTGGGGGGCAGTTGGAGGGTTCAAAACAGGGTTTCTCTGTGTAACAGTCCTGGTTGTCCTGGAACTGGCTGTGTAGACCAGGCTGGCCTTGAACTCAGAGATCTACCTGCCTCTGCCTCCAAGGTGCTGGGATTAAAGGTGTGTGCCATCACCCACTGAAACCTTTTATAAGAAAAGAAAAAATTCTTAGCCGGGCGGTGGTGGCGCACGCCTTTAATCCCAGCACTCAGGAGGCAGAGGCAGGCGGATCTCTGTGAGTTCGAGACAAGCCTGGTCTACAAGAGCTAGTTCCAGGACAGGCTCAAAAGCCACAGAGAGACCCTGTCTCGAAAAACCAAAAAAAAAAGAAAAAGAAAAAGTTCTTTGTTTTTTGTTTTTTTGTTTTTTTCGAGACAGGGTTTCTCTGTAGCTTTGGAGCCTGTCCTGGAACTAGCTCTTATAGACCAGGCTGGCCTCGAACTCACAAAGATCCGCCTGTCTTTGCCTCCCGAGTGCTGGGATTAAAGGCATGCACCACCACCGCCCGGCTTTTTGTTTGTTTGTTTGTTTGTTTTTAAAGAAAAAGTTCTTTAAAACATTTCCTAACATTAGAATAAAAAAATGTTTTTTTATTATTTAAAAATTGTCAGAAGAGAAATTAAATGTCAGGCAGTGGTGGCTCATGCCTTTAATCCCAGCACTCGGGAGGCAGAGGTAGGCGGATCTCTGTGAGTTTGAGGCCAACCTAGTCTACAAGAGCTGGTTTCCAGGACAGGCTCCACAGCTACAGAGAAAGCCTGTCTCAAACAAACAAACAAAAAGAAAAAAGAAAGAAAAAAAAAGAAATTAAAAGAAAAGGCACATTAAAAGAGGGGGGGAAAAGACCACTCACAGCTATGGCTCAGATTGGGACTGCTTTCTGCTGCCTAGACACCCAATGTCTGAGTGCCTATGGGAAGGAGCTCTTTGACAAGGCCAACAAACACCACTCTTTGCACAGCCTGGTCCTGCTAGAATTACCCTATTGCAGAAAACCCCTCTGGGGACAGCTTCTAAAACTACTTTATTCTGCACCAGCTCTTACTGTCAGGCTCTGAGTGGAAACAGTAGCATCCAGATTATGGGTCCTGTTGGAGTAAGCCTGCTAATTTTAGGCTGACTTGCTTTGGCTTTTTGAGGCCTCTTGTTTAAGTGCCCAGTGTGAGTAATTGGGGTTAGGGCTTGAAGCAGAAAAGGTATTAAAAGAAAATGGCACATAAAACACCATGTGTAGGTATGTGTGAGTATGTGCCCATGAGTGCAGGGACCTGCAGAACTGAGAGGCATCAGATCCCTGGGAGCTGGAGGTCGATGTCTGTGAGCTGCTTAATGTGGATCTTGGGAACCGCTCAGGTCCTCCAAGAGAGCAAACATTTCTAGCCGATGAGCCATCTTTCCAGCCTCGCACCTCAGGATTTTTTACTTAAATAGAATGAATTCATACCTCCTATTGTGGGGCTGAAATGAGGCACTTACGAAAGCAGTAGTTCTAGCATTGAGCAAGTGATGGTCATCAGAGGAAATGGCATTTGGTTACAGCGTGGGGAACTGGTGCCTTTGGTCTGGAGATGAGCAAGTGAGCCCTTTTCCCTTTAATTTTCATTATTTTTTTAATGCATAGGGTGGGGATATCAGTTTTCTCCAGTAGTTGTCACTGGGAATATCAGCCATGGGTAGGCCTCATGCCCAGGAGCAGTTGGTCAATACAAAACAGACTATATTTATATTTTGTCTAATTGATTTTTTTCTATCTCTTTAGTTTGTGTAGTAATGAGGAGGAGCAGGCTGTGGGGGCTGCATTCCCCAGCACCTGGCTCCCAGCTCCCAGCCGTGGGCCTGCTTTTGGCCCTGGCTAGGTTATACCCGGAATAATTACACACAAACTGGATTCATTTAACACACTGCCTAGCCGTTAGTTCTAGCCTTTATTGGCTAACTCTTACATCTTATTTCAACCCATTTTTAATAGTCTGTAAGTCACCACGAGGTAGTGGTCTTTCCGGGAAAGATTCAGCATGTCTGACCCTGGCGATTTCATGACAGGCTCTCCCTGAGCCTTCCCTATCCCGAATTCCGTTCTGTCCTCTCTGCCTGTCTAAGATTTTGCCCTATCAAAAGGCCAATGCAGTTTCTTTATTAACCAATGAAAGCAACCCAAATACAGAAGGACCCTCCTACACCATTATCACCAAGTTTGTTTTGATTTTTTTTTCAAGAGAAAAATCATGAATTTTGTGGCTAGGGAGGTAAGAAGGATCTGAGAGGGGTTGAGGGAAGAGAATATAATCAAAGGGATGGTCAGAGGTTAAGAACATTGACTGCTTTTCCAGAGGTCCTGAGTTCAATTCCCAACAACCACCTGGGGGTTCACAACCATCTGTAATAAGGTCTTGTGCCCTCTTCTGGCCTGCAGGAAGAAATACAGGCAGAACAATGTACACATCATCATCATCATCATAATGTACACATAATAAAATAATAATAAAGAATATGAAAAATATATTGTATAAAAAAATGAAAATCAGTCAGGAAAATTTTTTTTTTCGTGTGTAGGGTGTTTTACCTACATCGATGTTTGTGTACCATATTTGTGCCTGGTGCCAGCAGAGGCCAAAAGGCATTGGGTCACCAGGTACTGGAATTATAGATTGTTATGAGCCATCATATAGTAACCACCAAGCCAACTCTCCAGCCTTAAATCCCTGTGATGCCCAGTATGGTGGTGCACACCTTTAATCCCAGCACCTCAGAGGCAGAGGCAGGCAGATTTCTGTGAATTACTGGACTGCCAGGGCTATGTAGAGAGACCTTGTCTACAATAACAACAACAAAAAGATATGTTGGCCCTCCACTCAAAATGGCCTTCCTCATCTCCTGGTTTGTCAAGACTGTGAAAATAAGCCAGGCAGTGGTGGCGCACACCTTTAGTCTCAGCACCTGGGAGGCAGAGGCAGGTGGATATCTGTGTGTCCAAGGCCAACCTGGTCTACAAGAGCTAGTTCCAATACAGGCTCCAAAGCTATAGAGAAATCCTGTCTCAAAAAAAATAAAAAAAAGACTGTGAAAATAAAATGATAGGATTGTAAATGCCTTCAGTACAGGCCTCAGCTGGAAAATGGAATTGCTAAAAAAAAGCAATAAAAAGAAAGGGCTTGAAATAGGTGGGGTGATGCATACCTTTATAATGGTAGCACTTTGGAGCTGAGGCAGGAGTATCCTCACCTCAGGGCTAGTCTGAGCTAGTATGGAGACCTTAGTTGAAATCTGGGTAGGCCACCAGAACTACAATTGAGTTTGTCTGGTTTAAGGTTTGCTTGTTCGGGGGCTGGAGAGATGGCTCAGTGGTTAAGAGCATTGCCTGCTCTTCCAGAGGTCCTGAGTTCAATTCCCAGCAACCACATGGTGGCTCACAACCAGCTGTAATGGGGTCTGGTGCCCTCTTCTGGCCTTCAGGCATACATACAGACAGAATATTGTATACATAATAAATAAATAAATAGATAGATAGATAAATAAATAAATAAAAAGGTTTGATTGTTCATTTCCAAGACAGGACTTCTCTGTGTAGCCCTGACTGTCCTGGAACTCACTCTATAGATCAGGCTGGCCTTGAACTCAGAGATCATCTGCCACTGCCTGTAAGTTTATTTTGTTTGTCTGAATTGATTTTGTGCTTTTATTATTTTTTTTCCAGGACAAACACAGACACACATGCAGGCACACTGTCTGGAATGGGCTTTATATTCCAGTTTAATATAGCCCTCATTAGAGTTTATTACCTTTCACTTGGCTCCTGTTCATACATTTATGCTGCCTGTCTCAACTGCTGTGAACCCTTGAATATTCAGTAATAATGATTATTGAAGTACAGGTCTTAAATAGAGTATTTAAATTGCAAAAGGCAGGAGCAACACTGCCTGCCATTTAAATATCACCTATCATTTACTAGTGTTTTGTTTTATTTTATGGTGAAGGTCTCACTATGTAGTTTCAGCTGGCCTACCATTCACTAAGTAGATGAGGCTGGACTTGAACTCAGAGACCTTCCCGCTTCTGCCTTTTTAGTGCCAGAATTAAAGGTGTGTTGCCACTGGCACCACCACCACCACACCCAGCTTTGTCAGTGGTTTTATTTTTGTTTTGTTTTGTTTTTTTGAAGGTTTGTATGAAACAGAAATAGCAGCAGTAGGAAGGCTTTGCTGACAGAAATTTGTAAAGTAGACCAGCATCTCTGTGCATCAGTTTTTTTTGTTTTTCGAAGCAGGGTTTCTATATGTAACAGTCTTGACTGTCCTGAACTAGCTCTTGTAGACCAGGCTGGCCTCCAACTCACAGAGATCTGCCTGCCTCTGCTTCCCGAATGCTGGAATTAAAGGGGGGCACCACCACTACCTGGTCTGTGGATCATTTCTTGTGGTCACTCCCTCACTGTAACACTCCTCTCAAAAGGCCAGATAGGTCTCAACCTTCCTGGATGCTTTTGCAAGGGAGAGACAATCTCCAGGCTAGCTAGCTTGTGAGATTATTCTGCCAAGGGAACCAGCTTCCAGGGCAATGTTGCAAAATGCTTTTCTGGTGGTCTGAGGCTGGGGAGGCTGGCAAACCAGCAAGCCTAAGCTTTTTCTTTACATTTGTAGGTTGTCTCCAAACACTATGGTGACGCCCCACAAGAAGAGCATGCTGGGAAATGGGAACTATGATGTGAATGTCATCATGGCAGCACTTCAAACCAAAGGCTATGAAGCTGTTTGGTGGGACAAGCGCAGGTAGAGAACCAAACTTGATTTGGCAACAAGGGCCAGCCATGGCACCATCCCCAGGTGAATGGGGGCAACCATGGAGAGTGGCCCCAGAGTCTGACACCTTTTCTTTCCTGCAGGGACGTGGGTGTCATTGCTCTCGCTAATGTCATGGGATTCATCATGAACCTACCCTCCAGCCTGTGCTGGGGTCCCCTCAAGTTGCCTCTTAAAAGGCAGCACTGGATCTGCGTTCGTGAGGTGGGAGGGGCCTACTACAACCTTGACTCCAAACTCAAGACACCAGAGTGGATTGGAGGCGAGAGTGAGCTCAGGTGACCCCTAACGGCTGGGCTGCTGGGCTTTAGCTTCGCGTGCTGGGGAGTCAAGCTCATCTGATTACTTGACAAAGGAAATAAAATTCTTGTGTCCTTGGATCCTTGCCCTGCCTTCTTGGAATCAGGGTCTTGGATTGAAGACTCAATTAGAACTCCACCATCCTGTGATTCTAGCTTTCTGATCTGGTGGGGCTGACACTGTCACCTTCCATTTAGACAACTGCCAGTTATCAGACAGGGTTAAGTTTCTGTGTTTACTTATTTATTTTTTGAGACAGAGTCCCTCTATGTAGTCTCAGCTGTCCTGGAACTCCTTATGCAGACTAGACTGGTCTTGAACTCACGGAGATCTGCCTTCTGCCTGCCCTTGCCTCTTGAGTGTAAAGACATATGCCATCACCACGCCTAGCCCCGTAACTTAAGTTTTTTTTCCTTTTATTATTATATGTGTGTAGGTGGGTGTGCTCCTGGGCATGTGTGGAAGCCAGAGGGGTTGGTCTTCTTCCACTGGGGTTCCTGGAATCTCCTTCAGGCTGTCAGTCAGCCCTGCTTGGCAAGTGTTTTATCTTGAGCTGGCCCAGGTTTTATGCTATTTTGCCTTTTTGACACTTAGTAACCAATGTTCTAGAACTCACACCAGCACACTAATGGTAGTAATCTGAGAATGAGCAGAAATTGAGACTGGAGTTCTAACGGAAATGGAGGGGTAACCAAACATGGAGCCTCTAAGTCACCCTTAGAGTTTTAAGATTGTCACAGGGATAGCCTAGGTGGTGCTGGCTGTGGTGGCGCATACCTTTAATCCTAGCACTCAGGAGGCAGAGGGCAGGTGGACCTGAGTTTGAGGCCACTTGGTCTACAAAGCAAGTTCTAGGACAGCCAGAGCTATAGAGAGAAACCTTGCACAAACAGAACAGATTGGTATGGGTGTTAAGTGGGGAGGTTTCTATCCTAGTGAATGGGTGGCCCCAAAACTGCAATCTGCAACTCACTGGCATCTCGTTTCTTGTTGCCTATTCCCTCTTCCATAGGAAATTTCTAAAATACCATTTGCGAGGAAAAAACTGTGAACTCCTACTGGTGGTACCAGAAGAAGTGGAAGCCCATCAAAGCTGGAGGGCAGATGTGTGACAGTTATGCTGGACCCACTCTTCGTCTCAACCCTCCAGCCCTCTTTGATGTGCTGTGGCCTCTACAGTGGGTCTGTCCAGCCACTTCCCTAAACATCTCATTGGGTTTCCCCCTCAAATTTGACAGTGCAATAGAACAGGTGTGTGGACTATCACAGCCACCAAGCACTGTCTGTGCCTGGGGGAAGAAGGTAGGAGCTCTGAACATTTAGGGCAAGCCATTTAACACCTTTTCTATTTTAGAGAAGGGAGGTAAGAGGGGTGGGGGGCTTGCTTATTTCCCCCTTTCTATGAGGACTTGATACAAATTCTGCTGGTAGTTGTCACTGATGCTCCAGGCTCACAGGGAACACACACTTCCTCTTTTTCTTTCCTGTGGCATCAGGGGGTCCAAGGACACAGTACATGCAGAGCCCAGTGACTAGTTCAAAGGACCCAAGCATAAGCGTCTCAGGAAACTGTCAAGCCCCAGCGGTGGCACTACATGCCATAATGCCACTTATTACCCCATTTTAATCAATTTAATGGAGTTTTATGAGAAGTTCTGATATTTCAAAGTGGGTAAATAGCACAGTATTCCAGCAAGACAATGGTGAAAGATGCTAATATTGTGTGGCTGAAGCCACATTAGGACAGTCATGGGTAGCTTTTCACTCCAATTATGTCCCAGCATTTCACTACAATGACATAAGAGGCTCTGGGGCAAAAGACAATAAAGAGGGACAGTACTCCTAGTTGGCTCATTTTAACAAAATCAGAAACACATCTGCCATTGAACCAAATTTCATAGGGACAGAGTTGGGTGAGGAAACTGCCATGAAGATGAGCCTTACAGTCTGAGAGTGAGAATTGGCATGCACATCCTGGGCTCCAGAGCTGTGGCCGCAGAGTCGCAGGTTATGTGCACGATTCTGGGTTTGGCATCTTTGTGTAGTTTCCATTACAAACTGAGGGTTGGCTCACCCCCACCTCAAGTAGTTCTAGACCATTTTTTTCCTGTAATTTTAGAAAATAAGTACCATACCGCACACTAGGGTGGTTGTGGTGGCCTTCAAGGCAGGTGGGCAGGCAGGTGACCTGGTCAGTCCTTAGAGAGCCCTGGTCTCTGCAGGTCTGAGAGCTGTCCTACTGGCCAGGCTTCTCCCTTGGTAGCAGAGCTAGCCTAGGGGCTTGCATGTCAATCCTGAGCAAGCTTACTGGGGTGAAGCGGGGGCTGTCTCCCCACTGACTGGAGTGCATGTTTACACCAGCACTTTTCTGCACATGTATCTTCAATCCAACAAGGCCGTTTTTTATTCGAGTAGCAGAGGGCCCCAAGTGGCTACTGCAACTCAACCACGGTCATCTGTATCATTTTCTACACCAGATCTGCTTGGCACCATGGGGAGCTCTGACCCTGCACAATGACATTCCAATCACTACCAGCCAGAAGTTACAGCCGACCTTGCTGATCGGCACAAGCAGGACCTTGGGTCCATTGGCACTGTCGGTGGTAGTAAGCCATTTCTTGGGAAGAGGAGACTCCTCCCTATAGATATGCTTGGGCCTGTGCAAACAGCACTGGAAAGGAGTCCCATGCACGCGGAGTCCATGAGCCAGTGGAATGTACAAAGACGCTTAAGCATTTCAGGGCTGGTTCTGTTCATATCCAATCTGGTGCTTAGGAACAGGGACCCATGTTGATGCCCAAGGGCAAAAAGCCCCATTCCTTTTAAGGAAGGGGAGCCTGACCCTGATGCCCAGCAAGGGGCAGCCCTAGGCTTTGTTCTTCTTGCTTTATTCCCTTTTTTTGTTGGCCTTGTGCTGGGTTTGTTTACAAAGATGTATTTTGTTTAACCAAATATTAAAAATGAAAAACTGAACACAATCTATTTGTTGCCTAACTATGTTAAAAACCTTTGGTATGATTCTGACGGAAAGAGATTTGTTACCACTCTGAGACACTGTCAAATTTCCCACCTGAAAAACCAAGACAAAGTATTTACTTAGTGGGATTTAGTTCAGAGGTGCCCAAACACCGTTGTCCTACCAGAGGGGACACTGAAGCAACATCGTGTGTTTGAGGTCAGTATGGAATCCAGTTAGCCATAGCCTGCCTCAAAAAACAAAGGGCTGGGGAGATGGCTCGAAGGTTGAGGACACTGCCTGTTCCTCCAGAGGACCTGGGTTCAATTCCCAGCACCCACATGGCGGTTTACAACTGTCTGTAACCCCAGTTCCAGGGGATCTGATATCTTCACACCAATTCACATAAAATAAAGTAAAACAAACAAACAAAATGCCCTTGAAGAATTTGCATTTTACTGTAATTTTTAAAATAAGACTTCTGTTGGAGTTTGTACCTTTTGACTGTCTATTAGTGTTTCTCTAATTATCAAGTGAAAAGCCAGACACAGCAGAGCTATTGGCCTTGAGAACACACAACAGTGGTCTAGGTAGAAGGCTGGCTTTGAATCCAGATCCTGTAGTGCCCATGGGAATAGTACACCCTCTTCAATCATACAATGTCACTGGGAATTGATTACAAAATAGGATCAGAAAACCTGCACAATAAGTTATCACGCTGGGTGTGGTGTTGCACACGTTTGATCCCAGCACTCAAGAGGCAGAGGCAGGCAGGCAATCCTGAGCCAACCTGGTCCATATAGACCATGTTTTAAGAGAAAAACAAAAGACCAACACTGAGTGGGGAAACTTTAAGGTTCAAAGGTAGGACAATAGTTGGATCCATTACCAGAGACTCACTTAAAAAAAAAAAGCTGGGTGGTGGTGGCACCTGTGAGTTCAAGGCCAGCCTGGTCTACAGAGTAAGTTCCAGGACAGCCAGGAAACCCTGTGTCTTGAAAAATAAAACAAATCAGCCTTACCAGGTGTGCATGCCTATAATCCCTCAGCACTCAGGACTGAGATGAAGGCTAGCTTGGGTTATGGAGAGATTCTATCCCCAAGAAAATCAAGAGGTAACAAGCTCTATCCCCTCTCAAGACTAGAAGGCAATACATACTTTAACCAGTTTATTAAGTACTGTGTAGACTGCACACCCACAGAGCATGGCCTTCAGCTTTCTGTAGGGGAGACTGAAGTGATTCAGGGCAACAATCAACACCATGTTCATAAAGAAATGTTCCTTTTCCTTTTTGAAAACTTCACTAACTTAGATGTATGAAACAAGGTTGGAATAGAGGTGCTGGCTTTAAGCAAAAAGAAATTTGGCAGGCAGTCTCCCTGTCTTGCTTTCTTTTTTTTGGGGGGGGGGGGCAGAGTTTCTCTGTCAAACAGTCCTAGCTGTCCTGGAACTCATTTTGTAGAGCAGGCTGGCCTCAAACTCAGAGATCTGCCTGCCTCTGCCTCCTGAGTGCTGGAATTAAAGGCGTGTGCCACCAC
>JAQHUG010000323.1:114005-141879 GCA_028555095.1 Dicrostonyx torquatus | reverse complement strand
AAAAAAAAAAAAAAAAAAAAAGAAAAGAAAAGGGTTTTCAGTAATTATAAAATTGCCAAGCAATCAGAAAATAGTGGGATCATGCAATGTCACTTTCCGACCGCTGGGAATGCCTGAGAAGCCTGAGCCAGGATAAAAGTCAGAGCTCCAGAACTGGGGGGAATGATGAGCTTCAGGTTTCCAGGACAAATGCTGAGCAGCAAAGTCCACATGTGGTGAGTGGAATCCAGGTCAGAGGTCACACAGACAAAAGGACCTCTAAGAGTTCCAGTGAGTGCTTATGCTCTACCTGGGGAGGAAGAGGGTGTCCTAGAACCCTCCACTCCTGGCTGTTCCACTGCCTCCTCCCTTGAGGCTACAGTAACTGCCACCCCTGTGGCCTGTTGGAATCTGAATCTGGAGGTAAAGCTTTTACTTGAGGTGAGGGCCACGTGGGACTATTGGGGCAGTTAACCATAGCTGTAAAAGTCATCCTATCCTGCAAGCTCAAGTGCAGATTTGCTCTGTTGTTGTGTCTAATACTGTCTTACATCCACAGACCTTTCTATTCTGGCTCGTCAGTGATAACCCTTCCCTAGTCCAACTCAGAACAAAATTTCATGAGATTATTACCATGGTTACAAGAAATAATGTCCAGGGGCCAGCACTAGTCAGTTTTTAGTCTAAGACTTTGGGGGAGAATTTTAGCCAAAGCCTTAAGGAGATATCTACCAAAGAAGGAAACATTTTTGTTTTGTTTTTCAAGACAGGGTTTCTTTGTGTAGCTCTGTCTGTCACGAAACTCACTCTATAGACCAGGTTGGCCTCCAACTCAGAGATCTGCCTGCCTTTGCCTGCCCAGTACTGGGATTAAAGGTGTGTACCACCACTGCCTGGTTTCAAAAAGGAAACTCAACACCTGGGGCCATGTTGGTGTCTAAGAGCCACACTACTGCTGGAGCCATGTCGATCTGAGCTGTCTGTGCTGCCACCTGGGGCTGTGCTGACATCTGGGCCTGGGCTGTCGTTGAGGACCATGTCTGGGTCGTCCATGGTCCTACTGCAGCCTATTGTTCCCACCAAGGGCCACATGGGTGACCAAGGTATGGGCCGTCCCATGGCCATGTTGATATCCGTGGGCCCTGATGCCACCAGGGCCATGCCGATTCGAGTGGCCTGCACTGCCACCCAGGACCTTTGTGACATCTAGGCCCAAGCTCCTTCCAAGGGCTACAGCAGCCAGGATTTGAGTTGATGGCCACAGCTCTTGTTACCACTGAGGGCCGTGTAGTACCTGGGGTCTAGTCAGCCACCTGGGTCCGTGTTGGTGTCCTAGGGCCATGTTGTTCTCAGGGCCATACTGACCTGGGTGGCCTGTTCTGCCACCTGGGGTCATGATGGTGTCTGGGTTGGGGCTGCTGTTGAGGGTTGTATGGGTCCATGGTCCTGCTGCAGTTGGAGTGTTGATCTCTGTGGCCCATGTTACCACGGGAGGCCATAGGAACCAAGTGTGCTGAAATATGAGGGCCATGCTGAGCAGCCACATTCCTATGGTGGCCCTGCCCATTGCTGGCCACTGCAGCAAGAACTGGTACTGCTCATCATGGGAGAGCTGGCCCCACATTCAGAGATACGGCCCCAAATGGCGTGGATGTAGAAGAGCTGGCTCTACCCCGGCAGCCAGGACTGACCAAATCATCCGCCACTCAGCCCCACGTCCAGAGACTTGATTGACCCACCCAGCATCTACCCCATCTGTGACCTGCTGGAGAGTGAAGGGACTGGTCCTGTGGAACCCTAGCAGCAGGACCTCTGACTGGGGCAACAGCAGGGTTATCGGAGAGGAATGTTGATGAGGTTCCAGTGTTGATGTCGATGGTGTGGCAGAAACCAGAGGCCCTGAACCACGCCAACAATTCACTGTAATGAACATTTGCAAGTAAAGCTGAGTGGACAAAAGGGTCCATTGCGTGACAGCCTGCAGCTCCCAGTGTGACTGAGCGGAATGATGAGGTGTTATAGAGAGGTGGGAATGAAGGAGCCAGGTGTGGTTGTTTCTGAACTTTTATAAAAATTTTTCTTTTAGTGCTCGCTTCGGCAGCACATATACTAAAATTGGAACGATACAGAGAAGATTAGCATGGCCTCTGCGCAAGGATGACACGCAAATTCGTGAAGCGTTCCATATTTTGTCAACTGGATTTCGACTATTACGTCCGTAGTCCTAAACTACATACTTGGTTTTTTAAATAGGAGCATCGTTGTCTACGGCATTATAAAAAAATTTTTTTTTCTTTTAGGTGGAGAGTCTACAGGGGTGAGGAGTGGATATGGGAAAGGAACAGGGTTGGAATGCATAGGGTGAAATTCCCAAAGAATCAATAAAAATTATATTAAAAAATGACATACTAAGCACGGTGGCCCTACTCAGGAGGCAGAGGCCGGTGGATCTCTATAAGTTGGAGGTTAGCCTGGTCTATATATCCAGCTCAAGGACAGCCAGGATAGATCCTGTCTCAAAAAAAAAAAGACTAGTCTTCGCAAGGGACCTAGGGCTGGCAGTGAGGACTGGGTTTTGTTTTTATGTTTTCTAGACATTTTTGATAACAAAGGTCACCCTTGGCCCCTTTCTGCAACCATGACTGTTAAAAAAAGCCTGGTGAGCCACACATGCAAGTCCCATGTACACTACTGTTTCCACCTGTGTGGTGGGAACAACCTAGGCCCCTGAACCCTGCTCTTCCTACACAATGAGGGTGATGGTGGCCTTCTGCTCAACTAAGTCCTTAACTGCACAGCTGCCCTCTATCACACTGGCTCCAGCACCCTGCCTAAGGTACCAGTGGTGGCAGGGGGAGTCACAACATTGGGGCATCCGTGTACCCTATTGTGAAATATCATTTTAAATAGGCAAAGATGTGTTACATTTGATTTTGTTACAGAATGTTACTTTACTGTGTGAAGGTGTGTTACTTTTGTTTCTGCTGCATTTGTTTCATTTTGACTGCTTAAGGCACCTGATTGATCAGATAAAAAGCTGAACAGCCAATTGCTAAGCAGGAGAAAGGATTGGTGGGGCTGGTGATTAGAGAGAATAAATAGGAGAAGTTGAGCAATGGTGGCGCACACTTTAATCCCAGCACTCAGGAGGCAGAGGCAGGCAGATTTTGAGTTCGAGGCCAGCCTGGTCTACAGAGCAAGCAAGTTCCAGGACAGGCTCCAAAGCTACAGAGAAACCCTGTCTCAAAAAACCAAAAAAAAAAAAAAAGAAGAAAAACAAAACATATATATATATACACACACATATATCATATATGTATAAAATTTTATGTATATATATATACACACTATATAGTTTGTTTTGTTTTTCATATATATATTTCTCCATATATATGTGTATATATATGGAGAGAGAGAGAGGAGAAATGAGAGGAGAACAAGGAGGAACACCTGGGCAAGAAGCCAGGTAGATGGAGAGAGTCAATGAAAACTACACAGGAGGAAGAAATATGTCCCGAGGCAAAAAGTAGATAAAGAGAAACAGGTTAAGTTAAAAGCACTAGCCAGTAACATGCTTAAGCTAGGCTGATTATTCAAAACTGTAAGTCTCTGTGTCATGATTTGGTGGCCCGCATGATCCCCAAGGGTTTATCCACAGCCCTTTCTCTTTCAGCCATCACCTCACAAGAATGGTTTCGTAACCTGGTGAACAGTACTCATGACATGAGAATTAAAAACAGATGTTCAGCATTGGAAGTTCTCAATAAATGGTTGCTGAAAGGTGACCTGGACACAAGTAAACCCCACTGCTCCATAATTTTTATTTATATAACATACCTAAATCCTTTTATGATTTCTTCAGTACTAAGTATTCACTTGGGCTGGCAAGATGACCCATGGGATAAGGACAGAAGTCACCAACTTGACAACCTGAATTTGATCCTAATGATCCATATGGGACAAAGGGAACTGACTCCTGAAATTTGTCCTCTGACCTCCACATGGAGCAGAGGGACACAAGCAACATACCCTATAAAAATAAATAAATAAAATGTAATGGAATTAAAGTTTAAAAAAGAGCCAGGTGGTGGTGGCAGCACTTGGGAGGCAGAGGCAGGTGGCTCTCTATGAGATGAAGGCCTGCCTGTACAGAGTTCCAGAATAGCCAGGATTACACAGAAAAACCCTGTCTGGAAAAACAAAAAGGGGCACAGAGTAGACTTCAGGTTAGGCACTCGCTCAAGGGTCAGGAAGTGAGGCTGTGAGCTGCAGTTCTCCCTTCGCCTCTGCCCATCACTCCGCTGTCACTATGGGTTGGGACTCAGAGGCCTCCAGCACTTGCACTGTTGTCTGAAGCGGTTTCCAAACTGGTCTCTGAACAATGTCTCCTAGTGCACAGCTAGGCATGCTAACAGGGCTGAACTGAAGGGGTGTGAGACTGAGTGCAAAGGACTGAGCCTACTGCCAGACTCAACACCAGCCCAGAAGGAGGGACCCATTGAGGCAGTCCCCAGTTTAAAGCCCTGGGCTCCATGCCTCAACCTGTGTCCCCTGCTCGACTTTAATAAGATTCCCCTCTGGCTAGATAAGACTGGATCACACTGACTTGGGCACTGATTCCCATGCCATCCACTCCTCACCAGGTCTGGATCACATAGTGGGCCACCAGTGCCACCTCCCTAAAGCAGTGGAGCAGAGGAATTTGAGCACGAAGTCATTATTTCTCTTCTAGGGTGGCTTCCCACTTTAAGGTGCTGTTTCCCTAACCCTAAAAGTTCTTTTGGTGAAGCAACAAAAAGTTAGAACCCAGCTCTGCTTACATTTTGGGGAACCCACAGTTTTTGTTTTTGTTTACCTATTTTTGCTACACAGAGATTATTGAACACCATTTAATAAAAATAAAAATAGTCAAAACAGAAAGCAGAGTAAATTACAATGTGCTGTGGAGCGCAGAGGTTGCTGCTGGGAAGCAGATGGCAGAAGAGGCTGTGGACTTGGGGATGGGGATTCTTTGAAGGCAGAGAGAGCATGGCTGGAGGGGACAGAGAACGCAGAGCCACTTACTGTGCACCTTCACGTGAAGTATAAACTGGTGTGAACTGGAACTAGTGCCAGATCCCAGTGTGAAGAGGTGAACTGCCAACTGAACATGGTGACTCTGAGACAATGGATAGCTGTATGCTGTCACCTGCAGACAGCAGCCAAGGGCTATTTTCTAGACCTGCCTGGGGTTTGCTTTAGATTGACACCCTGAGCGGTGTGCCCGTGGCGCCTCCCAAGCTATGGCCCTTGCTTGGACCTTGGTTTCTTCCATCTCATGCCACCTCCCTGTCCCCAAGTCCAAGGGAGCTAGGGTCTGTTAATGCTATCTCTCAGGGCAAGTCTATTAATTTTACTGAAAATCAAAGGGCTCTGCCACATCCTCCTCCCAGGGAGGAGTCAGTGGAGACTTCTTCTAATCTCCTAGAGGGCCTATCCAGGCTCTTCACTTTCTCCTGCGGTTGTTGATCTTCAGTTCGTCCAGTTCTTTGTCCTTTAAGTTGGACTCAGCAGTGGTCTCTGAAAGCTGGAAGGGAAGCATCGGACTGTTACAAAGAAAGCTATGTCCAGGCCATGATGCCGGCTTCCACAGCTACCCTGCACCACGGAAAGGCCTGCTATTCCTCACCCAGCTGGCCTCTTCAACAGGAAAGCCTTGGCAGTCAAAGGAATTACTCATATTCAAACCCTTAGCACTCCCATAATTTACAGCTGTAGGGCATGCCACGTGTGAAGGCTGAAAACGACAGATATAGAGCACTCTACAGTTAGGGGACCGTAAATCACTTTGACTTGTATTCCTCATGCAATGGCGCCTAGGGAACAATACTGTAAAAAAAACGTCAGGGGAATGGGACACTCTAAAAATGATGCTCCTTTCCTCACCAGGATCTCTGAATAGGCTTCACAGCAGAAGGCAGTTGACATTGATCATGAAGACAGAGGGCGGGCGGGTGATCTCTACTTCCAGAGCAAGTGTGTGGCTTGCATTAGCTCTGCGAAGTAAGAGCTACTCTGATGTGTAGTGATATCTTGTTTGTACAAATAAAGCTTGCCCAAAGATCAGAGGGTGGAGCTAACCGCTAGCTAACTATAGAGGTCTGGAGGTCTGTACAGACAGACAGGAAGTGATAAGGTGGGAGGAAACAGGAACTTAGTCTCTTTTCAGCTGGGAAGTTGATTAGTTAAGATGGCTGTGGTTTTGCTCCTTCTTCTCTCTGATCTTGCAGCATGTTCCCTACCATCTGCCTCTGGGCTTTTATTATTAAGACCTATTAGAACTCGTGCTACACTGAGGCCAGTTGCGCTGCTGGTGGTGAAGGTGACCAGCAGTTAGCCAGCAGGACAAGAAAGCTTCCCATCAGATCATGCCTGCCATCACTATGTGCAGGCACCGCCAGGCCCAGAAGACACAAGAGACTGACGTTAATTGGGTATGCACACTCAGCAGGTCTGTGCTGGGCACTAACTCAGGCTGTGTGAGGCAGGATACCTCCACAACATGAGCAGACACCCCCACCTGAAATGCCTTCATCCTAATCTTCATTCCTGACACTGTCCTGGGGCATTTGACTCACATACTGCTTCATCCGAGAAACTCTCCACTGTATAGACCTCTTCTCCTGGGCCAATGCCAGCCTCTGCTTAGACTAAAGGACACCCTCCCATAGGCACAGGCATTGTAGGTATTGTTACACATCCCTGTTCCAGCTTTTAGTGGCAAGGTTGACTTTCATGTCAACCCAGCAAATGAGCCGATGGGAAATCAGGTGGCTTGACTCAAGACAGAGCTTCCTTGAAGGGGAAACCTAGGCGTCCCTTCCAGATTGCCTTCCTCACCATGTCCAGCAGAATGTCCACTTTCAGCCGCAAGAGATTGTTCTCTTCTTCTAGCTGCTGGTTCCGTTTGCGCAGGCGCTGAGTCTCCCTCCGATCCACACCTCCACTAATCACTGAGTCTAAAGGAAGCACGGAACAGGAGTGAAAAAGGGGATTCCTTCTGCCATCCTGATCACCAAAGCCGCAGGAGGGCCTCTCACCTGCTACCCACTGGCCATTTTCAAACTTCAGGTTTTGCCCTGCCAGGTTCATGGTGGGAGTTCCATAGTCAAGGCCCAGCTCCAATTCCCGCGTTGACCGATC
The DNA here is from genome assembly GCA_028555095.1 of Dicrostonyx torquatus. Classification (NCBI taxonomy): domain Eukaryota; kingdom Metazoa; phylum Chordata; class Mammalia; order Rodentia; family Cricetidae; genus Dicrostonyx; species Dicrostonyx torquatus. The sequence continues at coordinate 134,718 of JAQHUG010000323.1, read as the reverse complement.
CAACTGTGGTAAGAGACTATGATGGCTCAGGGAGTCACAGAACAAGAGCTCACACCCCAGCTTCTCCCACTAGTTCCAAACCCAACAAAACAGGTATCTATCCTCCCACCAGTATTTAGCACCTTTAATATATATAGTTTTTATTTTGACACATGGTCATGTCTCACTATGTAGCCCTGGCTGTCCTGGAACTCACTATGTAGACCAGGCTGGCCTTAAACTCACAGAGATCCACCTGCCTCTGCCTCCCAAGTGTTGGGATTGAGTGTACTACCACACCTGTCAGTACTTGAAATACTTCACAAGGCTAGACTATCAAATGATATACAGCAAACATTTAAAGTAGAGGCTAGGAAAATTGCCCAGTGGGTAAGAGTGCTTGCTGTACTAACAGGCTGACCTAGTTTTAGTTCCCAGCACCCACATAAAAAGCCAGATGTGACCACATGTGTCTATAAATCCCAGTGATGTGTGTACAGGGGGAAGTATATGGGAGACAAAAGGCTCAGTGGGGTTTGCTGGTGACAAGCCTAGGTGAAAACGACAAGTTCCAGGTTCAGAATAAGACCTGTCTCAAGGGAATAAGGCAGAGTTACTGGTAAAGCAGGATACCCAAAGTGCTCTTCTTGCCTCCATGCACGAGCGCCCACCCACCCACTTTAAATGATAAGAGGGAAGAACCACTCTATTCTATGCTTGGATGTTTCCAGAAAGGCTATATAGGCTGTAATTTGTAAACTGAATTTTTTACATCTACTTTATAGTTCAAAGAATCCGTTGTACATCTGTATACATGTAAGGATACTTGGCTTTGATTGATTCCCCTCTGCATCACTACATTATAATAAGGAAACTTGTAGTTTGCTTAATATGGAAGAACATAGTTATGAAGGAGCATAAAATCCTAACAGTCCTTGCTAGGGCTTATTTATTTAATGTGTTTCTGTATTCATTGACAGAGCTCGCCAAACTCTCCTGAGTCAGGCCTGGTTCCCGAGCATACAGAGATGAGTATGACCAGCTTTGCCAGAGAAGAGCTTTCGACCCTGTGAGGGAGACTAAGTAGCTTGAGAAGCAGGACAAGGCAATGGGTTCCAGAGCATGCATACATGTGCACACACATACACACAGAGCATACGCACACATAGAAAGCATACACACATAGACACACAGAGAATACATACACACTCTCAGAGAACACAAAAGAAGTGGGAGGAAGTCCTTCAAGTGTGTGCTGAAATGTCTGTTGCTCAATTGGGACTTCCTTGATCACACTATTTAAAGTGACAACTTTGCTTCCATGCCACTCTCCTCATTAAGATATCTGCTCACTGTCTCTTTTTTTTTCCTATTGGGACTTGAATGTTCTAGGCCAGTGCTCTACCAGTGAGCTATATATATCCCTTGTAGTGTGTGTGTTCATGTATGTGCATGTGTGTCACTCTAGCCTCTGTCCAGTTTTTAAAATGGTGCTTCTGGGGACTGAACTTAGGTCCTCACATTTTCTCATCTGAGCCATCTCTCCATTCCTCTAGCATCCCCTTTAAAAAGTATTAGACATTTTGAGAGGGTCTTGTTGTGGTGCCCAGGCAGGCCTTGATCTTGATCCTGTCTCAGCCTCCCAAGTACCTAGAATTATAGGCCTGCACCACCAAGCCATGCCCCCTCTTCTTCCTATTTCATACCCAGCACCCAAGAGGCTGCCTGATGTACAGAGTTCTCAGCTAGCTGTCACAGAACTGATGACCCTGGGCAGGTGAAGCAGCATGCATCCAGGAGGTTCCTGTAAGGCTGGGTGGCTGTAGCAAAAGGCGTACAGAGGACAAGGCCATGAAGACCTGGTCACTGTCCTGTAATAACAAGTCACCACTGAGCCCCTAGGACTCCGTGCGCCACAGTATTTCATGTTGTGTTCCCTTGTCACAGCATTTGTCTGGGTGGCTCCAAAACTGCAGGGAGGGTGGGCTCTGAGAACTCAGAGACAGATGGGTTTTGTTTTGCTTTGTTTTTCGAGACAAGGTTTCTCTGTGTAGCCCTAGATGCCTTGAAATTCCCTCTGTAGACCAAGCTGGCCTGCAACTCAGAGATCCTCCTGCCTCTGACCTCAAGTGCTGGAATTAAAGGCATGCAGCACCTCCGCCCGGCGAGACAGACGTTTTTATAAGCTCGTTGCTGCCCTTAGGACAGAGGCTGTCTTAGTGAGATCACCAGGTGCATCTGCATCACTGATGTCTGGAGGTGATGTGGGATGCCCCTCTGCATGCTGTGAATGTGTTTTATTACCATTAATTAATAAAGAAGCTGCTTTGGCCTATGGCAGGGCAGAGTATAGCAAGGCAGGAATTCTAAGCAGAGATAGAGGAAAAAAGAAGGCGGAGTCAGGGGCACCATGTAGTTGCTGAAGGAGACAGATGCTGGACCCTTACCAGTGAGCCACAGCCTTATATTGATACATAGATTAATAGAAATGGGTTAATTTAAGATGTAAGAGTTAGTTAATAAGAAGCCTGAGCTAACAGGCCAAGCAGTGTTGTAATTAATATAGTTTCTGTGTGATTATTTAAGTCTGAGCAGCTGGGAAACAGACAAGCAGTCTCTGCTTACAGGAGGGAGGCTCAAAGCCCATGGCATTGAAAACTAGGATCCCAGAATGTTTAACCCCAGCCTTAGAAGGGCTGCCATTGTGATTTAACTCGGGACTAGAGGCAATGGCCTCAAAGACTTCAGAGCTGGGTTATCCTTGCTGCCCACTGACCCATCAGCACTGGCTAATTTGCACAACTGGCCATGTGGGAGAAGGACAAAGAAATCAAGGTCATCGCCTCTTGGTATGTGAGAGAGCACTATCACTCAGAATTAAGGTGAACAGGAATATGATAGGCGCAAAGGACCCACCATGTGGTCACAGACGCTACAAGGATTGTGTATTTGGAGTCTGCATATGTGGCATGGAGGATGGAAGAGGCATCACAGTTAGAAATGACTTTATTATGTATTTTCTAAATGGAGTTGTGTATTCAGAAGAACTCCGTGTTGCCTTTGCAAAGTTATCCTTTGACCTAGTACTATGTTAGAGCCTCAAATGTGTTGGGGACACCTTTGGAAACTGTTATTATCCTATCAAATGTCACTAATGGTGGCAAGTCAGCATCTTCTGTCCTTTAAAAATCAACTTCATCCTGTTTTTAAAGATTTGTTTTATGGTAGGGTGTGAGGTTGCACACCATTAATCCCAGAGGCAGAGGCAGGCAGTTTGAGTTTGTCCCTGTCTACATAGACAGCTTCAGGACAGCCAAGACTACCCAAAGAGAATCTGTTCTCAAAACAACAATAACAAAATATTTGTTTTTATTTTATGTGTATGAGTGTTCTGCCAGCATTAAGTCTGTGAACCTTGTAAGTGCAGTGCCATTAGAGGCCAGAAAAGGGCGCTGGATCCCTTTTCTGAGTTACAGATGGTTGTGAGTCACCATGAAGGTGCTGGGAACCCAACCCAGGTAGGTCCTCTCCATAAGAGCAACAAGTGCCCTTAATGACAAGTTCCTGAAATTTTTTTTTTTTTTGAGACAGGGTCTCTTCCTGCAACCCTGGGTGTCCTGGAACTCTGTATGTAGACCAGGCTGGTCTCAAACTCACAGTGGTCCACCTGCTTCTTCTTCCTGACTGATGAGATTAAAGGTGTACCACTACACCCCACTTGAATTTGATCTATTTTTTTCCTTTTTTAAATTTACTTATTTTGTTTTTTTTAATTTTTTCTTTATTGATATTTATTGAGCTCTACATTTTTTTGCTCCCCTCCCTGCCTCTCCCCTCCCCTTCAACCCTCCCCCAATGTCCCTATGCTCTCAATTTACTCAGGAGGTCTTGTCTTTTTATACTTTCCCATGTATATTAGGTCTATGTAAGTCTCTCTTAGTGTCTTTATTGTTGTCTAAGTTCTCTGTGATTATGGTTTGTAGGCTGGCTTTCTTTGTTTTATGTTTAAAAACCACCTATGAGTGAGTACATGTGACAATTGTCTTTCTGTGTCTGGGTTACCTCACTCAAAATAATGTTTTCTAGTTCCATCCATTTTCCTGCAAAATTCAAGCTGTCGTTATTTTTTTCTGCTGTTTAGTACTCCATTGTGTAAATGTGCTACAATTTCTTTATCCATTCTTTGGTCGAGGGATATTTAGGTTGTTTCCAGGTTCTGGCTATGACAAACAAAGCTGCTATGAACATGGTTGAGCACATGTCCTTGTGGCACGATTGAGCATCCTTTGGATATATATCTAAAAGTGGTATTATTGGGTCTTGAGGAAGGTTGTTTCCTAATTTTCTGAGAAATCTCCACACTGACATCCAAAGGGGTTGTACCATCTTGTATTTCCACCAGCTTGAATTTGGTCTTTAAACATGACTGAAATTAATTCTTAAATAAGTTTTGGAACTAAAATGTAAGTCATATTGGACATTGTCACCTGGGACCAAAATCAGAATGAGGCTGGCTATCTTAGTAGGGTCTTGAATAAACTCCAACAGTAATTGCCACACAGAAATTTAAACTTGAGTAATAATATAAACTAAAAGGATGTTGTTGTGGAACAATTTTTGAACACTGTTTCTCTCATTGGTTTATTAAAGAGTTAATGGCCAATAGCTAGGCAGGAGGAGGTTAGACAGGACTTGTGGACAGGGAGAGAACACTGGGATGAAGAAGGATGGAGTCACCAGCCAGATGCAGAGGAAGCAGGACATGTACAAGATGAGGTAACAGGCCATGAGCTATATGGCAGCAAGTAAGTTAATAGAAATGGGTTAATTTAAGCTATAAGAGCTAGTTAGAAACAAGCCTAAGCTACCAGTCGAGCATGTTATAATTAACACGTCTCTGTGTGGTTATTTGGGAGCTGGCTGGTGGGACAGAAAATTCCACCGACAGGATGCCCTCCTTCAGTGCTATCTGTCCACCAGAGACCACCTGTGCCCCAATCCACTCACAGAATGCAGGTTGGAGAGAGAGGCCGACTTCCGAGGTGGGGTCTTCTTTGGGCTGAATATGCTCCCAAAGAGAGGCATTCCTGACTTGAGGAGGAAACACCAGCACTTCCTTCTAGGGTCAAACAGATCAGTGATGTTACTTCATTGTTCTCAAATCATGGAAATATTTTAACCATTGGCAATTACCAATCTTGGCACTATCTACTAGGAAGTCCATTTAGACAGAACAGCAAAGGAAGGCTGTTTGAGGTCCCAGAAGTCCTGGCAGGAGCTCCCATGTGTTGGATGCTATTTATGTGCTGTGCAGCATGCCAATGCCTTTGCACAATCTCATTTAACTTACAGATACCCTTTGACAAGTCCCCTCCTATTCACCCCATTTGTTTGGTGACATTTAGAAAGCTAAGGTCTTCAGTGGGAATGGGCATTTGAACCAAACTGTGTGGCTTCACAGATATGTTAGCTTCAGGCAAACCTGTTCCAAGTTGGCCTCACCAGAACTACAGTGTGGACCAAGGAATAAAATTTCTATTCCATAAGCTGGTCAGAGCTGGACCAGGAACTCTAACTTCTGCATACACACTATTCTAAAGCTGCGAAGTTACACTGGTACTTCATTCCCAGACTGACAGTGATGCTTATCACTTGGTCCCTCTGTCAAGCCACTTGTCCTGTTAGGAGAGGTAAGGTAGTCTCAAGGAAAGGAGAGAGAACAGGTGGAGCTGACGACACTGTTGCCATCACATCAGCTTCAAGCCCAACCTCCTGTGCTCATAAAAGTCACATCACTTAGCTTCTGGGAAGAGGTCAAGGGTTTTTTGTTTGTTTGTTTTTTCTTCAAGACAGGGTTTCTCTGTGTAGTCTTGGCTGTCCTGTAGACCAAGGCTGGCCTTGAACCCAGAGATCTGCCTGCCTCTGCCTCCTGAGTGCTGGGATTAAAGGTGTGTGTCACCACTGCATGGCATCTTTTTAATTTAAGTATAACAAATAAGGAGAAGTTTTAAAACCACAAGGCTCCAGGGTAGTTTTTTTTTAAAAAAAATATTTATTTATTTATTATGTATACAATATTCTGTCTGTGTGTATGTCTGCAGGCCAGAAGAGGGCACCAGACCCCATTACAGATGGTTGTGAGCCACCATGTGGTTGCTGGGAATTGAACTCAGGACCTTTGGAAGAGCAGGCAATGCTCTTAACCTCTGAGCCATCTCTCCAGCCCAAGTTTTTTTTTTTTAAATGGTTTATTTAACTTTATTTTATGTGCATGGATGTAAAGGTGTCAGATCCCCTGCAACTGGATCTTCAGACAGTTGTGAGCTGCCATGTGGGTGCTGAGAATTGAACCCAGGTCCTCTGGAAGAGCAGTCAGTACTCTTAACCACTGAACCATCTCTCCAACCCCAGGGTAGTTTTTTTAATGTACATGTTTATGTGCTGTATGCACATGTACCTGCAGGTGTGTGTGCATGTGCGTGCTTGTACAGAGACCAGAAGAGGACACCAGGTGTGCTGCTTTATCACTTTCTGTCACAGTCCCTTGATGGTCTCTCACTGAATCTGGAGCTAGACTTGTGGCCAGCAAGTCCTCTCTCTGCCCCCCAACAGTGCTGGGAGTACAGGTGTTGAGTCCGCCACGGATTTTTACTGGGATGTTGGGGACTTGGACTCGGGTTCTCATGCTTGTGCAGCAAGTACTCATATTCCCTGTGCAGCAAGTACTCATATTCCCTGAGCCTTTCCTCCAGTCCCCTTCACAAATCTGTAACACACACACACACACACACACACACATATACATACCCTTCTACAGAGTGAGTTCAAGCCATAGCAACACCCTACAAGACTCTGCATGACTTTACAATCAACTCTGCTGAGATCCTAGGTTTCTCTTTTGTTTTTGTTTGTTGAGACAGGGTTTCTCTGTGTAGCCCTGTAACACACTCTGTAGACCAGGCTGGCCTCAAACTCAGAGATACACCTGCCTTTGATCAAACACCTTTAGTCCTAGGGTTCTTTAGTGAAGCCTTCTCATAGGGAGGGCTCAGGATCAAGAAAGTTATGAGGCTATACTTGGTTTCCAATCAACACCGCTGCTCACCCTCAGCGGGATCCCAGCATTTTATCCCTGAAAGGCCTCAACTGCTTTATTTTTTGTTATTGTTTTAATATGTATGGGTGTTTTGCCTGCATGTAAGTCTGTGTACCATGTGCCTTAGGTCCACAGATTCCTGGAACTGGTGTTACTGGCCGACATGAGCTGGGAATTGAATCCATCTGGTTTCTTTCCAACAGCAACTAGTGCTCTTAGACGTTGAGCCATCTCTCCAGCCCTCGAGTCCCTTAATTATAACCAGGAATAATAAAAGTACCCAGTTTGTAGGTGAGGAGTATTTTCTTATTTACAAGTTGTTGGAGCGTTTGATGCTCACCATAACCCTGGAAAGCAGATCAAGCTGTGCTCCTCTACAATGAACTGTACTTATTGTGAGAAGCTTTAGTTCGCATCAGGTTATAAAATGCATTATCTTTACTCCGACAATAAAGTAAAGCGAGCATCTTTGGTTGTCACTGGGTTCTCAAAGGAAAAAGGGTCAGCCAGTTGCGTGTCTGCAGGCGCACGGGCCACAGAACCATAGGAGTTCAGTACCAGTTAGGAGAAATCCTTCAAGTGATGGATCAAAAACACCGTCCCGAGTCACCGTCGCAGGATGCGCCCGCCACCACCTGGCTTAGCCGCCACCCTCTCCGGGGCTACCTGGGCGCCCCCCACACCCGGGCTGGCCCCGGCCTTCACCCACCGCTCCCAAGACGTACCTGGCGCGTCTGGGAAGCTGGGGTCCAAAGCTCTCCCCAAGCCTTCTGCAAGGATCCGCCCACGTCGCGTCAACCGTCGCGAAGGCGATTGGCGGGCGCCGGGGTTCCCATCGCGCGCATGCGCGGCTGCTATGGCCGCTACCACTGAGGATGGAAGGGGAGCCACGTCCCATAGGAACCTCTACGGAGCAGCGGGGCTCCCGCGGGCTCCCTCTGCTTCAGCGAGCGCGGAAAGCCTTGGGAACGTGTTCTGGAGTTACTCACACGCCAAATGGTGTAGGCCGGGCGAGGAGTACCCACTTAGCCACGTTGGTCTGGCCCCCGGGTAGCGCCGCCGTCGCCATGGTAACCGCGTGTGGCCGCCACTGGGCCAGCCCAGGGCTGCATTGTTGTGGGAAAGGAGTGTGTAGTGACCCGGGCTGGGCTCACAGTAGCAAAATGGCCTGCTCTCCGGCTGCCCCGCCCCGGCCACAAAGCAAAGTACGCCCCTTTCCGGTGGTTTGGGGGCCCCGGGTGCCGGCGGCCATCCGGAACTCCGTCGGGTCACCGGAGGGACCCGTGGCGGAACCTGCCCTGAGGCTTTGGGATTCTCCCGAAGCTTTCAGGTAAGACAGAAGAACCGACAGAGGACGACTCCTTGCCAGCAGCAAACTGGCTTCTGCCAGACCTGCCTTCTCCTCACGCCCACGAGCAAGGGAAACTGAGGTCCAGGAAGGTCACCCAGTGACAAGGGTGGAAGGCGACTGGAGAATCCCCTCCAGAATTCCTCAAGTCCTAATGGCGTGTATTATGTATGCTCTGTTTGGTAAATGAAACGCGCCATCCAGGAGATGTTTCCTGGCGGCCTAGTGGGTGCACTAGGTGTCATCCCAGCCATAGTAAAGGACAAGACCAAAGTGCAAGCCGTTTTCCTCCTCTTTTTGCCACGCTGCTTTATTAGAAGAGAGTTTCACGTTCAAAATTAACCATATCTAAAATTAACTATTCACTGGTTCAACAGAAACAAAGCAGAGCACACTTGTAATTTGCGGTCATTGTAACAGCTTTTTGTTGTTGAACCCGGAGCCTTGGGAACGCTGATCCTTTGCTTCACCGATGAGCTATACCCAGAGCACCTTTCACTGGGCTCAGTGCTGGATTACAGACATACACTAAACCTGGCTTCAGCCCCTACACTTTTCTTTCTTTTTTTTTCTTTCTTTTTTTTCTTTCTTTCTCTCTCTCTCTCTCTCTCTCTCTCTCTCTCTCTCTCTCTCTCTCTCTCTCTCTCTCTCTTTCTTTCTTTCTTTCTATAGATTTGGGATTTGAAACTTGAGCTCACTTTGTAGTTCTGGCTGGTCTCCAAATCCTCCTGCCTCTGTCTCTAGAGTACTGGAGACTGAAGTGATACCACACCTGACCCTACGCTGTTAAAAGTCAAATCAAAACAGATTAAATTAACTTGACTACTGTTTTGTTTAACTCGGTTTTTCAAAATATGCTTAAATCATATTTTTAAATTTACCTTGCTTTGGTATTTATTGATTGATTGACTGATTGGTTTTTAATTTTAAAATAAAATTTACCTTCTTCAGTCCCACTAACCAAATTTAAGAACTTTGTTTTCACGTGTGACTAATGGCTGCTGGGATGGGCAGTATCTATGGAGCCTTCCTCTGGCCTTGTTGCTTTCTCTTCTCCCCTTTAGCCAGTTAACTCCTGCTCTTCCTGCATCACCACTGATCTCTCTAACAAGGTGGAAACAAGCTGTCGAAATGCTTAAGAAGCAGAGGCAGGGATCTCTGTGAGTTGGAGGCCAGCCTGGTCTAAATAGCAAGTACCAGGCCAACCAGCCAGGGCTACATAGTGAGACCCTGTCTCAAAAGAAGCTAAACAGACCACACTATGTTATCCCATACCCATCCCTGTGGACCGTCTTTGGAAGCAGTATGAATCTTAATTCATCCTTATATGCATAACTTTTATAAATTACAATTTATAGTTGTGCACTTATTTTAATTCTACAAGTCTACCCCAATAGTTAGCCCCACTAAGGAGACATGGATCCAGTCTGACTTAGTTTACCCTCTTGTGTGCAGTTGGAGCACACTTGCTAGTCTGTGGGAGGTCCTTAGTAGTCATTGAGTGGCTGAAAGTTGACAGTGAACCCAAGTCTGACTCCACAGTCTGCATTTTACATGCTATCAACGTTAACTTTAAGTGAGGATTTTCAAATCCCAGCTGCCAGAATGCCCCGAGGGGGAAGTTTCCTGGCACCCACTCATCTACGCTCAGCACCTGGCACAGTGCTTGCCACAGGGCAGCTTTCAGTGAAGCTCACTCTCCATCCTCTACAAGCTACGACTGTGCTCCTGAGCACATGTATCCTTAAATGGTATGAGGAGGAATTCAGCCTGGAGCAGTGTGTGTATTTTAGACATTCCTCTTTAGAAACACGCTACTCAGTTCTCACATTAGGCATGAGTAATAATAGCGTTAGGCTAAAGCTGGAAGCTTCTGACAGAGTCATCTGAGCCTAGCTCCTCAGAGAACAGAGTGTAATTTTCCAGCCCTTCTGGGGAATGGGTGGGAGGACAATGAGAAGCCCTAAAATGCATCTGCCTCCTCTCACCTCTCCCTGTTCGACCTGCGAGGCTAAAGACTAGGAGCAAAGGGCAAGAAACAGTACTAATCTGGGCCTGGGTCAGTCTTTCCTTCCATCCAATGGGCTTGGACAGGGTCATGGGGTGGTATAGGCGATCCCTGCAACCACCGAGACCAGCCGAGTCAGATCAGAGGGAGATAAGAGGGAGTTCAGTTCAACAGGACTCAGTAGCTGGTCTTGGTTCACACTTCGAGAGTCTGACCCTGACAGCACAATTAGTAAAAGGAAGTTTCCTGGTGATAGTTAACTCAATCCCACGTGTACAGCACACCTTACAATAAGCACTGCGTCAAAACTCTTTGTAAAGTGCAAGTAACATCTTCCAGGAAAATGGGTTCTATAGAAAACTGAGAAAAAAGTTCAAGATAACATATGTGATAAGGGTCTGGAGGAGGACAGCGCTGTAGATTGCCTGAGACAGACAAGCTCAAGGGTCTGTTGGTCAGTGCGGTCTGACCACACAGATAGTGCAGAGGTCACCAAGCAGTTAACTACATCAGTGCCTTCTGGGTGGGAAAACAGGTTGTACATTCTCCCTTTGAAGATAAGCCGTGTGTCTAACCCTCCTGGTTTCCCTAGTGCTTACGTGTGAGCATAAGGACCTACAGCCCTCCTACAGGACAGTCTGTGATAGGCAGCTTCATCCAAAAACAACAACAACAATGAAAACATCCCAAGTATTGAGTGATTGCCCCTGGAGTAATTCTACTATGTAGCACGACTAATAAAAACCCAGAGACAGGTATTGGGGTTCAAGCTGAAAGATCAGAGAAGCAAAGCAGCCAACCACTAAAGAGCTCCTACCTCTAAGAAATCTTCAGACTGAGAAGAGTGAGTTCCTGTCTTATCTGGCCTTATATTCCTCTTTAGTAATGGGATTAAAGGCATGCACCACCACCACTGCCTGGCCTCTTTGGCTAACTAGTGTGGCTGCTAGGATTAAAGGTGTGGGCCACCACTGCCTAGCCTGTATGGCTCACTGGTGTGGCTAGCTTTGCACTCTGATCTTCAGGCAAGCAATATTTGTTAGATCATAGACAAAATACCACTATACACCTAATGGAGAAAAGCATAGAAGTAAGACATTCCAGTTCAGGTTTTCTTTCTTGAGACAAGATTTGGTGAGGTAGCCAAAGCAGGCCTTGAACTCTTGATCCTCCTGCCTGAGTCCCATCCCTTACCTTGCTGGGGTTTTAGGCATGTGCCACCATAGCCAGGTACCAGTTTTATATATTAAGTACTGTAACAGATGAAAGTAGACACATAAAAGAGTCTACGGTCCTGGTGACCTGGAGTAATCTCGGGTCTTTCTAAAGATGATGTATCACCTGGGACCAAGTCCATAGATAGGACCTCATGTACAAAGACATAGGGGCATTAAGAGCACGGCATGACCTGATTCAGTCGGTCCCAGTGCTCATCACACAGGCCTGACAACCTGAGCGCTCTCCCTGGAACACAGCTGGAAGGAGGAAGCCAATTGCATGAGGTTGTCTTCTGATCGCCTCATGTGTACCATTGCTATGTGTATTCCTGCGCCCACTAATAAAGGTCTTCTAAAAAAAAAAAAAGCATCATGACAGGGAACCAGAAAGAAGTCTGTGGGCCAGGCCTCTGGAGTGCAAAGCTGGGGAGAAGAGTGGGGAGGGAGATTGAATTGGGGGAGCAGGGTGCAGGAAGGAGTGGTAGGTAGACTTAGGTTGGTTTCTCCATGACCTTAGCTCCCTCCTTTCGTTTTGTATGAGCTGCTTGAGGACAAGATCTAAGACTCTGGCTTCACTGCTCCCAGGTCTTCAGCATTATACTCTGGATGTAGAGGGAGATACATGTTATATGACTGGACCCAGGAGACAGGCCAGAGTGTCCTAAAGTTAGGGACAAAGGGCTGTGCAGTTTTCTATGGGTATAGAAAGCCCTAGAAGGCTTGTGCTGAGGAGGACTATTGTTCTATAGTTGTAACTTCTGAGAGCTGCAATGAGTCGTGGGGTCACAATGTGACAGGGTGAGACAATGCAAAGGTCCCTCCATCTTGTATTTGTTTGTTTTTGTTTTGTGTTGTTTTCCTTTTTGTTTTTTGAGACAGGTTTATCTGTGTAACAGCCCTAACTATCCTGGAACTTGGTCTGTAGACCAGGTTGGCCTTGAACTCACAGAGATCTGCCTGCCTCTGCCTCCCAAGTGCTGGAATTAATGGCGTGTACCACCACCGGCCAGCTCATCTTGTATTCTTGCTGAAGCCATTTCAGGTTTAACAAGAATTTGTTCTTGATAGAGAATCCCATGGAAAATTACCCAGCCCTGTTCTAGGAACCCAAGGTTGGGATGTCCTAGCTAATTTAGCTTCTGTTAAATTGTCTGTCTGTGTGGAAATCCCTCCAGCTAAGTGCTTACCATAGCTTCTGTTAAAACTGCTTACTTCTGCAAAGCAGCTGCTGGATGAGATGCCAGGATTCTGCCTTTAAAAACTCTGTGTTCTGGACACTCGAGGCCACACTAGGTCCTTGAAGACCTGAATGTGGTCCCAACTGGCTGGAATAAAGACATTTGATTGACTGTAACCTGTGTCTGAGTGGTCCTCACTGGTGTCCTCCCTGTAGCACCCCTCCAAATCTTCTCTTAAAACTCAGGCCCAGAAAGGCAAAGAGATTTGGTTTCATTTCTAGTTGGAATGTTGACTTGTGGAGTGGTCTGGAGTCCTGGGTTTTCCAGTCCTCTAACCTCCACCCCCCGCACCTCCCTTCTGCCAGGTTTTTCTGTATAGCTTTGGCTGTTCCGGAACTCACTCTATAGACCAGGCTGGCCAAGAACTCACAGAGATCCACCTGCCTCTGTCTTTATTCTTAAGACTAAGTTGGGGCTGCCATAGGGCTCTGCAGATAATGACTGAGGACCTGAGTTTGATCTCTGGAACCCACTGATGGAGAGACTTGTCTTCCACACATTGTCTTTTGACCTCCACACACACCAGAGCATGTGAGCTCACACACTGAGATGGCTCAGTGGTTAAGAGCATTGCCTGCTCTTCCAAAGGTTCTGAGTTCAATTCCCAGCAACCACATGGTGGCTCACAACCATTTGTAATGAGATCTGGTGCCCTCTTCTGGCCTGAAGGCATACATGCAGACAGAATACTGAGAATACTATATACATAATAAATAAAGAAATCTTTAAAAAAATTTTAAAACATAAAAAAGAAAAGTTAAAAGTTTCTATCATGGGTGTGGGGAGGGGCGGCATTTCCAAGTTATAAGAATCAGAGTGGGACAGTGGTGGCTCACACCTTTAGTCCCAGCACAGGGAGGCAGAGGCAGGGAGATCAAGGCCAGCCTGGTCTATAGAGTGAGCTCCAGGACAGCCGTGGCTACACAGGTAAACCCTGTCTTGAAAAACAAACAAACAAAGTACAGGGCTGAGGATAAAGCTCAGTGGAAGGGAGCTTGCCTAGCATGCCTGGAGCTTTAGGTTAAATACCCACCTGGAGGTGGGGATGGCTGGGGAGTTCGCTTGGTGGGTAAAGTGCTTACTGTCCAAGCATGAGGACCTGAGCCAGGATCCCCCAAATCCACGTAGATAACCAGTCTTGGTGGTGTGCTCCTGTGTCAGAGCATGGTCCAGCAATGGAGTCATGGGAGGAGAATTCTGTGTGCTTGTGAGAACACTCTAAGGAAACAAGAGGAGTCGTGACTCCAGTTTCTCCAAAACACAGCCTTGTTCTTGGGGTGTGTTTGCGTGCTCCTTCCAGGTGCAGCGGATAGGAGTGAGCTCACCTCAGATTTCTCAGCAGTGCTTGTTGGTGTTGCTCAGTTACACCCCTATGGGAAAACATGTTCTTGCCGTGAGCAGCCTGTCCTTGGAATTCTACACAGTGTGAACTCAGGAGAACTCTAGTCCTATGTGACCTTTCTTAACCCTGAGAATAAATTGTCCAAGGTTCTGAATAAAGTTGGCTATTGCATTAGACTTTCATCTGTGTCATTTGTTGGCTCCATTCTTCATTGTTCCACTACTTCTAGAGAGGTGACACACCTGTCACCTCTTTCTGGGAGGTTCAGGCTAGGACATCCCAAGGCTTGTGTAGGTCAGCCACTCTAGCTGAAATGGTGAACAGTGAGGAGCCCCATCTCACATAACATGGTGAATTGATTGACATCATCCACATGTACCTACATGGGCTTATGCACAAGCGCGTGCGCACGCGTGCGCACAAACACACACACACACACACACACACACACACACACACACACACACAGGAGTACCTGGGCCTTAAATTCATTTTAAGAATTAGCTTCCTGCTTTCTGTCTTAGCAAAGACTCATCCGGAAGTCTACTCTGTCCTGGGGAGGGAACATGAAGCCTTTAGTACCAGGAATTGCCACAGCTGGTTCCCTGCCAGGCTCCCTCTTGAAGGCCTCTGTAGCCAGTGGGGTCAGAGTCTCAATAAATAAGTGTATGCAGAAGAAGGAGTGAAAGATTGGTAGATTAAAGTAGACTTTTAAAAATATTTTATTGTAGTCAGGTGATGGTGGCACATACCTTTAATCCCAGCACTCAAGACACAGAGGCAGGCAGCTCTGAGTTCGAGGTCAGCCTGGTCTACAGAGTGAGTTCCAGCACAGTCAGAGAAAGACCTGTCTCAAAAATAAAACAATGACAACGAAAAGGATTTCTTATGTCATTAGATTTTGAATATTAAGACAAATACTGAGGAGTTTTTTTAGAGGTTGATTTTATTTTTTTTTTATGTTTGGGCACAAGTTCACATGCAGTTGAGAGAGGAGGCCAGAAGAGGGCATCAAATCACTGGAGTTACAAGTGGTGTGAGCTACCAGGCGTGAGGTGCCAGGAGACAAAGGCAGGTTCTCTGCAAGAGCAGCAAACCCCTGAGCCATATTCCCAGACCTCTGCTGTTCGATTTTGACGTTGTATTTTAAATTAGATTTATTTAGTCATTGTGATTGAAGGTGTGTGTGCCACAGTGCACATATAAGGCCAAAGGCAGCTTGTGGGAGTCAGTTCTCTCCTCTTGAATCCCAGGATTCAAAGTCATTTTTCCGGACCCTGCCTGGTGGATTTGACAATTGTTTAAGAATAGCATTTGTGCCGGGTGGTGCCTTTAATCCCAGCACTCAGGAGGCAGAGGCAGGCGGATCTCTGGGAGTTCGAGGCCAGCCTGGCTAGTTCCAGGACAAGCATCGAAACTACAGAGAAACCCTGTATTGAAAAAAAAAAAAAAAGAATAGCATTTGTGTTTTAAGGGCTTTGCCATGTGGATATTTTGCTACTGTAGTTGACTACTTGGAGGACTTTCTTTGTAGTGCTTTGACACTACTATTTTATGTCTATTACCTTGATAGCGTTCCTTGTCCAAGCCGAGGCCACCTGCCTTCCCAGTTAGGACTTTACAAATCGGATTCACCAATTCTTTTGTTTTGTTTTGTTTTTCGAGACAGGGTTTCTCTGTGGCTTTGGATCCGGTCCTGAAACTAGCTCTTGTAGACCAGGCTGGTCTCGAACTCACAAAGATTCGCCTGCCCCTGCCTCCTGAGTGCTGGGATTAAAGGCGTGCGCCACCACCGCCCAGCCCAGATTCACCAATTTAATCTACCCCGTGCTGCCACTGCTCAGGGAAGGTAATGATGTGGCCACCACGGCTGTTCATTTTTACATCTCCCCTCCCCCTTTTCCTGTCTTCTTTGCCACTTACCCTCCCCTTTCTCCTCTTGGAAATGGTTCAGGAACTGGGCAGTTTAGGCTGAGCAGTTGAAGGGACTAAGTGAGCACACGGAACAGGCCTTCTTTATATTTCCTTGCAAAGCATGCTGCTGGCCAGGCTACACACACATTCTTTTCCCTTCAATGAGTTACAGTTACTTACCTATTGGAGTGGAGGAAGTGAGTGTAGCATGGCATATGTGTCAGGGGATAACTTGAGGGAATGGGTTCTTTCCTTTGCCTTGTGTGTCGGGGGTGAAGGTTGTGAGCAGTCAAACTCTGGTCATCAGACTTGGCAGCAAGTGTCTTAAGTCTCTGAGCCATCTCCCCCCTACTGTTTATGTTTGTTTGAAACAGGGTCTCTCTGTGTATGTCTGTCCTGAAACTCTGTAGCCCAGGCTGGCCTTGATCTCAAAGATCCACCTGTTTCTGCCCGGTAGGTGCTGGGTTTAAAGGGGCGCACCGTACACCTGACTACGTGGGGCAGTATGCAGGGGGAACTGGCAGTGTGTAGGTACCGAGGGGAGGAGACACTGGGGTATCTGCTTAACAGTTTCTCAGCCATTGGAGACTCAGGACTGCTCTCACACATTATCAATGACAAAGTGACCACCAAAGTTATCATTGTATTAAATTAATGCTACCAAATTTGGGCATTTTGTTTTATTTTGGGTTGTTCTGGTATCTTATCCCTTAACCAAGCATATGTGTTTTTTTGTTTTTTTATTTTGTTTTGTTTTTTGTGGTGTTTTTGTATAATTGTTTGTTTTTTCTTTCCTTTTTTGGGTACAGCTGTAAGATATATATAGAAAATGTGCTATTCTTTCAGTCTCGATATTCAGGGTGGATTGTGAAACATGAATTTTGGGGACTGGGTACATGGCTGGATGGATAAGAGCAATTACTATCCTAGCAGAGGACTTCACCTCCCCTCACTGGCTGGCTCTCCTGCACACACTCACCCAGGCTCTACCTGGTCCCAGCTTCAGTGGTCCTCATCTCACTGCTGAACTGTATCCTGCATCACAGAACTCTGTCTCTGAGGACCTCAGAACTCATCCAACAAATAGCCTTCTCAGGTTATAAATAACCCCAGGCTTTCTATGTTATATATACCTTTACCTTTTTAAATGATTTGTTTTTATCTTATATACATTGGTGTTCTGCCTGCATGTATATCTGTGTGAGGGTGTCAGATTTCCTGGAACTGGAGTTACAGACAGTTGTGAGCTGCCATATGGATGCTGGGAACTGAACCCAGGTCCTTTGGAAGAGCAGCCAATGCTGATTCATCTCTCCAGCCCCTTCATGTTATCTATATATTTGTTTATTATATATAATAAAAATATAAATTTTATTATTTATTTATTTTTGCCTTTTTCATGACAAGGTTTCTCTGTACAGCAGCTCTGGCTGTCCTGGAACTCACTTTGTAGGCCAGGCAGGCCTCAAACTTACAGAGATCTGCCTGCCTCCAGAGTTCTGGGATTAAAGGTGTGTCGCACCACCACCCAGCCTCCGTATTATGTTTTGAAGCTAGGCTGCCATCAGGGAAACTACATCTTTCATGTGGTGCTTCCCACCCATCTGTAACTCCAGTCCCTCTACTGGCACCAGGCACTCCAGTGCTATACATCTGTGCAGGCAAGAAAATACACATGGGCCGTGCAGTGGTGGCTATGTGTCCCCCCCCCAAAAAAAAGCCATGTATGGCTGCCAGTGCCTGTGGCCCTAGCATTTGAGGGGATAGAGACAGTGGAACCCTGGAACTCTTCAGCAAATCAGACTAGCTAAAAGGTGAGCTTTGGACTGAATAGAAGATCCTACCTCTAAAAAATAAGGGGACAGGGGACAATCTAGTTCATTTCACACATGCACTACACATGTGTATATTTTTTAAAACTGTGATTTCAAAGGTGGAGATTACTTTGATAACATGATACAGATGTAAAGGATGAGGTCATGGCAAGGCTATTGAGGGGAAAGACAACTGCATAAAACAGATAACTTTGAATAAATATTTTTGAATCAATTTGAAAAAAAAAAATAAAGGACTTCCCGAACCAAAGCCTTTCTTCCTGCTTAACTGTGTGTGCCCCGCCTGTCATCCTTGTTCAGCAGGCTGTTGTGTGCATCTTTCTGCTTTTGTTTCCTGAGATGGTTTCATGCCATTTTATCCCTGCAGGCTGCCTGAATAAAGAACAAGGTTGGAGTGGGAAAAGAGAGGAAACTTCCTGTCTGCCAGTTTACAAGAAACTGGCTAATGGAATCTGCCAAGAAGATGGACGCCATCAACGTCACCGCCTTGCCCATGATACCATTGGATGAGCACCTGGTGGTCTCTGTCAATGCCCAGAAAGTACTGGAGAACTCTTTGAGGAAACAGTTGGAAGACCATCCCCCCAGTATCCTTCTAAAGCTGCCACCCGCAGTCAGACCAAGTACATCTCACTGGTGTAATGCTTAGGTTCATATATGTTACCTGTTAGCCCACTTTACATACCATGGTAACCTTTTCTGAGTATGTAAGTCCTTTTTGCCTCTAAAGGAATGTGATAATTTGAAGAGTTGTTTAACTTGAGGTTTAATATATATATGTGTGTATGTATATACACATATATGTGTGTATGTATGTATGTATATATATATATATATATATATATATATTTGGATTTTTGAGACAGGGTTTCTCTGTAACAGCCGTGGCTGTCCTGGAACTTGCTTTGTAGAGCAGGCTGACCTTGAACTTAGAGAGATCCATTTGTTTCTACCTCAGGAGTGCTGGGCTTAAGGGTGTGTGCTGGCTGAGATTTTTTTAAGCAGAGGGAACTCAAAAGGAAGATGCCCAGGTCGGATCTGTTGAAAGAGGGGGAAAGTTTTGTATTGGCTCCGCTTATTCTTCCTTCCTAGGAATTAAGGCTGTGGACATAATAGGCAGCAACTAGGAAGTCAGGAGCTATAGCCCTCTGTCTCCAGAGAGCAGAGCCCACCACTCAGATCCTTCATTTCCTTGGGTTGACCTCACCTCTCCTCACCCGCTAGCCCCCCTACTCAGGCTCAGTCTGCCCCTCTGGTATCCACCCGGGCTCTGCCTGCCTCTGCTCTCTCCCGGGTCCCGCCTTCACCGACCCTCCTCTCTCCACTGAACTGTTTCCCTGCAGCACAGACCCCATCTCAGAGTCCATCCCACAAACAGGCTTTAAGCCTTGCTGCCACCAGGCAGCCTGCATCTTCCACTCTGCCTCTGTCTCCACATTCCTCTCTCCAACCCTTCTCGAGACACCAGCAACTGTGATCCCATCTGGATCTTTATACTTTCTTGGGGCTCTTTCTTTCCTTTTTCCTTTTGTTAAGATTTATTTATTATGTATACAGTGTTCTGTCTGCATGTACACATGCATACCAGAAGAGGGCACCAGGTCTCATTACAGATGGTTGTGATCCACCATGTGAGTGCTGGGAATTGAACTCAGAACCTCTGGGAGAGCAGCCAATGCTCTTAACTTCTGAGCCATTTCTCCAGCCCTGGGGCTCTTTCTAATGCCTTACTTAGTCCCACACTCGCCTTGGCCTTGTCTGGATCACATGTTCCTCTTGATGTCTTCACTTTCTAAGTGCCGTCCCCATGGTAAGAACCCTTGAGGGTAATGGAAGGGAGAGTGAGCCTGTTTTATGGGGAAGTAGGGAGTGACAGGATTTTGAGGCTTACCGAGGCTGTGTTCTGGGAGACACTGAGGCTAAGACATGAAATGTAAAAAGTGAAGAAAAGGTAACAGAAAAGGTAGAACCAGTTGGACTCAAAGAGAGGTTCAACTGAGAGACAATGATAGCAGGTGCCCGTTGATCCAGTCATCCCATACCTGAAAATTTCTCTTAAAGAAATATCACAGGAGCAGGGTGGTGGTGGTGTACGCCTTTAATCCCAGCACTCACGAGGCAGAGGCAGGTGGATCTCTGTGAGTTCCAGGCCAACCTGGTCTACAGAGCAAGTGCCAGGACAGCTGGGTTTGTTACACAGAGAAACCCTGTCTTTAGAAATCAAGCAAAAAAAAAAAAAAAAATAAAAAAAAAAAAAAAAAAAAAAAAAAAAAAAAAAAAAAAAAGAAAAGAAAGAACGAAAGAAAGAGGCCAGATGACTCTGCTATCAAGAGTGCTCACTGCTCTGGGCCCTGTTACAAGTGCCCACATCAGGCTGCTCACAGCCACTCCTACCTGTGACCCCAGGGGATTCACAGGCACTTGCATGCACATGGTGTACATACGTACACTCAGGCGCAAACATATATGTATAAAATTAAAACATCTTTTTTTATTCCTTTTTTTACATTTTTTATTGATATTTATTGAGCTCTACATTTTTCTCTGCTCCCCTCCTGCCTCTTGCCTCCCCACTTCAACCCTCCCTGAAGGTCCCCATGCTCCCAATTTACTCAGGAGAGCTTGTCTTTTTTGACTTTCTACTTCCCATGTAGATTAGATCTATGTAAGTCTCTCTTAGTGTCCGCATTGTTGTCTAAGTTCTCTGTGATTATGGTTTTAGGCTGGCTTTCTTTG
>JAQHUG010000323.1:85484-97660 GCA_028555095.1 Dicrostonyx torquatus | reverse complement strand
TTGGGAGGCAGAGGCAGGCGGATCTTTGTGAGTTCGAGACCAGCCTGGTCTACAAGAGCTAGTTCCAGCGTAGGCTCCAAAGCCACAGAGAAACCCTGTCTCAAAAAACCAAAAAAAAAAAAAGAAGTATGACTTGAGTCCTACACTCACTGGGGAAGATGTAACAATATGTTTTGGGGGGAGAAGCAAGTTATTCAACTCAATGTTTTAAAACTATGGTATATAGCAATCAAATACTTTGTAACAAACAATTCAGTTCATGATAGGTCACATCTCTGGCAGTGGTCCCATGATTATATCACATAAAGGTGACAAGCCATTATAGTTTGTGTAAGTATAGTCTGTAATGTTTACATATGATGAAATCACCTATTGATACGGTTCTCAATGTATTCTCACCATTAAATGATAACACAGCTGTGTGTATATGCGCATACATGCACACCCAGGAATAGAAAAACATCTGGGAAATATTTGCCAAGTTCCTAGCAATGGTTGTCTCTGAGGTCTGAGGTCATAAGGCAGTTCACTTTTCTATTTCTTTTCTTTTTAAAGAACTAAGACCTTTCAGGGGCTTGGAGAGGTGGCTCAGAGGTTAAGAACACTGGCTGTTCTTCCAGAGGTCCTGAGTTCAATTCCCAGCAACCACATGGTGGCTCACAACCATCTATAATGAGATCTGGCGCCCTCTCCTGGCCTGTAGGCATACATACAGACAGATAAATCATGATAAATCAATCTTTTTAAAAAAAAAATAATTAAGGGGCTGGAGAGATGGTGGTTAAGAGCACTGACTGCTCTTCCAGAGGACCCGGGTTCAATTCCCAGCATCCACATGTCAGCTCACAACTGTCTGAACATGCAGTTGCACGAGATCTGACACCTTCACACCAATTCACATAAAATAAAGTTAAATAAATCATTAAAAAATTTAAAAAAGATGTATGTGTTTATATTTAAAATAAATAGAGTTTTAAAAATAATTAAAACATTTTTATTTTATGTGTGTGGGTGTTTTGCCTTTGTATCTATATGTGCCATGTGTACATAGAGCCGGTAGAGGCCAGAGGAGGCCCGAAAATCCCCTGGAACTGGAGTTACAGATGTCTGTGAGCTGCCATGTGGGTGCTGGAATTGAACCTGGGTCCTTTGTAATAACAGCTAGTGCTCTTAACTGCTCTGCTGTTCTTCTATCTCCTTTGCTATTCTAGTTCATGTTTCTGTAGTATTTAAATAAGCTTGTAATATTAGAATGAGATGTGTAGCACATGTGTACCGTGTGTGTGTGTGTGTGTGTATTAACTAAAGAGACTGTTGGGAAAAAAATGTGTCAGTATTTCGATAATTCGCAGGTGAGGAAGGACAGTGTAAGCATGATCTAGGAGAAAGGTCCTCAAAACAAAAGACTGGTGGATTGAACTGTGTATTCTCACTCTATGTGCGCGCGCGTGTGTGTATGTGCTTGTGTATGTGCATGTATGTGCTTGTGTATGTGTGCATATGTGTGTGTTTGTATATGTGTATGCATGTATGTATGTGTGTGTGTAATTTTTTTGTGAGTCAAGGTCTCACTCTAGCCCAGTCTAACTACAAACTGACTCTGTAGTCTCAACTAGCTTCAAATTTTCCATTCTCTTGCCTCAATCTACAAGTGATAAGATTATAAGCCTGTGTCATTACACCTATCCATTGACTATATAGTTTTTTTGAACTACTACACAAAAAGTTAAGATATAAATAACAAACTTTAAAAAATACTGGTGACATTTTTTTAAGATTTTTAAAAATGTGTATAAGTGTTTTGCCTACATGTATGTCTGTGTATCATGTTCATGCCTGGTTCCTGTGGAGGTCAGAAGAAGGCACCAGAGCCCCTGGAACTAAGTTGCAGGTGGCTATGTGTGGGACCTGGGAGTTGAAACTGGGTCTTCTGCAAGAGCAGCTAATGCTCTTAACCACTGAGCCAACTCTAGCTCCTGGTGGTATCTGTTACACAACATAAAGAACTCTTGCAAACCAGTAATAAAAGTTCAACATCTTGAGACTGGAGTGAAGGTTCAGCAGTTGACAGCACTTGTTGCTCTTACAAAAGACATGGGTATAGTTCCTAGCACCCATAGGGTAGCTTAAACCATCTTTAACTTCAGTTCCAGGGGATCCTATATATTTTCCTGATCTCTGTGGGAAACCAGCACACATATGTTATATGGGCATATATGCAGGCAAAACACTCAAGTCTAAAGCAATTTTTAAAAAATTAGACATCTCACCAGGCAGTGGTGGTACATGCCTTTAATCCAAGCAATTGGCCCCTGAGTTCAAGGCCAGCCTGGTCTATAAGAGCTAGTTCCAGGATAGGCTCCAAAAACTACAGACATTTCATAGATCCCTGGATAAAGTACATAAATGAGAAATTCACTGAGGAAGAAGTATGAATAAGAGAAAAGTTTACTCACAAATCAAAACAGAAATAACAACAATAATTGAACTCTTTGGCAGTTGGGGGTGTTGTCCTGAAACAAGGCTTCTCAACATGCGTGAGATCCTAAGTTCAGTCCCTAGCATCACACAGAGAAGAGAGGAGAGGAGAAGACCCCTCTCTCAGTCTGTATAGCGGTTCACACCTGTAATTCCAGCATTCAGGAGGCAGAGAGATAATTCACATAAATTCCTGGGCTGCGTAGTGAGACCTTGTCAAACAATGCTCAGTGGATCCTGTTTGGGGTAGATAGTAATAGGGAGGTGCATGCGTATGTAGCATATATATTTCCATATCTGCTGTTTCCTTTGCTGTGCTCTGGGCTGGGTACAGAAGCACTGAGCATTAGAACACTGCAGAGGTGTGCTGGGGGAAGGTGGAGATTGCTGGCTGAACAGAGCCTGGTTCCTGGAGAGTATCCTCAGTGACACCCAGAGATGTGGAGATGGGGAGGCAGCCCAAGACAGAAAGGAAGGTAGCCTGGTGTTGGGAAGGACTTTGGTCACCGGTTCTTGGCTCAGCCAGGCCTCTTTTCTGAGGGCAGAGATGCTGGGACTGATGCTGAGCTCTGCTTCCTCCCAGAGGCTCCCATCGCTTCTCAGCAAAGCTCTGTACACCAGCTTCTGCTGCTGCTTCCCCCAGTCCTGGTTCAACACCCACGAATTCAAGTCAGAAATTTGTAACACCATGGACCTGTGGATCTCAGGTGAGAGGTGAGGGAGAGGCTTCCTGCCAACTAGGGAAGGAAGATTGTGCAAAATGTTTCCCACCAGAGGCTGGGTGTGTTTTTCGACTGCCTAGCATCAAGACAGCCTTCTTGTTCTTTCCTTATCAGTGGATACCTGCATCCCTCGTATTCGAGAGGCTATGGCAGGGAGTTTGTGAGTTCAAAGCCAGCCTGAATTCATGGCAAGCCCCTGCCTTTAAAAAAAAACCCACGAATACAGCAGCCAAAATGAATTATAAAGAAAGTTAAAGCTGGGAATAGTAGCACACACCTGCAGTCCCAACATTCAGGAGGCAAAGGCAGGAAGATTGCTGTGAGTTTGGGCCACCCTGGGCTATATGGCAAATATCATGCCAACCAGATTTTCTTAGACCTATCACAAAACACCAGAGAGGAAGAAAGAGGGAAGAAAGGAGCAAGGTGGGGGCAGAGAGAGACAGAGGATGAGAATGCGAGAGAGTGAATTGAGCTGTAGTCCCAATTCCCCTTTCCTTGTAGGCAGTTCTGAGACCTGGCCGCCTGACCTGAGCCTCTACCCCATCACATCTGCAGGGAGCAAGGCAACAAGTGTCAGTTCATCCCTGTTAGTTATCTGTTTGCCACAGACCCCAGAGCAGCAGGACCCAGGTGGCCCCACAGTCCACTTCAGCACATACTACACCAGCTCCACCTTGGCTTTCCCAGATAGCTTCATTCCTTCCCCCCCACTTCCCTATCACAGCATAGAACCTTCCTGAGGTCATTGAATGCTGTTATTTTTTGTGAGGATTTTTGTTGGTCAGATATCGTGCGAAACAGGCAACTTTGACATTTCATGTTGGGAGAAGAAGTATGACAAGCTTACTTCCTCATAAGGAGCTTTGTCACCATGGCTAAGCTTTACAGCATTCAGTAGGAAACATGGCTGGATCATAGAGGAGGAGCAGAATGCTTTGGGGGACCCCTGTGCAGGCTGCCTGGTTTTCACTCCCTCCTTTCCACGGGGAATCACACAGAACCCATTTACCTACCTGCCAGGGAGATGTAGCTACTCATATGTGATGCCTCTGCCCAGGAGAAGCACATC
Source organism: Dicrostonyx torquatus (assembly GCA_028555095.1). Lineage (NCBI taxonomy): Eukaryota > Metazoa > Chordata > Mammalia > Rodentia > Cricetidae > Dicrostonyx > Dicrostonyx torquatus. The sequence continues at coordinate 93,388 of JAQHUG010000323.1, read as the reverse complement.
AGAGATTCATGACCAAGGTCAGGGTCATCTTGGAGACACCTCTGTCTATCTGGGATCACAGTTCTGGAAAGCTGGCATTTAGCCAAGCTACACTGACTACGGACAGCCCACTCATTAAAAGAAGTTTTGTGTCAGTGTAAGGAGCTGTTTGCTAGCTGGGTTCCCAGACACTAGCCAAGGCCTAGCCTTGCTGGCCTTTCTAAGCCCAAGGCTTCTGGGTGAACTCTTCATTGCACACCCTTTTAGCCCTCTGAACATGAAGGGTTAAAGAAGTTCAAGAGCAAACAACTGAGTGTCATGCTTTAGACCCAGAGTTGTTCCCCTCCAAAGCTAGGTCTTGGGTCACTGTGGCAACCTGTCTCTCACTTCCCACCTTCTTCCTGCTGCTTCCTTCTCCCTGGTCCTGCTTTTGCCTAACTAATCACCAGGAATAAACCTCCTGTCTACTCCCATTGCCGAGCGGAGGTGGCAGCATTGCACGGTGGCTCACATTTCTCCAGTGACCCTTGGAAGCATCATTTCTGGCACTAAGCCTGGGAGCGTTGAAGAACCTTCACTGAGCATTTATTCACTGCTGCCCCGTCCAGTGGGAGGCCCTGGGGATGCAGACCAACTGCCTAGCCCCTGCCCCTGGGGAAAGGAACTCATTGTTCAGCAAGAACAATGGGAGGCAAACAGGAAACTGGGCAACTGCAGCATCTTCATTAGCACTATCATGGGGTCACATGCCCAGGCAACAGAAGACTGCAGGGCAGGTGGCATTGTCTGCATTCTTCAGGTGAAGAAACTCTCCAGAGAGGAAGTGACCAGGCAAGGACAATGCTGGTAGCAGATCTCCAGGTCCCTGAAGCCAGCAGGAGACTCAAGGCCTCTGTTCCCCTTGTCCTGCTCCATTCTCATTAGTGGAAGTGTCTGTTACCCTCTTGGCTTCTTTTAGGGACGTATCCTTGCCCAAAGAGCTATGACAATTGGGACTACTCGGAGCTGGATCCGGAGAGGTTCCGGAGAGAAGAACTGATGTTACAGAGCAGTCGACTTATAAGGGGTAAGTGCCCAGCTCCGGCCCTGTCCCTTCTGCCCCTTTACAGCCCAGCCACAGTGTAACTGAGGCAGAGTACCAGGGCACTGATGTTCCCAGCAGGTTTTCTCTCATAGGCTTCCAAGCTAGCCATCAAATGAATACAATACCTGTGTCTATGAATATGGGGAGTAGAGGTTTACACTTGGTTGAGAGGCTGGGGACACCCAGTTCTGACACAGAGATTGCCTAGACCATGAGTTCCATCCGTAGAGCTATAAGCAAACACTCAAATCTACCCACTTGTCTGTCTGTTCTCCCATACTGTATCAGGTCTGTGTGTACCAGTATCATCTATGAGGGCTGTGTGTTCTATACTGTATGGGTCTATATGTTCTAGTATCATCTATGAGGCCTGTGTGTTCTATACTGTATGGGTCTGTTTGTTCTAGTATCGTCTATGAAGCCTGTGTGTTGTACAGTAGAATATGAAAAGCCGGGCAGGGATGGTACACACCTTTAATCCCAGAACTCAGGAGGCAGATTCAGGTGGATCTCTGTGAGTTCGAGGCCAACCTGGTCTACAAGAGCTCCAAAGCTACAGAGAAACCCTGTCTCGGAAAAAAAAAAAAAGGAAAGAAAAGAAAAAAAGAAAGAAAAGAAAAGCTAGTTAATAGAAACCTAGGAGTTTACTGGTGCCTGGGACCTGCTGGAACCTCTGGGTGCTGTTTCATCTCTATGACAGCCAGGTGGCAGGAGACTCTACATGCATGTTACCAGTGAGGAAACTGATGGCCAGCGGAGTAACTTGCACAGTCCCAACTTTTCTATTTTCCTCCCCATATCATGTCATAGACATGTTTTGGTGGCATATACGTCTAATCTAAGCACTTAGGAGGCTGAGAAAGGAGTTTGAAACCAACCTGGTCAATTACAGAGCAGAAATTCTACTCCCACTTGTCAACCACATTGTGAGCAGTCTGACTACAGCTCATTGGCATTGCTATTTCACTTTGGTGGCTAGTTTAAGATTCTGTGAAGGTCACGTCACACCAAGATAGCCCTGACACTGGCAGTGCGAGACGTCCACACTGAAGTTTGAAGGTCAATGTTTCAGACAGGTAGAGGGAAACCCACTAGTGTAGATGCTGTGGTTAAGTCCACTGGACCCTGCAGGTGAGCCAGGGCCCCACTACCTGTGAAGTTTTAGTCTTGTCTTGAGGTTCCAAGGAAGAGCCTGGCAGCAGCGTCACTCTGGAAATTATAACAGCCCCTGCTTTCCCAGGACCAGACCCTGCCTCTGTCACTATCCTAAGCAAACAGACATGCTGTCCTCAGGTAACATGTCAGGCAGGGTTTCTCTGTGTATCCCTGGCTGGCCTGGGACTCCTCTGTAGACCAGGTTTGGTTTTGTTTTTCTAAGTGGGGAGGGAAAAAATAAAATAAAGAAACCAGTTCTTAAATTGTCTTTATTTCTGCCTCCAAGAATTAGCTATTCTCAGTATTTTTTGTTTTGATGCATTGAAGGTTTAACAACTTGTTATATTGTCATATTGGTAGTTTTTCTTAGTTTTTGGTGCTTTCAGGGATCAAACTGGGAACTTCAGCTCACACTAATCCCAAACTCTGACCCTGCAACACCCCAGTTCTAGATTTTCTTCTACTTTTGTTGTTGTTTTAATTTTTTTCTATTTTTAGATTTATGTATGCGAGTGTTTTGCCTGCATGTCTGTCTGTGTGCCACAACACAGAAGAGTGTGCTGGATTTCCAGGAACTGGAGTTACGTATGTTTGTGGCCACCCCGTGGATGCTGAGAATGACTCTCTGTAGAGCAGAATGTGCTGTAACCACTGAGCCATCTTTCCAGCAATGGATTTTCCTTTTCAGACTTTTAACCCAGCCACACCTTGTGGATCATGCTTCTAATCCCAGCACTTGGGAAGCTAAGGCAGGAGGACTGCAAATTAAAGGCCAACATGGTCCCTACAGAGTTCAGAGCCAGGGCCAGATAGTAAGACCCTATTTCAAAAGCAAATAAACAAAACAAGTGTAGGAGGAGGCAGAAGGCTAAGTGTGATGGCGCACGCCTAATCCCAGCACTTGGGAGGCAGAGGCAGGTGGATCTCTGTGAGTTTGAGGCCAGCCTAGTCTGTCAACAGCCAGAGTTACATAGTAGAGAGACCCTGTCCCCAGCAGGATAAGTCAGGACTACACAGAGAAATGCTGTCTTAAAAACAAACAAAGGAACATTTTCTCTGGGATTTGGCTCAGTTTTGTAGGAATCCGGGATTAGTTTTCCTGTGAGGCCACTGTGGCTTTGTTTTGTTATCCTGTGCACTGTGCCTGCACCTGTGGCCTTGTAGGCTTTATTCTCTGCTGACTCATCAGTTCTGCCTCATTGAGCAGAGGCCCATGCTTGCCTGGGGCCAGTTCTATTCTTGTCAAGGCTTCTAGGATTGTCTTAGGCTCCCACAAGCTCAGTGCTGTGACCAGATACCACAGAACAGCTTTTCTGTCTCCTAGGAAGAGAGTTCACCCTCTTCACTTGTAAGAGAACCTCCATCCAGAAGGCGGAACAGAATAAAAACAAGAAATTTTTTCGCCTTCCGGTAAGCAAAGAACGCAGACCTGGACTCTGAACTACACAGGGCTCCCGAAGCTGCTACAACTCTGGGTTTCCTGGAGCACCTTGGCCTTCTATGGAAGTCGTATATCTGACCTGTTGTACTCCATTTGCTCAGAGAGGGGTCTGTTAGGCCCCAGATTATCCACATATGAAAGGAGCATGGGGGACAACCATGGAAACATGGGAGGAGCAGACCCAGCCTTTGAGTCTAGGTTGCCCCCCAGATATGCAGGCTCATGGCTCCAGGCTCACATCTGGGTCTCAATCCTTCATTTCTGTCTATCTCTCCCCCCACCCTATCTCTCCCCATTCCCTCCTGAGAGTGGAATCTAGACCCTGCTAGGCAAACATCCTGCTACTGCACTATAGATGCAGCTTACAGTGGCTGCTGATCCCCTTCAGTCCCATGCTCACAGCCGGTTTTCTTGGCCCCCTCTAGAGGATGCTCCTGATGAAGCAAGCTCAATCCCCTTTCTGAGCACTTGTGTGCTCTGGACATCCCTCTGACTATGGCCATGTCCACACTGGTCTTGAAGCTCTAGGTCAACATGCCTTTTCCTGATGACTAAGTGCCCATATTGGACACCACATGAGGCTTGATGCCAGCAACATGCCTTTTCCTGATGACTGAGTGCCCATATTGGACACCACATGAGGCTTGATGCCAGGATATATGCCATGTGTTTAGCTGGGCCTCAGCACAGAGATGATGCAACCCACCTCCATACTCCATGTGCCTCTTGTAACAGTCTCCCGTTCTCACTGAGGGTTTTCTTTTTGGTTGAACTTCTTCCTCTGCTAGTAAGTAAACTCTATGAGGGAGGGGTTGTCTCCTGTCACTGTCTGGACTTCTTTATCATCAAAGGTAGGCCTGTCACCAAGAAGGCACTCCATAGGATAATCTTCATGATGGTCACCTTTTGTAAGCTCTGGGCCCTGTGCTTAGCATGCGATGGAGATCTCTATCACTCCTGCCCCAAGCACAGGCAGAACAGGCGTGGCTGAGGCCAACTGTCCCTCAGAGATCACCATCGAAATATTACTCAATGTTTGGGCACTGCCAGTCACTGTGCCCAAAACAAATAGGTTTCTTTGTACTGAAACACAGAAAGCTTTCTGACATTTATTGCAAGAACCCAACTGAGAGTTCCCATCTTCTGTCCTGGAAATAGAAATAATCAAAACCTGGAACCTTGAAAGCAGCTGAAATTTGAATGGCAAACCAGGACAGAGGGAGTATTTGGATGTACTGGTGATAGAGCCTCTCACTATGAGCAGACAGTCCCCATCTGCTCAGTGAATGCAGCTGGCTGCATTCAGAACATGCATTTCAGTGGCAGCCGACTCTCTGGGAGTCCAGAATTCAGGATGCCAACCCGTGCTTTCTCTAAGACCAACTTGCCATCTGCCCTTGTCTCGCTCATGCACTGAGGACCTGTAGTAGATCTGCTTGTTCTGTGACTTAGTTATAAATCAGGGCTCTCAGAAATCCATCAAAGACTCAGTCAAGTCTCCCACCCCTTTAATGAGTTTTAAAGATGGCAGAAGGCAGCGTCTATAAGGAGGAGTTTGAGCTGGAAAATGGCTCTGTTGATAAAGTGTTGATAAAAGCATGAAGACCTGAGTTCAATCCCCAGAACCCATGTAAAAAGACTGGGTGTGGTGGTGTGTGCCTGTCACCTGAGTGCTGGGAACGCAGAGGCAGACAGATCCCTAGCCAGCAATCACTGGCCAGTCCGTTAGTCCAATCATTGAGCTCCAGGCCACTGTGAAGTTCTGTCTCAAAAACAATATTCTTGGGGGCCCAGCTGTCTTGGGTGTTCTCTGTATCTCTCATGAAGCGCTTGCTCCTGTCCGCAGTCCTCCTGGGCACCAGAGTCCAAAACACCAGTTCCTCTCATTGCTTATTCTGTCTGAGGTCTCAGGCAGGTGTGAGGCATGGGAAGGGGTGCAGAGAGGAGAGCAGTGTGAATCTTTACCTGGGGTGTGGAGAGAAAGAGGGTGCATGTGACTGAAGGCACCCAGCAGGTGCCTGTGAGCTGAGAGCCTAAGGGGCTATTGGGAGAAGGAACTGGATGAATGGAGAGCCTTCCAGGAGGCAGGAACAGCTTGTACAAAGGCCTGAGCCAGGAGGAAGGAAGGGAAAGAGGGATGGAGTGAAAGAGGGAAGGAAAAGAGATAGAGCTGCTTGGGGAGCAGAAAGGCAGTGGGTGGTGCAGAGCTTCGTAAGTGAGGGAAGTTGAGGCAGGAGTTAAATCTGAGGACGTGGACTGGTCAATTCCTGGAAATGAGAGGGTAGACCAGATTTCCATTATTCGTTCATGTATCGATGGACAGCTGGGCAGCTTCCATTTCTCCGCTGAAGTGAACAGAGCAGCGGTAAAGGGATTTGTGTGGCTGGCAGGTGTGCAGTTGTCCGGGTATCTGCCCAGGAGTGAGGGTCATATGGTAGTTCTAGTTTTAATTTTTTTGAGAAGCCTCTAAATTAATTTTCATAAAAGTTGTATTAATTTGTACCCCGCATCAGCAGTGATTCAGGGCTCCTCTCCCTTGGCCCTCCCCATCATTGTACCCCACATCAGCATTGATTCACGCTCCTCTCCCTCAGCCCCCTCCCCATCATTTGAACCCCACATCAGCAGCGATTCAGGGCTCCTCCCCACCATTTGTTGTCACACCTAGAATATTTGCTGCTGTTGTACAAGTCCATGGCCACAGTCCTGCATCTGGCAGTTTATGGGGTCCTTCCCGTTTCCTTTCCTAGCCAGCCTCCTGGAGTATGAAGATGGTGCCTGGAGCTCTGGCTGCCATCTTTGTCCCTGAGGACAGTCTCCATAGAGTGAAACCCGAAGGTGGGAGAAGTCAAGACTCCTGAGCCTTAGCACAGCTGTGTGGGAGAGCAGGTTCTAGCTTGAGCCACTGTTAGGAAAGCCTCCTGCTTATCTGGGACTGCTTCAAGACAGGGACTAGGTTTCTTCAGTGGTTGGCAAGCAACAGATAACACAGTAGTTACTCAAAGAAACGTTAGTGGGGGCCATGCCCTGCCAGACTGCTTAGAAGTGGCCATTTCCAGAAGCCACAGTGCACATTGCATGTGGCAGCTGGCTTCATCTTTAAGGAACCCCAGGGAGCAAAGATATTCAGTTACTGCTCCAGATCTTTAGCAGCTGAGTGACATCCCACTACTGCCTGATACCCACTCCACATCATCCCTTGTGCTTTCCCCTCTGACCTGCTTCCCTCTGCCGTGGTCCTGAAACTGGGCCAGAAAGCTCTTCTCACACATGTTCCTTTATTGAGAAGGATGAGGTAGAGCCAAAGTGCAAGTATTTCTTTCATACCAGTTTTGCTAACTTTATTTATTTATTTATTTTTTTAAAAAAATGCTCCCCTGAAGTCTTCTAGTTTACCTGCAATCCATGAGAAAATCTTATCAAGGAAGCTGACCGCAGAGGACAGCTCACGATGTCAACAAACGAAAGGTAAGCAGGCTGCTGTGGAGGGCAAGGCTGGCTTGCTTCTCCATTCTTGCCCCTGAAATCCTGCTGCATGGTTCCATCAGAGCAGACTTTGCTTTGCCCTTGGATTTGACCTGGGCCTTGGCACCAAGCAATGGCTAGGAGAGGATGCTTTGTTGTTTCAGTCACATAAGCACCTCAGCGCGCAAGACATTCCCGTGACAGAGCCCTCCACTCAAGTGTCAAGAGTGCCAGGGCTCCCAATCCTGTTCATTAGTCAGCACTGCCATCCTTAGAGGCCTGAGTAGTCCCCTAGACTTCTGGGGACCTTTACTGTATTCATGGCTTCAGTGTTGAAAAGAATTCCAGAACCCAGCAGTATAGCAAAGAAGAGGTAGAGGTTTTATTAATGATACACACATATATACACACATATATGATTATTTTATTTTTATTTACGTGTGTGTGCCATATATGTGCAGATGCCCTCAGAGGCCCAGAAGAGAGCATCAGATCCCCTGTAGCTGCAGTTCAGGCAGTTGTGAGCCTCTGTAGAAAGGTACTGGGAACCAAACTCTGATCCTCTGGAAGAGCAGCCAGCACTCTTTTTTTTTTCCTTATTGATATTTATTACATTTTTCTCTGCTCCCCTCCCTGCCTCTCCCTTTCCCCCTTCAACCCCCCCATGTCCCTATGCTCCCAATTTACTCAGGAGATCTTGTCTTTTTATACTTTCCCATGTATATTAGGTCTATGTAAGTCTCTCTTAGTGTCCTCATTGTTGTCTAAGTTCTCTGTGAT
>JAQHUG010000323.1:62129-84034 GCA_028555095.1 Dicrostonyx torquatus | reverse complement strand
CCATTTTTACTATATTAATTCTGCCTACCCAAGAGCATGGGAGGTCTTTCCACTTTCTGGTGTCTTCTTCAATTTCTTTCTTCAAGGATTTAAAGTTCTTGTCATATAAGTCTTCCACTTGTTTGGTTAGAGTTACTCCGAGATATTTTATGCTCTTTGTGCAGCCAGCACTCTTAAGCACTGAGTAATCTCTTCAGCCACTGAAGATATTTTAATATAGGCTTAAGCACAAAGATCAGGAGAAAGGAGGGACTCAGAAGAAGATGAAGTACAACCAAGAGCATGAGCACAGGCTTCTCAAAGAGAAGTGTTGTACCAGCCTTTTTCTTTTAGCCCATCAACGAGCTCACAAAGCATGACATGGAGACTGATTATTAGTTTTGAATGGTCAGCCTAGCTTAGGCTTGTTTCTGGATAGCTCTTTTAAATTAACCTGTTTCTCTTTTGCCTCGGGGCTTTTTACCTTTCTCCCATCTCTATCTCTTACTTTCACTGCTTCTCGAGTCTGGCTGGTGGCTGCCCGACTTCTGGCCCCTGGCGTGTCCCTCTCTTTCTCCCTCATTCTGTTCTCCCTTCTTCTCTTCTTCTTGAGTCTAGATTCCTATTTATTCTTTCTGCCTGCCAGCCTGGCCTAGCTCTCTCCCGCCTAGCTATTGGTTGTTCAGCTTTTTATTAGACCAATCAGGTAGGCAAGGTGAAATAAATGCACACATCTTTATATAATTAAACACACATCCTCATATCATTAAACAAATGCAGCATAAACAGATGTAACACACCCTTACAGCTAAAGTAATATTCTGCAGTATAAAGAAATATAACACATCTTTACATTGTTAAAATAATATCCCACAATGAACTGTTACTATTGTTTATACAATGATAGATTAGATTTTTGGTGGGGTTTAAAGTTACTGTCTTATCACTGAATGAGCCTAGGGGGACACAGGATTACAACTGATAAAAATGAAAGTCTAGCCCACTGGGAATAAGAAGGTAGTGTTCTTTTATCTTTCCTTGTTATGTAGATTAGGCTGACCTCAAACTAAAGGAGTTCAGTTTATTTTGCCATCCAAGTGCTGGGATTAAACTCATGTGCCACCCTTGGCAAGGATATGTTCCCTGTAAACCAAGTTAAGTTTTGTCAAGACTCCATGCCATATCTAGAGAAAGGAATGAGGCCCTATCCAGGGTCATATACATTCAGGCCTTAACTGCTGTTTGAAATAAAGTGCCTGTAGCCAGGCGGTGGTGGCGCACGCCTTTAATCCCAGCACTCAGGAGGCAGAGGCAAGTGGATCTCTATGAGTTCAAGGCCAGCCAGGTCTACAAGAGCTAGAGACAGGCTCCAAAGCTAGAGAAACCCTGTCTCGAAAAAAACCAAAAAAAAAAAAAGAAAAGAAAGAAAGAAAGAAATTAAATGCCTGCATATGAATGGGATGAACTGTTCTTAGCCTTTCCACAGATGTGGTTAATTGTGCTGGATTTCTTGCTTCTTATCTGGCAAATTGTCAAACTCTAGGGTAATTGGGCTCCCCGCCCACTCTGTTTTCAAGACAGGGTTTCTCTGTGTACCTTTGGAGCTTATCCTGGAACTTGCTCTATAGACCAAGGCTGGCCTCGAACTCAGAGAGATCCACCTGCCTCTGTTCCCTTGACCCCCCGAGTTCTGGAATTAAAGATGTGTGTTGGAAGGATGCCACTTGTTCTTCCCGACCGCCCAGCCAGCTTAGACCCAAAATAACCACATATCCACTGTATTGATTAAAACACTGCTTGGCCCATTAGCTCTAGCTTCTTATTGACTAACTCTTAAATCTTAATTTAACCCATTTTTATTACTCTGCATATCACCATGAGGTAGTGGCCTACCAGCAAAGTTTCAGCATGTCTATCTCTCACGGTAGCTCCATGGCATCTCTTGACTCTGCCCTTCTCTCTCCCAGCATTCAGTCTAGCTTTCCCTGCCTACCTAAGTTCTGCCTTGCTATAGGTCCAAAGTAGTTTCTTTATTCATTAATGGTAATCACAGCACACAGAGGGGACTCTCACATCACCTCCCCTTTTCTGTTTAAATAAAAAGGAAGGTTTTAACTTTAACATAGTAAAATTAATATAACAAAACAGATATCAAACAAGAATTACAGTTACAATATTTATATCTACTTTATCTTTTACCCTAACTAAGGAAAACTATAACTATAAGTTCTTCAACTCCATCAAAGACTCCAGAAGGATATATTACCTAAGTAAACAGAAAGAGCATTGTAAGCAACTTCCAAAACTCTAGAATTGACAGAAACATCTCGCTGCCTGGACAGTCACCCAAAGTTTTTCTGTACCATTGGGGCATCCATCTGGAGCCTATTGGCCCATAGTATCCAGCAGACTTTTCCATGAAGCAGGAAATTTCAAAGACAGTTCTGCCTATATTGTCAGTTCGTCAAAGTCATTTTTTCTGTGTCCTGCAGAATGTCTAGCAGACTCTTTCATGAAGCAGGAACCCTGAAGGATCATCTCACCTTTAGGCAAGTTCAGCAGTCATTTCTCTGTGGATTCTTCATGTCCAGTTCATCTAATGAACTCCATAAGAAGCCTCTTCAATGTCCATCTTTCTCTTGAAGTAGATTGGTGCTGCCAGGAGCCAGTGCGTCTCACTGTCATGAAAAGTCCTAAATTTTTAAAACATCTAAATGGCATGTTCTGAAGGTCTCTAAAAGATTTGAAGGATACCTAACTAACTGAAATATATCTCTATATATCTAGAAAACATAACTAACATGACATAATCTTGACTATTATAGATGACTATCTATTAACTTATATTACTTAATTATACATTGCATTTTAAAAAGAGCTACACAAACATAATACCTTAATCAAGGGCAGAAATATACATATACGGTATAACAAAATTTACCTTAAATTTGTATCAATAAATCAAGATCTATACCAAAGCAAATTATTCATATCTATAGCATATCCCCCTTTAAATGTAAAGAAACATTTAAACAACATTTGGGACTATTGGTGTAGTTTCTTCTTTCTCCCAGCATCCAGCCTAACTTTCCCTGCCTACCTAAGTTCTGCCTTGCTATAGGTACAAAGCAGTTTCTTTATTCATTAATGGTAATCACAGCACATAGAGGGGACTCCCACATCAGGTGTGTGCTATCACCACTCAACTTTATTTCTTTCTTTTCTTCCTTCCTTCCTTTCTTTTTATTAAGATTTTATTTATTATTTTATGTATGTGCATGTTTTGCCTACATGTATGCAGGGAGGCCAGAAAAGGATATTGGACCCCCTGGAATTAGAATTACAAACAGCTGTGAGCAGCCATGTGGGTCCTCTGCAAGGGCAGTAAGTACTCATAACTGCTGAGTCATCTCTACAGCCCTGGATTTATTTTTATATTTATTCAACATTATGTGTATATATGTACATTTTTGTGTGTGCGCCATGGGTTTTGGATAACCTTGAAGGCCAGAAGAGGGCACCAGATCCCCTGGAGCTGGAGTTAAAGGCCACCATTGTGAGCTTCTTGATGTAGATGCTGGGAACTGGACTCCGGTCCTTTGGAAGAACAACATGTGTTCCTAACCTATGAACCATCTCTCCAGCCTAAGACATTTTTCTTTCTTCCTTCCTGCTGCTTCCTGAACCCATGGTCTTGTGTATGTTAGTCAAGCTCTCTACCACTGAGCTACGTCCCCACCCTAGACTAATGCTACTTTTTCTCTTGATGTTAACAGAGACTGCACTTTTGTTTCCCACCTGCCCAGACCCGAATAATCACACAAAGACTATATTAATTACAGCACTGTTTGGCCAACAGCTCAGGCATATTCCAAACTAGCTCTTGCATCTTAAACCAACCCATTTCTATTATTTTATATTTTACCACAAGGTTCATGGTTTGTTACTACACATCTTGCTTCTTGGGCGGTTAGGTGGCGTCTACCTTACTCTGCCTTCTTTTTCCCTGCATTAAGTTTAGTTTTCCCAACCTAGCTACATTCTGCCCTGCTGTAGGCCCGCAGCTTTTTTATTAACCAATGGTAATAAAACACATTCATAGCATTCAGAAGGGAACCCCACATCATCTTGTTGTGTTGGTGACTTGGTTCCACTGTTCTCTGCCTCCTATTGCTACCATTGAGCACTCCGCAGCCTTGCTAGTGGTCCGTTTTCAATGACCTGATGTGGTTTTACTTGTCTTCAAGCAACTCTCTGCTAACCTCCTACAGGAATCCACAGTTTTGTACAGAAGCTGGATCTTTTTTTTTTTTTTTTGTATTATAGCTATAACACCCATTCTGTTCCTGCACGGCATTTTAAAAAACTTTGGGACTTTCCTTATTCTGTGACCACACTGTTTTTATAGCTACTTTATCAATGGCGCCTGGGTTAGTATGGCTCTTATTATTTACACGTCCTTTTTTTTTTCTCAGTAAACTAGGAGGTCCTTGAAGATAATCCATTTCTAGCACCCGACATGAACCTGGTTTGGAGTGGATGTTCAGTGGTTATCTGTGGACAGAGACATGGGCCAACATGGCCTATGCCTTTTGTCTGGCTGTAGAGCAAGTGGAGTCATCTGGCTCCCCCGCAGCTCCAGAGGACTGACACCTTTCACCAATCCCACCATGCGAGGGCACTTCCGCTCTAGCGGGAAGCTCAGACCCACCCCAGACTCCCTTTTCCCTGGGTAAGTACCCACAATCGCTTTTCTGCTGTATCACATTGACAGATCACCCGGCAACAGCCCTGTTCTCCCGGAAAGCCACGTCACAAGTCAAGAGGATATCAGAAGTCAGAGCATGTATGAGTTTGTATCTGAAAAAGGTGAGCATACGATTGGAAATTTAAGGTCTATTTCATTGTTTTTAATTTGTGTGTGTGCACATATAGTGTGCATGTGAGTGCGGGTGTCCTCAGAGGCCAGAAGAGGGTGTCTGAGCCCCTGGAGCTGGAGTTACAGGCTCTTGTGAGTCACATCCTCAGGAAGAGCAGCAGACATCCTTCACTGCTGAGCATCTCCAGCTTAGAGCAGAGGTAGGTTAAAGGAGCCATGGCCAAAGCATCTTTATCTTACACAGATGGCACATAAGAGCAGGGCCTTTTCTGATTGCAGCCCAGATGATTCCACAGATATCCTAAGGATGATTCCTGGGTCAAGAAGACACCCACTGTCAGAGTGTTTTTGTCTATATTTAAATTCCCTGCTGGAGCCAGGTATGGTAGCTCACACCTGTAATCCCAGCACATAGGAGGCTGACTTGGGAGGATTGCTAAGCGCTCTAGCCAGCCTGAGATACATAGCAAGTTCTAGGCTATCCCAAGCTAGAGTCAGACCTTGTTCTCTGAAGGCATAAATAGTATTTTTTTCTACTTTAACTCAGACCCCCATGCATAACAGGAAGAAAGTTGTGAGCTTGCTTCTGCTTCCTTCTCTCTGTTATAGAAATAAATATACCTTTTCAGTGGGTTCAGATCTCTGTGCTGCCCCTCACCAGCCTATGCAAACTTAGCACCAGAGGTCTTTGTCTAGAAAATAGAAAACTAGCTGGTGCCATCTTTGGTCCCTGGTGTTAACAACTGCTAGATCTGTTCTCCAAACTAAAGGGTGTCCTAATCTGTGGTCTGTCTGGGTAGGAGGAGTTAGACGGGATAGTGACAGATTTTAACAGCAATGACAGATGGGACAGCTGAGAACCTGAGGGAGCAGTGGAAAGAAGCCTAAGACAAACCCGCTCTGCCAAAAGGTCTTGATGGGTAGCTGTGGCCAAAGAGGCATGAGATCTCATCACTTTAATACAGCAGCCCGTTGTGGTGGCGCACACCTTTAATCTCAGCACTCAGGAGGCAGAGGCAGGTGGATCTCTGTGAGACCAGGTCAGCCTGGTCTACAGAGCGAGTTCCAGGACAGGTACAGAGAAACCCCGTTTTGGAAATACCAAAAACAACAACAATAAAAAAATTTTTAAAAAAGGAAGGAAGGAAGGGAAGAAGGAAGGAAGAAATAAAGAAAGGAAAAAAAAAAAGAAAAGAAACAGCATTTCCATACCAGGGTGTGTTGTGGTGGAGCACTTGCCTGCTGTGAGGAGAGCTGGGTTGCCAAAAGAAGGCAAAAGTTGGTGGAATCTGCAGCCACCCAACCCCACTACCATAGCTGTCTTTTTGTTGTTGTTGTTTGTTTGTTTGTTTGTTTTTGTTTTATGAGACAGGGTCTGTCTGTATTGCCCTGGCTGTCCTGAAACTCACTTTGTAGACTAGGTTGGCCTTGAACTCAGAGATCCACCTGCCTCTGCCTCCCAAGTGCTGGGATTAAAGGTGTGTGCCACCACAGCCTGGCTTTTCTTCCCACACACCCCACCCCCATCCCCAATTAATACAAGGTCTCATTGTCTCTCAGCCAGGCCTTGAACTGCAGATCCTCCTGCCTTAGCCTACCAACTGCTGACTGTGTGTACCACCATGCTAAGCTCCTTTTGGTGACAGCCTGCTTATTAATTAAAATGATAATCTTTGCCCTTGGTGAAAAATTCAGTCTTTAAAGTTTTTGTTAAATTGTGTGTGTATGCGTGTGTGTGTGTGTGTGTGTGTGTGTGTGTGTGTATGTGTTGTCTCACATGTACAAATGTCCATGGAGGAAAAACTTACAGAAATGGAATTGCTAGAACAAAATACATACATTAGATTCACAAGAAAAGCGTACAGTCAGAATTCACTTGCCCCTAAGCCTGTGTTGCGCATTGTCCAGTTATTTCTGACAAGGGACACGGCTCTTTGTTATTGCAGTAGACCACATGCAGAACCTTTCCTTTGTGTTGGCCTTTCCCTGAGGAGGCGTCTTAAGCTGGAGTTGCTGGGTCAGAGGCATGGGTGCTGGAAACATGGCATGTCGGTTGCCATTTCTACTGCTGTGATAAGATGCCCGGAGAAGAACAAGCTAAGGGAGAGAGGCTTTGTTTGGACTCATGGTACAGACCATGAAGGTGGGGAGGTGACAGCAGCAGGGACTGAGTCAGGTGACCACATTGTGTTCACACTCAGAAAGCAGAGCGCCATGGATGCTAGTTCTGAGCTCATGTTCTCCAAGCCAGACAGGAATAGCCCCACCCCCAGTGAAGATAGATCTTCCAATTTGATCAATCAAGGTACTCCCTCACAGATATGCCCAGAAGCTAAATAATCACTCACATTTATGTTTGGAGACTTGTTCCTTGAGTGATTCTAATTCCTGTCAAGTTGATGACACTCAGCATCACACATGACAATATCCTTTCCTTCCTCCTCCCCCAGTCCCACCCTGCCTGCAAAAGCCCCAAGCTGACTTCAAACCAATTCAACCTTTATGGGAAGAGCCCGCTAATCGTGTACTTCTTCCTCAACTACTCCAAGCTGCAGCTGTATGGCCAGGATGTGCTGGTCAGCAGGAGAGAAAAGACCAATGTCGTCCCATATCCTTTTCACCAGACTCCTGCCACCTCTTTGCAGAAGCGGGGCTTGAGGGGAAGCATCCAGGCTTTCGTGTGTAACCTGGCACACAGTGTGTACCTGGTAGGAGCAGCCATGGTATGTGCTTCAGGGGTAGAGTCTCGCTTGTGTGCTAAGGTGAGCCTCAAGTCTAGACCTTGGGTGCTGGCCAGTAGACCCTAAGCATGTCAGATTTCCCCGTGTACAGAGCCACGCTTTTTCATCTTGCAGCATGAACTTAGATACCATAGCTAGATGCTCACTGGTCCAGGAGTGTGTGGACCATCAGTTTTGGCATCCATGTGAGAGTTTCATCTAAACTCCTCCTTCCCAGCTCATGGGAAACAGGTGCAGCATGTGTTGGTATTCTGAGCCTTAACAACATGCCTTGGGGCTAGAACATGGGTTCTTCTGGGAATCAGTTTGCTCTGTTTGTTCAAATAGCTCCAGACTCTGGAACTAATGCTACACTAGCCAGCCAAGTGACTTTGGAAACATCCCTTTTTCATCTGTAAAATCAAAATAAGGGTTTCCACCTCAGGAGTGCTGTTTGTTTTCTGAGACGAAGTCTGTCTGTGTAGTCCTGGCTGTGTATGTAGATCTGCCCGCCTCTGCCTCCTGAGTGCTGGGATTTAAGATTTATGCCACCACACCCAGCTTCAGGGGCACTTTTGCAGATTGATTCCCAGAGCAGTAGAGGGTTCTCAGCACAGGTCTGGTACTCCACTGCCTTTGGTGGCTCATGGGCAGGAGGGCCAGAAGGCCTTTTCCTCTCCTGCCTGTAGATCATACTCAGATTTCTGAAGGATGGTGACAGCTGTCACTAGACAACATAATCCAAACTGTCCCAGCATCACCCTGTCCTTTAGGTCACTGTGGCTCCCAAGGCAGCAGCTGGCTGGAACCTTAGCAGACTTACCCTCCAAGCTCCCAAAGTGAAGATGTCCCACCAAGCTAGCGATGTAGTGATTGGGTGGTGTACAGCTGGCACTAAATGGCACTAAATGCCATTGCTATTGTCACCATCCTCTAAAGGAAGAGTTATCTTTTCTTTTCGAGAGGTTCTTAAGTTAGGGTCTGACCATAGAGCTGAGGCTGGCCTCAAACTCAGGGCAATCCTCCTGCCTCAGCCTCGTGATTGCTGAGATTACAGGCATAAATCCACCAGACCTGGCTGTTATCCCCTTTCATAGATAGATAAATGGAGACATAGAGAGTGACAGCGGAGGTTCCATAGCTTGTCACAAATGCAGCCGAGGTTCTAACCAGGGGCAGGAGTGCAGAAGAGGAGAAAGGTGGGGTTTGATTCAGTGTCACCTACAGCTCTGGCTGGCCTGGAACTCCCTGTGTCCTTGAACTTGATCCTCCTAATTCTATTTCCCAAGTGCCATAATTACCAGTGTGCATCACCACACCTGACCGAAAGAGGGGCCTTTTCAGCATTAAACTTGAAATGGACGATGAAACTGAGTGTGACGGTATGTACCTATACTGCCAGCACTCAGAAGGGAGGGGCAGGAGGCTAATTATTAACTTGAGACATAGCTGGATCCTGTTTCAAAAAACTAAAATCCAGCTGGGCTTGATGTACACACCTTTAGTCCCAGCACTCAGGAGGCAAAGGCAGGTGGATCTCTGTGAGCTCAAGGCTACCTGGTCTACATAGTAAGACTATCTTTAAAAAACGCAAACCAAACCAACCCCAAATGCGAAGACAGAAAACAGGAGATGAGTCGTCAGGCCTCCAAGGAGAGGGATACTGGAGTCCCTTCCCCTTTACCATTGTGATGACCGACTCCAAGTCCAGACTGTTCAGCTGGGCTCAGAACTAAACTGGTGGCCTGCAGCTGCCGTGATGTATAGAAAGAACCGGTGATGCTGGAGAACCCTCTGGAAACAGCGCTGCACTGCCCAGCAGTGGATGCTGCCATCCTTCTTCTTCAGACATCGAAGGAAGTACTTTCTTTTTTCTTTCTTTCTTTTTTTTTTTTCCTTTTGGTTTTTTGAGACAGGGTTTCTCTGTAGCTTTGGAGCCTGTCCTGGAACTAGCTCTTGTAGATCAGGCTGGTCTCGAACTCACAAAGATCTGCCTGCCTCTGCCTCTGGGATTAAAGGCGTGTGCCACCACCGCCCGGCCAAGGAAGTACTTTCTGCCTCCCTACTATGGACAGGGCCAAAGGAGGCCTTATGACAAGGTGGACAGTGGCTGACCACAGAGAGGACAACTCTAGCTGTCCCAGACAGTCTAGTTCCCAGACTAGCCCTAGCCAACCTCAGGTCACTCTCTCCAGAACCCCAGAGCACCAAACATTGTACTTTGTGCAGTCCACGTGCTCCCTCCCCGCTCCATCTGCAGCCAGCTGCACTAGACACTCATCTCTCATTTTCTGGTTTGGCGTTTGGGTTATTTTTTTTTTAAACATGAGTCTCAGCCACTAACAGTGTTGGGGGGGGCAATACAGTGGGTCTTTCCTTGACAGCAGAATCCACTGACTCTGCCATGACCTACGCTGACATCATCTGCCTGGTCATGAAGAATATGGAGACTCGAAAGAGAAAGCTCAGGCGGCTGTATCAGCTGCATGAGAGCGAGTGGACCTATTTTAACAACTACCTAATGGAGCTGCAGGAGAACTTTGAGAGGTAGGAGGGTGTGGGCGTGGACACCTGTCCACTGCAGCGGCCAGCAGGGTTTAGCTGCAGTGGGGTGGGGCTGCTAGCTTGCTCTCTGCCTTCACTGAGTACAGTCAGCCTTCCTGTGCTCAGCCGGATGAGAAACGGCTCATTGACAGAGCCTAGTCCTATCTTTAGAATGTGTATGTATATATGTGTTTCCCCACTGTGTGTGGTGGCTGTCAGTTATAAGTCTAGTATTCAGGAAGGCTGACGCAAAGTTACCTCAAGTTTTGGAGGAGGAGCCTATCTGCACACACACACACACACACACACACACACACAAACACACACACTACCAAAAGCTTCCAGTAGCAGCAGCTGCCAACACTTACTGAGCATTTCTTGTGTACCTGGCACTGTTGAACATTTGACCTACACCAGCTCACACCTCACCACAAGTCTAGTGAGCTCTGTGAACACACTAGCATGGAGAAGTAAAGTCATTCCCCCAGGGTCACACAGCAAGCAGCAGAAGGCAAGTGGATCCAGTTTCCTTCTGAAACTATGCATATACCATGCGTCTTTTAAAATGGTGGAGCCCTTATCTCTTTTGTGGTTTCATTTTTATATCTATCATAAAACCCCAGCGGTCTGTATGTGGGATGTGGTGACCCCTGTGTGGTTAACTGTTTCCTGACAGACTAATGTAGATGTTTATCTGACAAGATCGCATTGCAGCCAGGCAGTGGTGGCGCACACCTTTAATCCTAGCACTCAGGAGGCAGAAGCAGGGTGATCACTGTGA
Organism: Dicrostonyx torquatus; assembly: GCA_028555095.1. NCBI lineage: Eukaryota > Metazoa > Chordata > Mammalia > Rodentia > Cricetidae > Dicrostonyx > Dicrostonyx torquatus. Next base: position 73,131 of record JAQHUG010000323.1, on the reverse strand, counting down.
GTTTGAGACCAGCCTGGTCTACAGAATGAGTTCCAGGACAGCCAAAGCTACACAAAGAAACCTTGTCTCGGGAAAGAGAGAGAGAGAGAGAAAAGACCACATTGACTCTTTAATTCTTTTCAATATATGTCTTTTGTCATCTTATCCCACAGGGAGGTGAATATTATCAATCAAAAAGCAGCAGAAAGAAAAAGGGCCAACCATGCCTTTCTCTCGCCCTATTTACTGTTTGATGACTTGTTTGACAAGAAATCCAAAGAAAACCTCCACCGGGAAATGGCTTTTCTCTCAAGGTTTGTTCAAACAGAAGTCTTAGAAAATGTCCAGCATGAATGATGGGAGAATTCTCACCAGGTGGGGTAGGTGTGCAGGTGCATGTCTGGTTCCAAAGGGCACCCGCTGAGCTTTCCCCAGTCTCGTGTCTCAGAATAGAGAACTAGCCCAGGGGTGGGTGGATTGTAATAGAGATAGTTTATTAAGGAAGGAAAAGGGCCAATTCTGAGGGTAGAGGTTGACTAGAGAGTCAGGAGCCTCAGATTTCACTTGGGGTCACTCACACAGCACCACCTTCTTTGACCCAGGGTCCTGGGGCTCTTCTCCCATGAGCTCTGTTTTGTCACTGGTAGCCATGATCAGGAGGGTTGTCCAGTCTTTCTGCCAGCTGGCATCTCTCGCCTGCTCATCTACCTGTTCACCACCTCTCCTGCCCCTCATCATTCATCACAATGCCTTTCTCCATCCCCACCTTCCTGCCACAGCTTTTTCTTGAGACCTGTGCTCCCAGAAGTTTTATGGGGACGTTAGAGGATTTAAAAGAAATTAATTCTATGTGTATGTGACTGCATGCAGATGTATGTGCCCCATTCATGCAGGAGCCCAAGATGTCAGAAGAAGATAGCAGAGACCCTAGAACGAGAGTTAGAGACCGTTGTGAGTGCTGGGAACTGAACCCAGGTTCTCTGGAAGAGCAGCCAGTGATCTTAACCATCTCTCTAGTCCCAGTGGTCAGTCGTTTCACAGTTTCCGTGTGTCTGTTGGTTGGAGATGAACCTTTGGAAGCCTACAGTAGGAGGGGGCTGCGATCCCTGCGTCATAAAAGGTTTTGTTTGAATATATCCTGAAAGACATAAAATTTACAAAATGAAAGCTGCAAAGTCTAAATAGTAGTAACATGGTCACACTCACCCACAGCCTCATCAAGGGCGAGAGCCAGGAAAGCTGTGTACATGCTCACCCCCAGAGAGCCACTCATGTATAACTTGTTCCCTGAAATGTGACCCCCGCACTGTTAAAAAAAATGTGCACACCTTTAATTTCAGCACTCAGGAGGCAGAGGCAGGCAGATCTCTGTGAGTTCGAGGCCAGCCTGGTGTACAAGAGCTAGTTCCAGGACAGGCTCTAAAGCCATAGAGAAACCCTGTCTCGAGAAAACAAAAACAGACAAACAAAAAAAGCAACAACAAACAAATACAAACAGAAAACCTCATACTGATGGTTATTTATTGAGAATGTGATAAAATACAAAATAATAATTGTAGGGGCTGGAGAGATGGCTCAGAGATTAAGAGCATTGCCTGTTCTTCCAGAGGTCCTGAGTTCAATTCCCAGCAATCACATGGTGGCTCACAACCATCTGTAATGGGGTCTGGTGCCCTCTTCTGGCCTGCAGGCATACACACAGATAGAATATTGTATACATAATAAATAAATATTTAAAAAAAATAATTGTAAGGGGGAATCCAGTGGTGGAAGAGATTAAGAAGAAGGTAGTATGAGACAGCATCCTCATCTTTGCTGGGTTTATTCAGACATCCTCCACATACCCTACGCTTTTCTTCTGACCTGATGCTGCTTCCATCTCCCTGAGGCGTCTTTCTCCGGCTTCTTTGCTGGTTTTACTCTTTGATCTTTGTTGTCCCTGTATTCCCGGTGACTTGGGCTGTCTTCATAATTCAGGGGGAAGCTCCAAAAAGCCCACAGGAGCCAGCCCTCCTCCCTTCATGTGACAGGGAAGCAAGCCACCTACCTGCACAGGGAGGCCCTGAGCTCTTCCCTCCAGACCCTTTTTCTGTAGGCTGATACCTGGCAGACTGCTTTCTGGAAATGTTGTGGAGCAGGTGCCCTGCATTTAAATAACCCCTCAATTTCCTTTATTTTCTTATATTTCTTTATAAGAAATATAAATTTCTTATATCACCAACCTCTTTATTTTAGTTTCTCTATGAAATAAAAACCTTTAATTCTTGTGACAGTTCAAATTGTTATATAAATAAGGATTGCAGCTAGATGTGCATCACAGAAAAAAATGGAAAAGTCACAGTGTAGACGTTAAACCCTGGAAGTGGACAGTCTAGGCCTGGTGGGGGTTTCAGAGCCTTCGGGAAACCAGAACCCAGCCTGCCCCTAGGGTTCCTCAGGGTCTCACATGACTGCTGAAGCTGCAGGCATTCAGTCTGTGTTCCAGGCCAGCAAACCAAGAAGGCTAATCTTACTTATTCTTAGCTTTCTTCCCAGAAGTCCCAGTTACTTTCCCTACATTCTCATTGGCAGTATAAGAATATAGCATTCTTCCTGTATTCTCATTGGCAGTATAAGAATATAGCATTTTGGGGGCTGGAGAGATGGCTCAGAGGTTAAGAGCATTGCTTGTTCTTCTAAAGGTCCTGAGTTCAATTCCCAGCAACCACATGGTGGCTCACAACCATCTGTAATGAGATCTGGTGCCCTCTTCTGGCCTGCAGGCAGACATGCAGGCGGAATACTGAGAATACTGTATGCTTAATAAATAAATTTTAAAAAAAAAGAATATAGCATTTTCCCTTGCCACTTTAGTGCACAATTCAGTATTTCTGGAAATGATTTTGAAATTTGATGATTTGAATGACTCCTGTAATTTTAGCGATGAGTATCAGTGATCACAGTCTAGTTTTTAAAGTTTTCCCTCATCTAATGAAGCTGTGGTGTACTCGTTTCCAATAGGTTCCCATTCCTTTCTGTGTTTTAGAAGGACCTTCCCTGGAAATACCAGGATATTACCACTTTATTTCAGGGGCCTGATAGTAGTCACATGGTACAAAGGAGCTTGGGAATTGTAATTTTAAAAAGTGAGACTATTTCCATTCCCAAACTGGTTCCATTGGATTTAAATTTTTCTCTAAATTGAGAAAAGGCTGTGACTTTTAAAGTCCGGCAGTTTGGCGGTCGACTGTGGGGGTCTCAGGGAAGCATCGCTAACAGCTCTGGCTTCTCAAGCATCAGAACTGCACCTCAGTCTAACCCCTCAGACCTGACTACCATGTTTTTCACCTGACTCTAAACCCAGCGCAGGCACAGTCTTCCCTGACTATGTTTCCTCAGAACACATCTTAGACACTTCGCCTACAGCCCTGTGTCAGGTGCTTGTCCTCAAGGTCAGGATCATATTTCCCCAGAGTCACATTCAGTCTTGGCCCTCAAGCTGCTGCTGGAAGATTAATGAGGGCCCTCGCCAGCCTCGCCAACTTGTGTAACAGGTGCCAGTGGAGCTGCTTCTGAAAAAACCACACTGAATTTCTGAGCTGGTTTTATTGACATCCATTTTGCTTCCGCACAGGAAGAAACAGAAAGAGGTGGAAGAGAAACGGAGGGTTTTCCGGTCCCCTTTCTCATTGCAAAATCCCGTGGATAACTATTCCCTGGGCCTACAAAGCCCCTACAGAATCGGATCTGCTTCCAGTTCCAGGTGAAGTGGGCTGACAGTGTGAAGACGGGACTAGGGCCGGGTGGTGGTGATGCATGCCTTTAATCCCAAGCACTCGGGAGGCAGAGGCAGGCGGATCTTTGTGAGTTCGAGACCAGCCTGGTCTACAAGAGCTAGTTCCAGCGCAGGCTCCGAACCACAGAGAAACCCTGTCTCGGGGAAAAAAAAAAAAAAAAAGACGGGACTAGGAAGTACCCACCCTCCAGCCCCAGCGTTTGTCAGAGAGACCTGGCAGGGGAACTCCGTGCAGGTCCACTGCATCTTTTTAGACATTTTGTTTGAAGTATTGTCATAATAGTGCTACATTGCCGGATGACTATGATAGCTCCATTTACCATGAACATTAAGACAATAAGCCCAGCACAAACATGACCACATATGAAAATTAAGCTTTCCTGAGGTAGGGACTAGTCACGAGTTCCCAAACACAGACACAGGTTATAGCCTGCTGCCTGTGGGAAGCCAGCAGTAGGTCCCCACAGCCCCAGCTGACAAGCAGCTGGTGAAGGGCAGCAAATGCATCAGCAAATTAAATGCCCACAGCACTGGGGAACCTGGGAAGATGGAGCAGGGTTCCAGGAGCCCTGTAGGAGTGATGTCTGGCACAGGTGACAGAATTTCCTGGCAGAAGGGAGCAGGGATGTGAAAGAGGCAGCAGCTAGGAGAGCAGAGCCAGAGGTGGAGAAAAACTCGGATGGTAGGGACCACTGCATGGGAGGAGGGCAGAGCCAGAGGTGGAGAAAAACTCGGATGGTAGGGACCACTGCATGGGAGGAGGGCAGAGCCAGAGGTGGAGAAAAACTCGGATGGTAGGGACCACTGCATGGGAGGAGGGCAAAGCCAGAGGTGGAGAAAAACTCGGGATAGGGGGCACCACATGGAAGGAGGTTGGGGCAGGGTGTGGGCAGGACACAGGGACTCGTAGGCTGTCTCTGGACAAGCAAGGTTTTTATGAAGTCCTTTATTTTCTGTTATGGAAACTGCTGGAAGATGGTCAGCAAGGGTATCACTGATTAGATTTGGCTTTTCAGAAACCCAGTAGCAGGTGTGGGGGAACTTGTAAAGAGTCCCACAAATCCTTGCCTGTACTTGGTACCTGTATATACCTCCCAATCAGGAATCCCCAGACTTTCTCAAGCTTGGCTCAGAAAAATATTTCAGAAACTAGTCCTTGATAACATATTAAGAAACTATTTACAGCTAAGCGGTGGTGGCGCATGCCTTTAATCCCAGCACTCGGAAAGCAGAAGCAGGCAGATATCTGTGAGTTCGAGGCCAGCCTGGTCTACAAGAGCTAGTTCAGGAAAGGCTCCAAAGCCACAGAGAAACCCTGTCTCGAAAAACAAAACAAAAAAGAAAAGAAAGTTTACAAGCAGAAAGTGGTTGCATGAGGTTCTAATTGCAGCACTTAGGAGGCTGAGGCCAAGGATTTTAAAAGAACAGGTACAGGGATCTAACTGGTGAATTAGTTCTTTTTGTTGCTGTAATGAAACACACAAGACTGAGTGTTCATGACAAAAAGATTTATTTATCTTACAGTTCTAGAGGTCTCAGAAAATAATGTGTGTGTTTATATTCCATGTGCTGTGAAATACACAGAAAAAGAAATCAGAATTTTCAAAGGATCATGCACACATGCACTGACTAGGTAAAGTCCTTGCCACACAGTCATGAGGACCTGCTCTCTAGAACCCAACCTGCATCTGTAATCCCAGTATTCCTGCAGTGAGATGGAAGTGGAAGTGGAGGCAGGCAAACCCCAGGAAGCTTGTGGGCTAGCTAACCTTGCAAATAACAGCAAAAAGATGATCTCAAACAAGCTAGATGACAAGGACCAACACCCAAGCTCGTCCTCTGACCGACACACATGTGCCATAGAACACATGTGCCCACTCCCCAAATATTATACACCCATGCACACACACAAAAGGATGGTATAAACACCAGCATCAGCTGACTGCTGCCGAAAGACCCCGGGTTAAGTGTGAACCAGGCCAACAGCTTCCCTTTTGGTTTACCACACAGAAAAAGTCCAGGTATGGCAACTGCAGAAAGTGTCAGAGAACCGTAGGCAATCGGCATCATTTCATTGCTGTCACTTCTGTGGTCCTTACCTCTTAAGTCAGAAGTCTTGGAGCATGCCTGGCTGGGAGTCCTGGCCAGGCTGTACCCAAAAGGACTCCTTTTTGCTGGGCCCTGCACCTGGGTTAAATTCTCAGAACCCAAAGGACAGCTCACAACCATCTGTAATTCTAATTCCAGAGAATCGAATGCCCTTTTCTGGCCTCCAAGGGCATCAGGCATGCACACGGTGCATATATGTACATGGCCAGCAAAACACTCATACACATAAAATAAAAAAAAAACCAAAGAAAAGGAAACTTTATTATTTTAATTGAAGTAGGGTGAAGCAAGGCAGAGTCATCTCTCTGTCTCTTCGGTTTTTCAAGACAGGATTTCTCTGTGTAGCTCTAACTATCCTGGAACTTGCTCTGTAGACCAGGCTGGCCTCAAACTCAGAGATCTGCCTGCCTTTGCCTCCCAAGTGCTGGAATTAAAGGTATGTGCCACCATGGCCTGTAGCAGAAGGCAGCTTGTTGGTTCCCAGCTGCTTAGCCCCAAAATAATCACACAGAAACCATATTAATTAATTCACTGCTTGACCCATTAGCTCTAGCTTCTTATTGGCTAACTCTTACATATTAATTTAACCCATCTCCATTAATCTGGTAACACCACATGGCTGTGGTTTACCGGGTAAAGTTCCCAGCATCTGTCTCTGGCAGAGGCTCCATGGCTTCTCTCTGACTTTGCCCTTCTTTCTCCTAGCATTCAGCTTAGTTTTCTCCACCTAGCTCTGTTCCCCTATGGTTCTGCTGCAGGCCCAAAGCATTTCCTTTATTTATCAATGGTAATCACAGCACCCAGAGGGAAATCCCACATCATTGACATAGTCATCTTTTAAGGGCTAAATAGAGAGGCAGCGATCTCAATCACTGAGCTTTTAGTGTGCTCCCCCTCAGGACCCCCTGTTTCTGTGACCCTATATGGTTCTTATCTTGATTCTTAGGCTCTTTCTCTGTAAAGTGGGAATGATAACAGTACAAACAGCCCAGGGCTGATGTGCAGAATGAATCAGCCAGCTCTTTGTAAAGCCCAGAACACAGTGCCTGACACAAGCAAAGTAGACGTAACAGAAGTGTGTCGTCATCATCATCATGTTACTATTTGAGATAGGGTCTCACCATGTATTCCAGAGTGTCCCAAACTGAAGAGCCTCCTACCTCAGCCTCCCAAGTGTTGGATTACAGGTGTGTGCCATTATGCCCTGCCCTAGCAATGCTCCTTAAGCTAAGCAGCAAACGTTCTGCACGGCTGTTGTCAGAGAGCACTGTGCCCTTTTCCCACTTCCCAGCAGCTCTTGGCACTTCTTTCTGCCCAGCATGTCTAACATCATGTGCTGTGGTTCCTTCCTCTTCTTCCCCAAAGCCTGTGGGCTGATGTGCTCACTTTCATTGGTCACTAGTAGGATTCATTCAACACTCTTGTCAATGAGCCAGGACTCTTCACTTGTTCCTAGGTGTTTTTGTTCTCCTGAGAGCTAAGCCTAGCTGTCTGTTTTAATTTGCTTGTCTTGACTCTCTCCCTCTTGTGTATTACCATAGTCCACCCCAGATTCTTCCTTGGTTGTATACATCTCCCCCTCTCCTCGTACATTCATGTCATGTATGTACCTGTCACCTGTTGTTTGCTCCTTGTTACCTGTTTGCTAGCCTTTTGATCTGCTTCCCTCAGGTGCTTGATTCTAGCCTGCTGACATCTTGGTTATAAGAAGTTCCCGCCATTTCTGTCTGTCTTTTTCATTCCTCCACAGCGAGCACAAAACCAAGATGTCCAGAGTCAAGCAGGAGATGCTCTTTAGACTCTCACCGTCTTCCATGGAATGAACTCCAAGGATAGGCTCGGACTACAGAGGTGGTGCCTGCCTGTGTTGTTGGATGGCAAGTGAGAGCTCTGCTGCAGCCAGGGCCATGCTGAGTCTTCCTCAGTCCACAGGATAAAGAATATTAAAGTTCTCATCTACCATGAGCCAAAGTAAGGGCTGAGAGGAGGTGACTCACCTCATCCATTCAGACATTTACTAATTCATTCTTTCATTCACTTATTCATAATAACCACACAATTCAACACATAAGTATGAAAAATAGTAAGACCTTGTCTCAAAAAAAAAAACAAAACAAGCAAACAGGAAGTATCAGAAGGGAACTGAGCCAGGCGGTGGTGGCACACACCTTTAATTCTAGTATTTGGGAGGCAGAGGCAGGTGGATCTCAGTGAGTTCGAGGCGAGCCTGGTCTACAAAGCAAGTTCCAGGACAGCCAGGACTACACAGAGAAACCCTGTCTCAAGAAACAAAAAAAAAAGAGAGAGAGAGAGAAAGAAAAAAAGATCCATTTTATAAGTTCTGTTACTCTGGAGAATCCTGACTGATTTTGGTACCAGAAGTGATTACACAGCAACAGAAATATAAGGATGAATCTTATATTAGTATAAATATTATAACATATATAATTATATCTAGAATAGGCTTTCAATTTGCTAACACCTACAAGTACTGAAACCTCTCCAGTTATCAAAGCCTCTCCTGGGAGCTCAGAATGTACTAAAAATCCATGATGTGAACTATTTTACAAACTTACGGAAATAAATACATTTGATTATTCTGAATCATCAAACAAACAAAACAGCCTGCTGAAGACCAGGAGAGGTGGCTAGGAAGAGCAGGAGAAGGAGAATGGAAAGAATTATGCAGCACCCAGGGATACTTATAGGGCTGTGTTCACTGTCTTGACATAGGTGAGAGATCCACACCCATTATTTACCTTAAAGGCGTGTATGTTCTTGTGTTAACTACACCTCAGGCTGTTGTTTACAAATGCATGTGTCAGCTGGGCATGATGGTAGATGCCTGTAATCCCAGCACCCGGAAGATAGGACAGGGAGGATCAAGAGTTCAAAGCCAGCTTCCACCACATTCCAAATTCAAGGCCAACCTGAGCTCTACTAGACCTTGTCTCAAAACAAAGAAAACAAATTATAAACGTAGATATTTCCAAATTCTGTCCACTGAAATAATCTAGAAATAAAAGCTAATAGCAACCCAGGACACCCTGCCCCAGTGCTAGGCAAGTGCTCTACCACTGAGCTGCCCGCACCTCTAGTCCAGGACTGTGGCTAGAGATAGCATTCCCTCTAAAAGGACTCGTATGAACACATCAGGCTGGTGTCCACTGGTTTCCCACACTGATTCAGAGCACATAGACTTGAGCCAGCTGTGAGTCCGACACAGTGTAAAAATGGTAGTCGTGATAGACCCTGCCCTACCGTGTCTGTTCGAAACTAATTCTTCATGAAAAGCACTTAGAGCAGAACCCAATCGAGCAGGGACTGTGCAAGGTGCTGTCCATCCAGCTCATGTGTGCTCCACAAACATGTGGCGGGGTGGCCTCTTCCTTTGCTCCTGAGACCGGCTTTCTCTCCAGAAGCTCACACTGCAGAAGAACCACTTGCCCCTCCCTGAAGAAGCCTCGGTGGGTCTGTCTCCCACCCTGAAGGCAGGCCAGCCCTCAACCATTTCCTGCCCAATGCAAGGGTTACACCATAAAGTGCTCCACAGGGACTTGGTTCCCAGTGGCCTGCCTGATCCTCAGATGGCTCGATGTAGCCCACCCCCTGTCTCTAGCTTCCCAGTGGGACTCTGCTTCTTTAGGGCAGGTGTCTATGTTTATCTCTATCCAGCGGAGAACTGAATTGAGGAGTGTGTCTGGTGAATGCTGATGAAGCACCTGGTAACAGGTTTGTTTGCCTCCGATGTCTGCGTACAAAGAATGTAGATGCAGTACATGGTAACAGGTTTGCCTCCGACATCTGTGTACGAGGGATGCTGATGCAGTACATGGTAACAGGTTTGTCTCCAATGTCTGTGTATGAGGTTAAAAAGTTTTCACCTTAGGAAATGTGAACAAATGAGAAAGTCCAAAACATATGATGAGGCACTTACATGTGTATATTGAATATATCATATGCCTATATATTAAAACATTTCCAGGGCTGGAAAGATGGCTCAGTGGTTAAGAGCATTGCCTGCTCTTCCAAAGGTCCTGAGTTCAATTCCCGGCAACCACATGGTGGCTCACAACCATCTGTAATGAGGTCTGGTGCTCTCTTCTGGCCTGCAGACATACACACAGACAGAATATTGTATACATAATAAATTAATAAATATTTTTAAAAAAACATTTCCATAGAATTCATTCATTTGTGTATGTTAAAACATGTGATACACAATTATTTGGATCGAGCCCATCTATTATCTGGATTAAGTTAGCTATTAGCATATATCATAAGTTTATTTATATGTTTTTGGCTTACATTTTTTCTTTACAGTACTAGATATGGAACCTAGGGCCTTGCCTATATTAGGCAAAGACTTAGTAGTAAACACTCCTTCACATTTTAGGGTCTTGCTAAATTTCCTGGGCCACCCTTGAGCTTGTGAATCACTGGGCCCAGCTGCTGGCCACTGAATGGTTTGGGGTGATTGGGAGGCATACTCATGAAAGAAGCTTAAACTAAAGGGGTAGAAGTAAGTTTGAGCCTAGATAATTTACATTCCTTTAAATCTTGCACTTCTTTGTATTGTCTGAAGTGTGTCGTCCCTGCCATGGCTCCCAGAGTCTCCCAGACTTCTTTACTGGGAATGGGAGTTGGTACAACCTAACATTTCCAGGAGCCTAGGATGTCTTTCAGGGTCCCTGGAACTATGCCTGCCCTGTAAGCCAACTACACTTCTGGAAATCTACCTAGGAAAATCTCAGAAAGAAGGCACATAGAAGATGCTTCATCCATCATCTCTGATAAAATGGGATATTCATTAATAACAGACATTTTGTGCAGCCATTTAAAAGCTATATGATGGCATAAGAACAGATAGGAGGATCAATGGAACTGAATAGAAGACCCGAATATCAATCCACACATCTTTGAACACTTGATATTTGATAAAGAAGCAAAAAATATCAAGTGGAAAAAAGAAAGCATATTTAACAAGTGGTCCTGGCATAGCTGGATATCAACATGTAGAAGAATGAAAATAGACCCATATCTGTCACCGTGCACAAAACTCAAGTCCAAATGGATCAAAAACCTCAACATAAAGCCAGCCACACTGAACCTTATAGAAGAGAAAGTGGGAAGTACACT
>JAQHUG010000323.1:25924-39591 GCA_028555095.1 Dicrostonyx torquatus | reverse complement strand
CACCGCCCAGCTAGGATTACTTCTTTAGCTTCTCAAAATTGCATAAATGCCAGAAATTTTGACTGATATTTTCCAAAACTATACATTTTCAGGGTGACTCTTCTCAAGATGAAGAGCATGAAAATTTTTTAATAGTCACCTGACTTATAAGATTTCTCAAGGGTTTTTGCTCCTCATGGGATGATTTTGTAGTCAATGTCCTTCTCAGATTATACATGCCAGTGTCTTTTACTTATTTTGTTTTATGTGTGTGAGTATTTAGCCCATGGAGGTCAGAAAAGTTATTGTATCCCCTAGAACTGGAGTTACAGATGGTTGTGAGCCACTGTGTGAGTACTAGGAATCAAACTCAGCCTTCTACAAAAGCAGCAAGTACTCTTAACCACTGAGCCATCTCTCTAATCCCTTTGCTTTTCTTAATTGAAGTCAGCAGAGCCCTCAAAATGCTTTAATTTGCATTTAAATTGCTGTCTTACTTAGGCAAATAATAAATCTATTCCCTTAAGACTTGGTCTAATTTGTGATTGCATCCCCAAAGACATGCTAATAGAAACGACAAAGGCTTTTTAAGTGCTCCTACCAGGTCTTAGCACAATAACACATACTTACTGCATTTAATGAATGGATGAATGAGATCATAATTTCTTTAGTTCGTCTCATAGTAAGAACATTAAATGCACTAAAACATTGTGTTGCTAATTAAATATATGCTGTCAAAACCTGGCAGATTTTTTCTAGCTGCTAACGTTGTATATTCTATCTGTCTTAGGGTTTCCATTGCTATCATAAAACACCATGACCAAAAGTAACTTGGGAAGAAGAGAGTTTATTTCATCTTACAGCTCTCCTCACTCCTTTCTCTTTGACTTTTTGAAGTAGGGTCTCTGTGTAGCTCTGCTGTTCTAGAACTCACTCTGTAGACCATGCTGGCATTGAACTCACAGAGATCCACCTGACTCTGCCTCTCCTGTGCTAGTATTAAAGGTGTGCACCACACCCCACTCTCATAACTATCAGGTCACACTCCATCACTGACAGAAATTAGGGCAGGAACTCAAGACCTGAACCTGGAGGTAGGAACTGAAGCATAGGCTATGGAGGAATGCTTCTTACTTACTGGCTTGTTCCCAATGGCTTACTCAGCTTGCTTTCTTATACCCAGGACCATCTGCCCAGGAATGACACAGCCTACAGTAGGCCCACATCAATCATTAATCAAGAAAATGCCCTCTAGACTTGCCTACAGGCAAATCTGATGGAGACATTTTCTCTGTTAAGATTTCCTCTTTCCCAATATGTCTAGGCTTGTTTCAAGATGACAAAAAACAATAAGCATACTATCTTTGAACATTTTCTTCTCTGATAGGGTCTGCCTAAAATTTGGTTTTATGTGAGATAAATCAACAATGGCAATCACTGGATTCTCTTAATCTCTGTTTTTTCACATGTTCCTGAGCATATTAAAAATTAAAGCATGGTGATGCATGCCTTTAACTCAAGCACTTAGGAGGCAGAGGCAGGTGGATTTCTGTGAGTTTGAGTCCAGCAGCTTGGGCTACATAGTGAGTTCCAGGCCAGCCTGGTTTACATAGAGAGATGTTCCTGAGAAAAAATTGAATATTCAGTTAACTATTCATATAACTTTTAGAAACATTATCTATGCACAGTTTGAGAAACTTGATTAGTAACAAGACCATATGTATATGTATAGTTCAGACTTTCTTAGCATATGCAAGACCCTGGTTCAATCCCTAGCACCACAAAATAAACAAACACTTTTTTCATTTCCTTTTCTTTCTTTCTTTCTTTCTTCTTTTTTTGCTTTGTTTTATGGTTCTTTTGTTTTGTTTTTTGAGATAGGGTTTTCCTGTGTAGTAGCCCTGACTTTCCTCAAATCAGCACTGTAGACCAGGCTGGCCTTAAACTAATAAAGATCCTCCTGCCTTAACCTCCCGAGTGCTGAGATTAAGGTATGCACCACCACCATCCAGCTTAACAAATCTTTTAATTCCAGTTCAGAAGAGTAATGGACATAAAGCCTTACGGATACATTTACTATTGATGCTCAGAAGTAAAAATGGGACTTAAAAATTACTTTATCTTCTTGCTAATCCACAATAGAACCTGTGACTTAAACAATGAGTGTCATTTCTTTCAACTATGAATTCCCATTCTTCTTGTATATATAGATGATATGTTACTAATGATACAAACTTCATCTCCTTTAGTTATTTATTTATTTATTTTGAGACAGGGGCTCTCTCTATACAGTTCTGGCTGTCCTGAACTCCCTCAATAGACCAGACTGACCTAGAACTCACAAAGGTCCCCCTGCCTCTGCCTCCTGAGTCCTGGGAATTAAAGGCATGCGCTGCTACACCTAGCTCATCGCTTTTATTTTTTTTAATCTGCATTTATACTCTGTCACCAATACTTTATATCTGTTTCCAGTAAATTACTAGGAGGTGGCATTGAAAGTATGGCAATTACAGAAGCTTTTGGAGGTAGGTAGAACCTTAATAGTTTTATATAAAATGGCATTTGTTAATATATGGATATATATATATATAATTAAATAATAAATAAGTTCCTGCTTGAGAATATTTGATGAAGTATCATTTTTTAATACAGGACTATTCCAAGCTAAAATATACTAACAGCATATTTCTTATTGACATTTTTCTTCCTGTTATCTATGATTGCTATAGAAAAAAATAGAATTTTTTCTCTTATTCCTTCAAAAGTAATTCAATAATAAGGTTATCTTTTGTTTAGACAATGCATATACCATGAATATAGAGAATGAATTTCTTTTCAGTTTATTATAGATATATAGTGAGTGTGTGTGTGTGTGTGTGTGTGTATACAGGGTCTTATTGTATGGCCCTAACTGGCCTGGAACTCACAAAGAACTACCTACCTCTGCCTCCTAACTACTAATATTAAAGGCCAGCTCCACCATACCTAGCCTATATGCTATATTTTTACAATTAATTTGTGTATAGCTGTTTTATGTGCTGAATCTGACAATCCAATATTTGCACTTAGAGAACTAAATGTGGGCTGGAGAGATTGCTCAGAGGTTAAGAGTACTGGCTTCTCTTCCAGAGGTTCTGAGTTTAATTCCCAGCAACTACATAGTGGCTCACAACCATTTATAATGAGATCTGGTGCCCTCTTCTGGTATGTAAGCATACATGCAGACAGAAACTGTATACTTAATTTAAAAATCTTTTTTTTAAAAAAAGAGAGAATTAAATGTTTTGTTGTCATTATTTCTGTTGAAGAAGTAAATCCGATTTTCATTTCTATTGATTCAATCTTAGCAATTTTTCCTCTTATATATTATTTATGAGCTTTTTAAAAAATTTTTTTGAAAACTTTTTTTTTCGAGACAGGGTTTCTCTGTAGCTTTGGAGCATGTCCCGAGCTAGCTCTTGTAGACCAGGCTGGCCTTGAACTCACAGAGATCCTCCTGCCTCTGCCTCCCAAGTGCTGGAATTAAAGGCATGTGCCACCACCACCCGGCGCTTTTTAAAAATTTAAACTGAGAGTTCAGTGGACCTAAATGATTAGGGAAGTTTTTCTTTGTAGAACATTTGCTTCTGCTGGTAACTAGGGATGTCACTATTCAAGATCACATCAGCTTTTCCTTGAGAAAAGAGCCTGGCTGTCCTTTCTGTGGTCAGGTCTGAAACTTTCATTTGTGTGACTAGTCCTACGGAAAATTTGCTTTAAATTAACTTTAACCTAAACAGTACTTATGTTGAGGGGGTGAATTTGTTTTGTCTCCCACTTCTGGTATTCATACATGCAGCATCCTTTCATGATAGGAGGTCCTTTAAGAGTGAGATTTGACAGTGAGGTTCTTCTGTGGAGGGGAATACTGGAAGTGGAATTTGGGACCTTGGGCATTTTAGACAAATGCTGTATCACTAAGCAACATTCCTAACCCAAATGCAGTGTTAGTTTTGTTTGTTTAGTGAAAATATATAAATAGTAACTGCACTTTTCTAAAAGTTCCTTTTTCTAAATTTCACAGAATTTCGTACTGGAAAAACTCAGCTGTCTCATACCCTCTGTGGTAAGAACACATACAACATAACAGTGATAGTCAGAACGTTCACTTAGTAGATCTCTACTGCGTCTTACATGATCTTATACAATTGAACCAAATGTTCAAGAAAACAAAAGCTCAAGAGATTAAGTAGATAGCCCATTGTTACACGGATGGTTTTGGAATGTGTGTGTTTGAGGTACTGTTGTCAGTGCTGCACTATGAACACCTGCATGAAGGTACAGAGAAGGTAAATAGTTTATGGTGAATTGACAGGAGCGGCACCCAGTGTATCAAATTCTTCCTATCCATCTTTTTTTTAAAAAAAAATTATTTAATGCATATAGGTGTTTTGCCTGCATGGATGTGTGTGCCTGTTTCCCATGGAGACCAGAAGAGGATGTTAGATCCCCTGGAAGTTGTTTGCTGCTATGTGGATGCTGGGACTTGAACTCTGGCCCTCTGCAAAAGCAGCCAGTGCTCTTAACCACTAAGCCATCTCTCCAGCGCCCCCCATCTTTTTTGTCTTTTTAAAAAACATAACAATGACATAATTTATTAAAAACTAGAATATTTTACTGCCTATGGATGCATTCTGTCCAAAAAGAAGCATAAAATTAAATTTGGAGCCCAGCAGGATGACTCAGTGGATAAAGGCACTTGCCTCCAAACCTAAGAAACTTGAGTTTGGTAGAACACACATGATGGTAGGAGAGAGCCGATTCCCACAGTTGCCCTCTGACCTCCACGAACATGCCATTGTATCATGTGCCCCTAAACGAAATAAATGAGTAAATATAATTTTGGGTCTTTACTTGTTTGTTTTGAGGCAGGGCTCACTATATAGCTCTAGGTGGATGAAACTTGCTGTATAGACCAGGCTAGCCTTGAACTCACAGGGATCTGCCTATCTCTGCCTCTCGATTGCTGGGATTAAATGTATGTACCACCACACCTGACAAATATAAAATTTTTAAAAAGTAAATATATAATTTTTCTAAAACATAATAAACAAGAAATTCCTTATTCACAAAGATTCTATTTGTATTTCATTTTTTGTTGTTTTGTTTTGTTTTTGTTTTTCGAGACAGGGTTTCTCTGTAGCTTTGGAGCCTGTCCTGGAACTAGCTCTTGTAGATCAGGCTGGTCTCGAACTCACAGAGATCTGCCTGCCTCTGCCTCCCGAGTGCTGGGATTAAAGGCGTGCGCCACCACCGCCCGGACAGAACACCATTTTTTTTTTTTTTTTTGGTTTTTCGAGACAGGGTTTCTCTGTGGCTTTGGAGCCTGTGCTGGAACTAGCTCTTGTAGACCAGGCTGGTCTTGAACTCACAAAGATTCGCCTGCCTCTGCCTCCCGAGTGCTGGGATTAAAGGCATGCGCCACCACCGCCCGGCTGTATTTCTTTTACTTAAATAAAAGGAACATAGAAAAGTAGTTAAAAGGGGGTTCTGAAGCCGGGCAATGGTGGCACATGCCTTTAATCCCAGCACTTGGGAGGCAGAAATAGGAGAATCTGCTGTGAGTTCGAGGCCAGCCTGGTCTACAAGAGCTCGTTCCAGGACAGGCTCCAAAACTACAGAGAAACCCTGTCTTGGAAAAAAAAGGGGGGGGAGGTGTTCTGATATGCACCTTAACACATGTGAACATGTATACACACGTGCTAACAACATGCAAACACACAGAATAAAAGTGAAAAGGGGGCCAATATTCTAGAATCAAAATGTCTTGTTTCTATCACTGATAGATGTATGAGTGTGGGCAAGTTGCTTTACCCCTTTAATTGTCCTTATAGTAGAACTGAAATAATAATAGTGCCAAATCTTGAGGGAGTTTTGAAAAGTAAATGAAATAGTGTGTAAATTTAGTAGTATGAAGTAATTATGTTAGCTATCATAATACAATACATACGAGTTGGGGATATAGCTTGGTTGATAGAATGGAGTCTAGCATACATGAAGCCCTGGGCTTAATCCCTAGCCCTGGTATAAACCAGTTTGGAGAGTTGGATAAGATTTCAAGGTCATCCTTGGCTATATAGTAAGCTGGATGCCAATCTGGAATACATGAGAACCTACCTTTTTAAAAAAGTAAATGCTTGGCCTGGGGAAATGGCTCAGTTGAGCAAAGTGCTTGCTGTATAATTATGAGGACCTAGGTTTGCATCCGTAGCACTTTTGTAAAAAGCTGGGTACTACACCACACACCTATAATCAGTTCTGGGAAGCCTGAGACAGGAAGATTCCTGGGCTTGCTGCCTAGCAAGTCTAGCACAATCAATAAGTTCCATATTCAGTAAGAGATGCTGTCTCACAAATGGTGGACATACATGTGCACATACACAGGAACACTTCACATGTCACAGTATACATATGTATACATGCAAAGTAAATGCATTTAAATATGGATAGTAACTGAAAGATAACTAAAATTATTTAGCAAAAATTATATTTGTGATTAATATGAAAATAAAATTACTAACATTTAAATTCTAATTCTGCTTATTTAAGAGAATTGGCTTTGACAAACATTGTGAGAGAGATTAAAATTCTCAGTTAAATTATTATTATCCTTGCAGAGTACTTGTTTACCATTGGTTACTGAGGTGGAACTACAGCAATCTTTTTAGACGCCTAAGGGTCATTGTTCTTTGCTAAGTTTACTAAAATTGCAACCAGTGTAAACTTAAGGTTAACTTATGTGTTTGTTTTCACAAAGTTTATTCATTCATGTTAATATTAATTTTTAATTGTTCCCTAGTGACAGCGCAACTTCCAGGAGCAGGCGGATACTCAGGAGGAAAGATTATCTTCATTGATACAGAAAATACTTTGTAACCCTTTTATTTAAACAAATCCTGAAGCAGTGTGGTAGAGCAATATTATTACAAAAGAGAATGTGTCTTGATATATTGTTTTCATAGTGATCCTAGTAACCAACAATAATGACAAAAGTCAAGGGGACAGCAGTGCTGACCAAATGCTCACATCACTGCTTGATTTATTTCTCTATGTGGTTTGATGCAAAATGACAAAACAAATACATGAGGTGAAATTGTATCTTAATCATTTTTAAAGCTTCATATCCTAAGATTTTGCCTCAAGTAGAGGGAAAGACTTGAAGAGCTTAAATATATGGAAGGAAAGAAAGGATCAGAGCTTTGTGATTGTGTCACAAAGGGTATGGCAGTTTAACTGATATAAAAGTATTCCAAAAAGGTGATTTGGGTCAAAGACATGAAGAACTTTGAAATCAGATGGTGAATGTCAATTAGATATTTTTATTTCAGAAAATGGGAGTGTTGTCTAGGTTGGAAGCAATACGCACAAAAAGAAGCTGGGTGTAGTGGTGGTTGTCTTTAACCCCAGCACTCAGGAAGCAGAAGCAGTGAGTTTAAGGCCAGTTTGGTACACAGTAAGTTCCAGGACAGTCAGGACTGTTACATAGAGAAACCCTGTCCCTAAAAATAAGCAAATAAATGAAGGGGGGAAAAAACAAAAAGAAAAGGACAGGATGGGAAACATTACCAAGGGAAACTTCAGACAAAGGAGATTGGCCTGAGAGGCTACCCTGAGTCTCATCTAGGCAGGAAACAGAATGTACTGAAAACAACTGATGTTTCTTGGCAGGGTGTTGAACATGAGGGACAAGAGGATGTACAGATAATCGTGGAAAATTCTGAGGAAAGGATGGAGTCAGAGATGTGGATGAATTAACTAAAGGGAGGGTAGAGAGAACTTGTAACTTTGACGTGTGCTTGTATTTATGAAGAGGACTAAAATGAAGAATGTACAGTCATAGAAAGTAGGAGGAAGTCTGGCTGTGGAAGGCAAGCAAATTTGAAGTGTGAAGAAGAGAACAGATAAGAAAGATAACTGGAGTTGGGAATTAGTTCCAGGGAACATTTGCAGTGGAGTCTGGAGTGATGGAAGTCTCAAGGAAACAGCAAGTAAGGGAGACAATGTGTAATTGGACTTACACAGTGGTTTGAGGAGGTACCAGGTTCAGAAGATATAAGAACTGCGCAGGTTCATTAAATGAAGCCCGGCCTGCTTCACCAGGCTTATTTCTCAGTAGAATTAGAAACAAAGAGATGAGAATGTTCCAGTCTCATCCCATCCTGCTAAACATGTTAAAAATTGGAAAACATACATTGACATTTTTTTGTGTTGTCATCAAGGCCTCTTACATCCCCAGAGCACCTTTCTTTTCCTGAAGCACCTTCTTAAGCACTGCTTTCAGAAAGGTGATCAAGATGGTAAAAAGAGATCTGACATGTCTGAAATGCCTTTTGCTTTGCTCTCTTTTGACTGTTGGCTTGGCTGGTCATAGAGAAATCCACATGTTGCATTCTACAGGGGATTTGTTCCCTCTATCCCCAAGTCATAGTCTTAGTGAATCATACAAATTGGTAAGCCTCTCCTATCAAGGCCTGCTCCTTCAGATTTTCTGTAACTACCAAATTCAGAAAATCTTATCCTTCCTGAACTATTGTAGAATTTATTATCAAAATATTCCTATGGGAGAAAAATAAACCAAGAACTGTTTTCAGAATGCTGAGAAATCTGGGCATGAGAAGTCTCTGGAGAAACCTTCTGACTTGGGAAAGGAGGATTGGATGCTTAGAACTGTAGCAAAAGGTGCTCAGCTGGAGTTCCACTAATTTCAGAAAGAATTGACTAACGGGGTGGGGGGCTGGAGAGGTGGCTCAGTGGTTAAGAGCAGTCAGGGCTCTTAACCAGAGGTCCTGAGTTCAATTCCCAGCAACCACATGGTGGCTCATGACCATCTATAATGTAATCTGATGCCCTCTTCTGGACTCTAGGCATACAGGCAGACAAAACGCCCATATATTTAAAAATAATAAATAAATACGATTAAAAAAAGAATTGACTAACGGTGCTTCTCATAAGGGAGGAGTGACTCTTGAAGATTAGCAATCTGGACTTTATCAAAACAGGAAGAAAATAGTTGAGAGCAAAGGGAAAGTCAGGAGGGAATCTCTCATGTTTTTCTCTTGGGGTCTCTCAACCTATACTATTGTTTCTTGCTATTTTTCTTCTTACATTTATATTTGTCTTTGTAAGTTTTAAACTTACCTAGGACATAGATTCTTATTACTTGCCGGGCGGTGGTGGTGCACGCCTTTAATCCCAGCACTCGGGAGGCAGAGGCAGGAGGATCTTTGTGAGCCCGAGACCAGCCTGGTCTACAAGAGCTAGTTCCAGCGCAGGCTCCAAAGCCACAGAGAAACCCTGTCTTGAAAAAAAACCAAAAACACCCAAAAAAAAAAAAAGATTCTTATTACTTTTGTTTTCTACAATGCTCTGCATTGGTAATGGTTTAATATGGTCATTAGTTTCATGTGGTAATCAGTTAGTAAATACTTATAGATTCATTTATATTTTCCTTCAGTATAAACTCAGCTCTTTTGTTTGTTTGGGATTTTGTTTTGTTTAATTTTGGTTTCAAGAGAGAATTTTTCTGTGTTCCTCTGGCCACCCTGGAACTCACTCTGTAGATCAGGCTGACCTTGAACTCAGAGATCCACCTGCTTCTTCCTCCCGAGTACAGGGATTAAAGGTGTGCACCACCACCACCTAGCTTTATTTTATTTTTTATTTATTTATGATTTTTCAATACCGAGTCTCTCTGTATAGCCTTAACTATCCTGGAATTCACTCTTTAGACCAGGCTGACCTCAAACTCACAGAGCTCTGTCTGCCTCTGCCTCCTAAATACTGGGATTAAAGGTGTGCAACACCACCATATGGCAATAGTTGATGTTTTATAAGCAGTGCACACAAAAGTGAAATGAAACTACAGACATGCATTTTTTTTTTGTTTCTTCATTTCACTTGTAACACTGTTAGCGTCACTAAAGACCAGAGAATAAAGTGTTGATTAAATCCTCTCTGTAGTTTACCTGTTAGTGATTATTAGCATCTTCTATTTGCGGGTATAAAGGAATGTACTAGTTTCAGAAAACTACCAACTTTTTAGAAGGTGTATAAAAGTCAAAAACAAAAACCTGCTTAATCAAATCAGATCCCTTTTAGACTCTTGAGGTTACTTTTTGACCCTTTACTTCATATCACCAAATTTATAATTATTTTGCCATACATTATTAGTGTGATGTTAAACTATTTCATTCTGAGCCAATGAAGGATTTGAAGTGACTTGAATTATAACTCAGTGACATTACTGTTCTAGAATAAGTCTATTTTTATAGAACTCTGAACAAAAGAGCTTATGAACCTTAGTTTCTAATTTTCCTTTTAACTATTCTGCTGCATAATCCTAAATTATTTGCCAAAACTTTGTCAGTGTCCTTATAAAATAAGGACATCACAACTAGCTTCTAAACTTATTTTAAAACTTAATATTTAGGGGGCTGGAGCGATGGCTCAGAGGTTAAGAGCATTGCCTGCTCTTCCAAAGTCCTGAGTTCAATTCCCAGCAACCACATGATGGCTCACAACCATCTCTAATGAGGTCTGGTGCCCTCTTCTGGCCTGCAGTCATACACACAGACAGAATATTGTATACATAATAAATAAATAAATAGATATTTGAAAAAATATTTTAAAAACTTAAAAAAAACTTAATATTTAATTTCTGCTTTACCATTATGTGTGACCTCCTACCTAAGGTATTTGAAACACTTATAGAAAGAGGCTCTGGTAATCCTGAAGTGATTGCTAGCATCCATAATGCCTCTGAGACACACTATTATGTCTCAGTTGTTTTACTTGCTCACAGTGCTACCTTTTCTTCGGAATTGGTTTATTGGATCCTTAATCTTGCCACACTCCAGCCGTCCAGATCGCCTTCGTGACATTGCTGATCGCTTTAATGTAGACCACGATGCAGTACTGGACAACGTACTCTATGCCCGTGCCTATACTAGTAAGAACCCTGTACAGTTACATTTTAAGCTGGGATTATGGAAAGGTGACAACACTAATTTACCATCTGATGATACAACATTTTCACCTGTTTTCATTAAATTTTCTGCAAATTAGTCCATAAATAGTATCATCTGTTAAGTCCTCAAGGCACTCAACTGCCTTCAAATTCTTTGTTGTCTTTGAAATGTAGAGAGAGTAACAGTCAGCTATTTTCCCTTGTAGTGCTGGGATTGACTCCAGGTTTCACATACTCTAGGCATGTGATTTACCACTGAACTAAAGCGACCCAGAGCAACTTTTTTTTCCCGCTAAGGTACCATTTGCCACAATGCTCAAGCAGAATATGCAGTCCTTACTTAGTAAAGTATAGTTGGGAGGAAAGAAGAACTCTATCTGCCTATTTTCCAAAAACACAAACATTAGCTTAACTTAGCCTCTGCTTCTGGCTTTTGTAACGTTTTCTGTGTTTCCCTTCAGGTGAACATCAGATGGAGCTACTTGATTATGTAGCAGCCAAGTTTCACGAAGAAGCTGGCATTTTCAAACTATTGGTACAAGCTTTTAAATAATGTTCACTGGCAGAGCTATTTACCATATTTTTTTATTCTGTATAAATAAGCATCTTCCTTCTATTTTAAAATGCATGTTTGGTTTTATGTTACTCCTGTGCAGATCGTTGACTCAATAATGGCGCTTTTTCGAGTGGATTTCAGTGGCCGTGGGGAATTGGCTGAACGGCAGCAAAAATTGGCCCAGATGTTGTCACGACTCCAAAAAATCTCAGAAGGTAGATCTTTAAAATGAAATGGTAGTGTTACATAACATCTATCGACTATGTTTCTGATAGTGTGTTTTGCAGAGAATCTCAGAAAGATGTCAGAAGCATAACATTTTTAATTACTTTGATAATCTAAATGATTATTTAAACTAAAACTAATTCTGATATAAATAACAATAATGATGAATTTAAGTATTTTCTTCTTTCATTTATTTATTTATTTTTATTTAATGCGCATTGGGGTTTGCCTGCATATATGTCTGTGTGAGGGTGTCAGATCTTGGAGTTACAGTTATCAGCTGCCATGTGGGTACTGGTAATTGAACTCAGGTCTTCTGGAAAAGCAGTCAGTGCTCTTAATCGCTGAGTCATTTCTCCAGCCCTTAAGTTTTTTTGCTTTGTTTTTTTTTTTGTTTGTTTGTTTGTTTATGTGATTTTTTTTTGGTTGGTTTTTTGAGACAGGGTTTCCTGTAGCTTTGGAGCCTGTTCTGGAACTAGCTCTTGTAGACCAGGCTAGCCTCAAACTCACGGAGATCCTCCTGCCTCTGACTCCCGAGTGCTGGGATTAAAGGTATGCGCCATCACCGCCAGGCTTGTCTTGTTTTTCTTTTTTTTCTTTTTCCTTTGGTTTTTCGAGACAGGGTTTCTCTGTGGCTTTGGAGCCTGTGCTGGAACTAGCTCTTGTAGACCAGGCTGGTCTCGAACTCACAAAGATCCTCCTGCCTCTGCCTCCCGAGTGCTGGGATTAAAGGCGTGCGCCACCACCGCCCGGTGCTTGTCATGTTTTTCAAGACAGTGTTTCAAGATCTTCCTATCATGGAACTCTATCTGTAGATCAGGCTGGCCTGGAATTTAGAGATCTGATTGTCTCTGCCTCCCGAGTGTTGGGATTAAAGATGTGCACCACAACCACCCAGCCTAAACTGAAATCTAAACAATGAACTTTGTATATTTTACTGCCTATCTCTTAGTGTCTTAATTTTATTTTTATGCAGAATATAATGTTGCTGTTTTTGTGACCAATCAAATGACTGCGGATCCAGGAGCAACTATGACGTAAGCCCCTGTATTGTGTTTTGCAGAAATTACTATCAAAAGGTTAGAATAAAGTATAGAATAAAATATATAATGAGGTATAGAATAAAATCACTTAGAAATAACCAACCTGGAGGCTGAAGAGATGGCTCAGCGGTTAAGAGCGTTCATTGCCTGCTCTTCCAAAGGTCCTGAGTTCCCAGCAACCACATGGTGGCTCACAACCATCTGTAATGAGGTCTGGTGCCCTTGTCTGGCCTGCAGACATACATGTAGACAGAATATATACAGATATTGTATGCATAATAAATAAATAAATATTAAAAAAGGAAATAACCAACCTTATCTAGGTGTGATATCTCATGCATGTAATCCTGGCATTTGGGCGATGAAGGCAGGAGGATGGTGAACTCAAAATCAGATTGGGCTATGTTATGGAGCCTCGTCTCAAAACAACAATAATAATCAGCCTTGATAAGGGCATAGTGTATCTCACATCACTTCATTACATAGTGCACTGTTATTTCCTATAGTGCATAGTGTTTGTTATTCAGAACCTATTTTTTTCTGTATTTTCTATAGAATAAAGCAGTGTTTTAACAATTTTCATCAGTAGTAGGGACCCTGCTTTGATCTAAGACAAAGCGGGTATCCAAGGATTTAGGGGCTTGAGAGATGGTTCGTCAGTTTAGAACACTTACTGCTTTTGTAGAGGACCTAGGTTTGAGTCCCAGCCCTGACATGGTAGTTTACAGCTATTCATAATGCCAGTCCCACGTGGTCCAACACCTTCTGACCTCTGCAAGCACCAGGTATGTACGTGGTGCCCATACATGCATACATTCAAACAAAACACTTGTACATAAATTAAATCTTTTTTTTTTTT
>JAQHUG010000322.1:2210295-2234875 GCA_028555095.1 Dicrostonyx torquatus | reverse complement strand
GGTGGGGTGGGGCGGAAGGTGGAAGAGACGGGAAGAGGGGAGGGAGATGGAACTAGGATTGGTATGTAAATAAAAATGTAGTTTTTCTTCTTGTTAAAAAATAAAAATAAAGTACAATAAAGTAAAATAAAAAGAGTTGCCATGGTCATAATGTTTCTTCATAGCAATACAAGCCCTAAGCCAGTGATTGTTCATGTGACTGCTTGTCTGTGTGCACTATATGCATGCAGAAACCCGCAGAGACTTGGAGAAGGGCATTGGATCCTCCAGAATTGTAGATAACAGTGGTTGTGAGCCACCTGATGTGGGTGGTGTGAATGGATCCACACCCTTTGCTAGAGTATCAGGCTCTCTTAACGGTGGAACCAGTCTCTCAGTCCCCACAGGATGGTAGTTTTGACACATGTTTAGTATGTACACTGACTGAGAGTGGAACTTCAGAAAGTGCTATCATGAAACAAGAGGCATCATTATGAGCCACCCACAGAAGTTGCTCACTATGGTAGTTTGAAAGAAAATGGCCCCTAAAGAAAGCTTCAATTTTAGAAGGTGTGGTCTTCTTGGAGGATGTTTATTCTTGCTGGAGGAAGTGTATCACTGTGGAGGTGAGCTTTGAGGTCACATACATGCTCAAGTCACACCCAGTGAGACAGTCTACTTCTAGCTGTCTGTTTATCAACATGTAGCAGCTACCTCTCCAGCACTGTGTCTACCTGTAATTGCCCTATCCCACCGTGATGATAATGGGCTGAACCTCTAAACTGAAATTGAGCCCCCACAATCAAATGTGTTCTTGTCATGATGTCTCTTTACACCAATAGGAACCCTAACTAAGACACTCACCCTGCCATCTTTTATTCCTTGACTTTAACCAAGGTCCACACATTTTCCTTATGTGCAATGGCTTCCTAGTTGTCTCTCAGCCTGGTCTGATTTCCTCCTCAATTTTACTTTTTCATTACCTGCCAAAGCCTCTTCCTAACTCAAGGGGTTGTCCCTTGGCTCTGAAGGCCACTGTCCCTGCAAGCAGGCTGGTGTTCCTTGTTTCTCTGGACCTATCTGTTCTCTGTCTCTGTACACACTCGGAATTCTTCTGAAGCTCCACATCAATCCACTTCTACTTCCATCATCTGTATCATGGTCCTTCAAGGCTCACTTCGTTATAACCATAGACACTTAGAAACAACTTTTACTGGCCAAGAGCAGGAAAACCTCAGTTCACTAAGATATTCTCTCTAGGCAATATCAGAAGGCTATTCAGAATGGCATCGTACTAGACTTTCAGTGCCAGCAAAGATAGTCTTGATTCATTAAGAAAATAAATGTGAATATAAGATAACAGAAATTGTGTGGCTCAGGAATCCCATAGCAAATTATATACATATAAGATTAAAGGGGTGTCATATTTCTTCTTTCATGCTGTTGATCAAACCTAGGGTCTTGGGCTTATTAGGTGAGGTGTTTTGAATGACAGATCACCTAAATATGCAACTTTGAATGTTTGATCCTTAACTCTCTTTGAAGAGGCTTAGGAGGTGTGGCTTTGTGGGAGGAAATACATCACTAGGGATAGGATTTAATATTTCAAGGCCCTGAGCCATACCCAGTATATTCTTTGTGCTTCCTGCTTGTGGCTCAAGAAATAAGCTCTCAGCTGCTGCTCCAGTCACCATCCTTTCTGTCTGCCATGATGGACCCTGATCCCTCTGGACCAGAAGCCCAGATAAACTCTTCTATATGTTGGCTTGGCCATTGTGCATTATTACAGCAACAGAAAATAATACAACAGAGTAGACAACCTCTCTGCCAAATGAGTAACATCCTTAGTCAATGACATTTTGAAACAACACAACACTATGTAACCCAGGCTAGACTGGGGCTTCTGACCTCCTTGTGTCAGCTGTCTGTGTTTGAAATGATGTGTGCACACTCAAACTCAGTTAACCCAATATTTAATGTGGCTCTCTAAGAAATGGAATTCTGTATAATACCAATTTTCTGTTGTTTCTATAACTGATAAATCCTCAGTTTTCTACAGCAAGTACATTTTTTTATTACTTCATCCTATTAATATAAAATGAGAGTCATTGAGAGAACTTCCTATATGTATATAACACAGTTTAATGACATTTGTTTTCTGGAGTAGGAGGGTTTTCTGTATTTCTGTGCTTTGATTGGTTAAATAAAATGGATGCCTGGCCTGTAAGATAGGACACAGCCCTTAGGTGGGCGGAGTAGACAGAATGGAAGGCGGTGAGAGAAAAAGGACGTGAGCCAGTTGCCATGAGGCTTCCGCTGCAGATGGATGTACCTTAGAACCGTCCGGTAAGATCACCACTTTGTGGTGACATACAGACTTTTATAATGGGCTAGTTTAGATGTGAGAGCTATCCAAGAAAAGGCTGGAGATAATGGGCCAGGCAGTGTTTAAATGAATATAATTCTCATGTGGTTATTTCGGGCATAACCGAGCAACCAGCGGCTGAGCGAGGCCAGCGGCTGGGGGCTGGGAGCTGGGTGCCGGGAATACAACCCACACCTCCCCTATTTACAACAGTTTTCTTTGACGTTTTCCCTCCTCTCCTCATCCTCTTCCTGTTCTCTAACCTTTGCTCCGCTACTTTTAAGTTATTTATTTTTCACATGGGCTCTTGCTGTGTTATTCAGATTGGTGTCAAAGTCCTCAACTCTAGATAACTGTTGTTTCTGATTATTCCAACAGTCACACCCTGTGTAGAGTAGTTGGCTTTATTCTCTTCCAGTTTTGAATCCTTGGGAGAACAACTGTATTTCTCCTCTTGCGACTGATTGGCATGCCCTGGTATAAAAAAAATCAATGTTTAATGAATCATCTAGAGAGGAGAGATACATATACTGAAACTGGTTTACCACTTCTGCACAGTGAAAGGTGACCCTGGAATACAAGGTCTACATTGCTGCTGGGATGGGTGAACACTAGGAAGCCTTCAAGCTGAGTGTCAAGCTAATGCTGCCTTCATTGACACGTACAAGGAAGGCATCTGGGCAGGAAAAATATAGGAACTCTAATGCATATGCCTTCTGGGGTAGGAAGACCTCAGGTCCAAGGTACTTGTCATGGGGAGGGAAGATGGTACCTGCATGAGTTGAATGAGGTTTCTCTTAGAGAGAAAGCATAATGAGAGAGAGGACCAGTAACTGTGGGTCATTTGAACCTTGTGAATGGCGAAGAAGATTTGAATTATAGAAGGTGGGTGGTCCTTACCAAGCTCACAGTTAGGTACACAAGAAATAGAGGCAAACAAAGAAAGGTGGTCACATTCAGCAGTTAGATCTTGCTGGTGACCTGTATCTTGATGACCTGAAACCAACTAAGAGTGCTGCTGGTGCTCAGAACATGTGTGCTCATGGGATCCACAGGGAAGCTGGAGAGAGGGTTGTGTCTGGATACTCACAGAACCATCCTGGGGACCGCCAGCATTTGTCCCTGTTGTCCACAAGCATTCAGCTGAAGCCTCTTCACATAGTGGCAGAACTTAATGCAGAAAGTGACCACCATGAATTCCACATCTGTCTGGACCACCAGGTGGTTAATGTTTCTCTGGAACACTGGGTGTAGCATATCCACTGAGGTATGCACCCTTGTTCCCTGAAAAATGTGTGTTACATATGTCAGGAGGTCCCCATCCTGAGTCTCATACAGACAATGGAGTAAACCCAGAGTATATGGTTGATGGTGTTGGGTTTCCTCCAGGATATACCATCGTAGGTACAACCCTGTCTTCTGAAGCAAACTGGAGGCAAAGATCTTCTGCATTTCTCTTATTCCTCTTTTACTTGAAAGACCAAATAGGAAGTGCACAGTGGGTGCCTCAAACAGGTTATGTCTTCCATAGACTTCCTTCAGTGTTTCCACAATTCTGTAGACATTCGCATAACCACGTCTTGGCACATTACTCTCCAATACATAGAACATTGCTGCAAAGAACTCCTGGAGATACAAGTGGGCAAAGCTGTAACTCAGAGATCCAGGATGCTTTTGAAGGATACCAATCTTCAGGAAAGTGGCAATGACACCATCATCCAATCCTTGGAGCAAAAAATCTATCACACTGAACAGGGTCCTTCTTTGGCCGATTCCCTCAGCAGCCAGTGAACAGAGTGCTCTGAGCTGGTTCGCCAGGGCATGACCTGAGAGAGCCTGGGAAAGGTATTTCAGGTAGAGCTCTGTGGTGGTCTGTGAGGTCAGGGAGAGGTCTTCTCCCTGTTCCATCTGCTGCTTCAGGCAGGTGCAGACCAGCCAGGACACCCAGGGTACCACACACAGTGTTGAGAGCACCGGATTTGATTTAACCAAGTTAAAAGCTGCCATTGCTTCTCTTTTCTCTGTGAAATACTTGTAGATGTATTTCTTCCGTCCAGACTTAGAAAATCCCAGGACTTCCACCCAACGTGGCTGCCTCAAGGAAGGAATGAGCTTCTTCAGAACCGTGGTTCGAGCTGTGAGCAGCAGGGAAGCCTGAGGCAGGACAGATTTCCCCAGCAAACTGCCTAGCAGGGTGTGCACAGGTTGTGTTTGGCTCCAGTGCAGGCAGAACTTGGGATTTTTGTCTTCCAAGACCCATGCTGGCTCATCTATGCCATCCAGGATGAAGAGCAGCTTCTCAGGGTGAGACAGGATCTGCCTGATGGGAGCTGCAGGCACAGTCTGGTCTTTTGCTATGAGCTCAGCCAGACTCAGTTGCTCACACTGGGCCAGCTCCCTGCAGCTGAAGTAGAAGACATGCTGGAAGTGATCTCTGTAGAGCTGGCCTTCCCCCCATGCTCTCCTCACCTGCCTGGCCAGCGTTGACTTCCCAGTCCCAGCAGCCCCCTCTAGTACAACAAGTCGAGGCTCTTTCTGTGTATCCGGGCTTGGGCAAAATAAGTCTTGGATCTAAATTAAATGTCCTCTTTTCTTTCTTTTATATTTATGCCATCTTTTCCAGACCAAGGTCTCCCAGCCTCTTGGGCAAGGTTTTTGTAGAAGTAGTGGCTGTGTGAAATTTTGTAGCAAATCATCTGTTTTAGGGGTTTGTGTGGGGTAAAGGTTTTCTCTTCCTTCACTTTGATGTATTTCTGAAATGTTTAATAAATAATGGAGAGAAAGGAGCATAAATGAATACATTAGAGTTGTTTATTCTTTGATTCATTCTTTCCTTCCTTTCTTCTTTCCACCCTTCAACTATGGCACCTCTCCAAGTTGTACAACATACTGGATACTGATGCTGGGT
This sequence comes from Dicrostonyx torquatus, assembly GCA_028555095.1. NCBI lineage: Eukaryota > Metazoa > Chordata > Mammalia > Rodentia > Cricetidae > Dicrostonyx > Dicrostonyx torquatus. Next base: position 2,229,623 of record JAQHUG010000322.1, on the reverse strand, counting down.
GGCAAGAATGTGAGCTTTAGAGCAGAGGAATCTAGTTCAGGTCTTCACTTGACCAATAATAATAATCATAATAATAATAACACTGTATGATGTTCATTCATACCTCAGATATTTATTGATGTCTTACTCTATGTCAGACCTGATCTTGGGACTGATTATAAAGGGTGAGTTCACAGACACAACTCTGTCCTCATTCTGTCTGTGGGATCCAGTAGCTCCACTGAGCTCAGGTTTCCCATTTGTAATTTGGGGGCTGTAGTCTCTACTATAGGAGGCCATAGAGTATTGGGGAGTTTCAGACCATGGAGTCAATGTCTATTTCTGATATTATCCCATGGGCCTCCTTCATTTTAGCACTGACAACATCATTCTGTAAGTCCTGACATTTTGGGTCTGATGGGATGGTCTTAGGATGCCTTAGAGTATATATGCTTCAGGACATCAACTTGGTCCCCTGTCTCGAGGCCTGGCAACTCCAGGCATACATTTTATTGCCTTCCAGATATTGGTTAAAAAAAAAACAAGCCTTGTTTGTGACTACTGTTTGGATGTCTTTAGTTCCCACTGAAATTTGTGTTGAAACTAGTGTTGAAATTCACTTGCCAGTGTAGTAGTATAGAGACAAGGGTCTAGTCTAAGTGTTTGGAGTCATGGGGTTAGGCCCCTTAATAGTTGAACAATACTTTTCTTCTAAGAATAGGCAAGCTGTTGTAGGCAGGGGTTCCTTTTCTGTCCTGCAGGCACCTGGTTGCCTGTATACCTTTTTCTTAAGCAGAACACTCACAGTCTTTACTGTTGGACTTCTAGACTCCAGAGTGTCGTTAGCTATACAAATTCTAAAGAAAAAATCCTTTAATTCATCACTCATAAGACAGAGGCAGGAGAATAAGGAGCACACTCCCACCATTTTTTTATACGGTGAGTTTGGAAGCATCTTAGTCTATAATCAATCAGTCATTCAATCAATTACACAAACAAATAAACAACAAGAATAGTAAAAGATACCTAGCCTCTGTTTTCTGTCCTGGCAATGGAAAAAAAACCTGACACATTTGCTCTTGATGTAATCTGCTCTACCATTTGCACAGCACACTTTGCAGGCTTCCCCCATCCTGCCTTCCCCAAGGTGCTGCAGAAAACTTGGTGAGAGCACAGAGTGCAGCATCAGTTCACACAATCAGGTCTTGAGAGAACAGCTTCTGGGGCCAACTTGCCTCTGAAATCAGGATCTATAGATCCGCTCCCATTGTCTTCTGTAGGAAGACTTCTAACATCTCCTGAGTGCAGCAGGCTGCCCACTCATGTCTGTGGCCGAGGTCTGACTGGCTCAGGCCATGTCTTCCTTAAGTGTCAAGAGAGGACTAAGCTCTTACTAGGCTATGCTCTCCAAGACCTTCCAGCTGGGATGTATCTGTTACCATGCACACATCTATTTCCTCTTCAGTTCTTTAAAAAGTCACACTTTAAGACCATCTGGGGCTGCAAGTTAATGCGGTTAAAGAAAAAATTTATGAGCTAGATATGGATCCCAAGAATCCCTGTGTACACTGCACTTGTATTGTGGCTCCTGTCATTCCAGGCTCAGAAAGTTGAGTCAAGGGATCCACACAGTAAGAGGGCTCGAGACTTGCTCCACTGACAAGCTCTGGGTATGAATGAGAGCCTCTGCCTCACTGAATATGGGAGAGCAACTGAGTAAGATTTTAGACTTCAATTTAGGGTGCTCACAAGCACACACACAGCAAACCCCCACATAAGTATGCCCCAATACACATAAAGATGCATACACACATATATGCACATCACAATATACAGAAAAAGAAGAAAAAGGCAATAAAAATCCAAATCCATGCATTGAAATGGGAAATATCTTAAAAATGAGGTAACCATGCCCAGAAATACAAATGACACATTTTTTGTGTCATATGTGGATCATACATCATATGTTATATAATCTGCATATGATCTTATTTAGATATCAGTGTTTAATTTGCTACCTTTAAAGTTTCTTTTAAATAAATTTTGAGAATTTTCTATGTCCATATCTTTCTATATCATTTCAGCCTTCTTAGTCTTCTTTCAAGCTCCTCTTGTGTCTCCTTCTTTCCTCTCAAATTCACATTTTCTGTTTTAATTATTGTTGCATACCTTCATAATACATACATACAAACAGGCACACACACATTCTTCTCAGTCTACTTAATGTTGCTCTTATGTATATAATACTGACCACTTGGGATTGGATAAAATAACAAGGGACTTATCTCTGGAGAAGACTGTGTCTCCCTCTGTCAATAACTATCAATTGCCTGTAGCTTTTCATCTAGAGGTGGGACCATGTCAGACTTATTTGGAGTGTCTCTAAAAGTCAGGAAAAGTATAATGAGACTGGGAGATGGATAGGGTAAGAGATCTTAAAGGGTAAAGAGAGAATAGGACCCTTTTGATGTAAAAATGTTTGAGGTTTAAGTGGTTCAAGGTTGAAGTGAGGATAGGAATTGGTGACAAAGGAGAGGAGTGGGTGGGGATGGGCAAACCAAAGCTAACAATGTATAAAAGCAACTCACCACTTTGTAAGCTAATCAAAAAGATAGCTTAACAAAGCATGGCACATCAAGTTGAGGCAGAAATGAGCTCCTCCCCTTGAGTCAAGCCTGGGCAAAGTAATTCAGCATGGGGAACAGGTTACCAAAAGTCAGCTAAGCACCAGGGACAGGTTCTGATCTCAAGCTACACAACTGTCACACACATGCAGAAGCCCTAGGTAGGTCCCATGATGTGCAATGCTTCGTTCAAGCCCATGGGAGGTCTGCCCCTCTCTAAATGGAGAGGGAGAAGTGGATGGGGAAGAAGGTAGAGGTGAAAAGGTGTGGGGGAAGATTTAGGGAGTAGGAACAAGTGGAGAGGAGGAAGGGAAAACTGTGATCTGTGTCTATAACAAATAAAAAATGTGATTAAATAAAAATTTAAAATTAGATTATAGATATATAACTTAAATAAATGCAGGCTAGTGAGAAATGGGTGTACAGTGCTTTCCTCAGAAGACTGAGCTATTAAAGGCCAACCCTAATGCCAAGCACGGAGTACCTCCCTCAGTGTTACTGGTCAGGGAGGATGCAGGGACTCTGAAACAGCAAAGCCTGTTGCTGTTGCTCTTGGTAGTTGGCCAGAACTCAAATTAAGTTCCTATTGGGAAGACACGATAAGCTTTTGTTATAGGACTTAAAAGTGTCCTTAAGGAAGCAGGGGAGGGAGAAGAGGTAGTCGGGGAGTGGGAGGGGACTGGGAGAAGGGGAGGAAGTGTAAATTTTTGAATGAAAAAAAACTACAAGCCAATTTCACTGATGAACACAGATGAAAAGAATCCTTAATGAAATACTTATAAACTGAATAGAATCACATGTAAAAGAGATCATCCACTATAATAAATTGGTTTTCTACTTAGAAGCAGGTTAGTTCAACTCATATCTATGGTTCTTTGAAAGAAAAATGTCCCAGTAGGGAGTGGCACAATTAGGAGGTGTGGCTTTGTTGGAATAAGTGTGGCCTTGTTGGAGCAAGTGTGTTGCTGTGGGGATGGGCTTTGAGGTTCCCCATGCTCAAGATATGTCCATATAGACACAGACAATACTATTGCCTGCAGATCTAGATGTAGAACTCTCAGCTCCATCTCTTTCTTCATCACCATGTCTGACTGTATGATGATAGTGGAATAAACCTCTGAAACTGTAATCCAGCCCCAATTAAATGTTTTCCTTTATAGAAGTGGCCATGGTCATGGTGTCTCTTCACAGTAATAAAAACACTAAGACAATATAAACTAATTAAAATAATAAATCATATAAATGGGATTAAAAAAGTTATATGATTATCTGAATTATATCACATGATATGACATTATACATAGGAGATTTAAAGAATTCTATTAGAATACTTCCTTAAATGATAACCAATTGCATCAAAGTGTCAGACTAAAAATTTTAACAAAATTAATCTAATGAAATTTAGTAACATTTCTATCAACTGTCAACAATTATGCAGGAAAATATTTTGATAAACCCCAAAATTCCTTCATGAGAAAAGTTGTAGAGAAAATAGGACCAGAAGACCCAAACCTCAACTTAATGAATAATCTTTATAACAAACACACAGCCAACAGTTTCCTAAATGGAGAAATACCTCAAAGTAATCCATTTAAAATCATGAGTGAGACAGGGCTGTCTACTATTCCCACTCCTTAAAATTATTTTTATTTTTTTTTGTTCTATGAGTATGTGTGTTTTGCCTGGATGGTTGTTTGTGCACTATGTGTGTACAGTGCCCTCAAAGGTCAGAAGAGGTTGTTAGATCCCTTGGAACTGGACTTGCAGACAGTTATGAGCTGCTATGTAGGTGTTGGGAATTGAACCCATGTCTTCTGGAAGAACCGCTGGTGCTCTCAACTGCTGAGTCACCAGACCAGCACCTGCCCTCTCTCATTCGTTTTGAATATAGTGCTCAAAGCACTTGCTGAAGTAATAAGGCACAAGAAGGAAATTAAATGGATTAATAAAAAAAGTCAAATTACCTCTGCTTACACATGATATGACATTATACATAAGAGATTTAAAGACTTCTTTCAGAATAATTTCTTAAATGATAACCAATTGCATCAAAGTGGCAAGCTAAAAAAATTTCAACAAAATTAATTTAATAAAACTTGGTAGACTTTCTATCAACTGTCAACAATTACACGAGAAAGAGATCATGAATTCTTTCTCATTTACAATAACCTCAAAGAAAATAAAATATTTAGGAATAAGTGTAACTAAGAGGTGAAAGACTTCTACAATGAAACTTCAAATCACTGAACAGATTGAGAAAGACACTATAAAATGGAAGGAACTCCCATGCTTGTAGATGGGCAGAATATTGCTTTACCAAAAGAGATGCACAGATTCAATGCAATTCTCATCTAAATGCCCACAGCATTTGTTAAAAATTTTGAAACACTTTTTTCCTTTTTAAGAAAGATTATTTTAGCACTCGGGAGGCAGAGGCAGGCGGATCTCTGTGAGTTCGAGACCAGCCTGGTCTACAAGAGCTAGTTCCAGGACAGGCTTCAAAGCCACAGAGAAACCCTGTCTCGAAAAACCAAAAAAAAAAAAAAAGAAAAGAAATATTATTTTATTTCATATATTTCTGGGAGCTGTAAACCCCCAGATCCTGGATTTCCTGGATTTCTGGTAAACAACTTGTAATGTTTGCAGCTGCTCTGAGCATGTGACCCTCAAGAGTTCTAACGGCAGGGGAGTGGTTTCTGGTGGGTTTGCAGGGGCATAGCTATCAGTGAAAGATCCCTATATAAGCTGCCCCTGGATACAATAAAGGGGATTTTCTTGAGAAACTCAAGGATGACCCGTGTCTCTGTCTGTGAGTCTCTGTGTTTGTATGTGTTTCAAAAAAAAAAAAAAACTCTCCAGCCTCTTGCCCGGTTCACGAACTGTATGGTAGCGCATAGAGCGCAGATGGCTGTGGTGCGCTACAGTATATATGCTGCACTACAGTATATATGCATCTTTTGCCCGAATGTATGAATGTGTACCAAGTTTGTACCTGGAATCCATTGCGGTCAGAAGAGAATACTGAGTCTGGAATTTGAGTTACAGATGGCTGTAAGTCACTGGTGCCGGAAACTACACCTGGGTGCTCCACCAGAGTAATAAGTGCTTTTAACCACAGAGCAATTTCTTCAGTCTCTGCACCCACCACAGCATGTCTTCTTCTTTTTATTTGGATAGAGTCTGTCTATATAGCTCTGGCTGTCCAGAAGGTCACTCTGCAGACCAGGCTGGCATTGAACTCTCAGAGATCTACCTGCCTCTTCCCTCTCAGTACTGGGATTTCAAGTGTGTGCTACCATGTCCTCTTCACCACAATATTCTTCACAGAAATAGAAAAAAATCCTAAAATTTGTATGGAGCCACAAAAGACCCCAGATAGCCAGAGGAATCCTGAGTAAACAAATGGTGGAGGGATTAAGATTCCAAGATTTGTTACAGTGCTATAGATGAAATAAAAAATTGGCAAATAAATGGATAGCTAGAAAATATTATATTAAGTATGGTAACCCAGACCTAGGAAGACACACTCATGTTCTCTCTCTCTCTCTCTTACTTGTGGTTCTTAGCTGCAAATCTTCAGATGGTATTATGTAACCTGGAGTCACTGCAGAAACCAGGAGGGGAAGAGGGACTATGAGATGGGAAGGACCTCTACAGAGGGGAATAGAATGATAAGGTTCTGTGAAGGGGGAAATGAAGTGTGGGGATTTAGTAGGATAGGAGGAGGGAGGATAATATTGAAGTAGAGGGAGGAAGGATAAAGAACACCAAGAATATCATTTAGGGAATCACATGGTTTTATATGTACTTAAATTAAATACAGTACTTCTAAGTATATGTATATACATACAAATATGAACACACATATGGGTACACACATTAATGAAGATATTTTTGGGGGGACAATATTGCTTAACCAAAGCCTCAGACTGCTGCTACAACCTCTAGTGACAGGCATGAGAAGCCTTCCTTTGAGTTGTTAATCAAGGTAGTACAGGGGTCTCCCAAAATAATATTGCTGTTGTCATTGTTTGCCCCTTAGAATTAGAAGGAAAGTCCTTATTGCTGAAATCACTTCACACTTTGACACAGGACTTGGAGGATTCAAGGTCTATCTGATCCAGAAGCCTTTTCCCTGATGACTAACTTTCTTAGTTCTGGAAGAAACCATTTGAATTGCCAAGGGTGGAAAGCAACCAATAGTTTTACTGTATTGGCTAGTTTTATATCATTTTTACAAAAAGGTAAGAGTCATCAGAGTGGAGGAGCCTCAGTTGAGAAAATGCCTCTGTAAGATATGGTTGTGGGCAAGCCTGTGGAACATTTTCTTAATTAGTGATTGGTTGGGGAGTTCCAGCACATTACATATGGTGCCAAGCCTGGGTTAGTATCCTGGGTTCTATAAAACAGCAGGCTGATCAAGCCAAGAGCTTAAATCCAGTGAACACAACACTATGGCTTCTGTATCAGCTCTTAATTTCAGGTCACAGTCCTGCTTGAGTTCTTATCCTGACTTCCTTTGAGGATGAATTGTGATGTGGAAGTATAAGTTGAATAGCAGCTCCCAAAGACATGTCCATGGTCATGGTGTTTCATCACAGTACTAGTAATTGTAAGACACATACCTAGCTGCGAGACCAATGAACTACAACAGTTCGCATGACAAGGTATCTCCAAAGGTACAATGGTGGCACTTATATCTTGGTGGTAACCAATAGTTTCCTAACTGGACTTAAAAGTCACTCAACAGGAAATAATGCCTTGTCCTCTATACCTAGCCAACCACACATGGTTAGTGAGGTCATGGATCTTAGAGGAGATGTTGCTACTGCCACTTTACTAAACCATTGAAATTTCTCACTGCATTCTAAAGACTTGTGCTTATACCCACAGATAAGTGTAGTTCTTCCCCATCATTTATCAGCTTCTTTTTAAGCAGATGGAGACCATTATATAATGTCACATCTGGTTAAGTTGATTGGTGAGATAAACATCTCCAATCAATACATCAACAACACAACCCCTATGCCTAATGCTCAGGGAACATGGTGGAAGGAGAAGAAGAAAAAGAGAAGGAGGAGGAGGTAAAGAAGAAGGAGGAGGAGGAGGAGGTGAAGAAGAAAGAAAGAAGAAAGAAAGAAAGAAAGAAAGAAAGAAAGAAAGAAAGAAAGAAAGAAAGAAAAGAAAGGATTTAAGAGCCAGAAAACTAGGAAGTCTGTTGTGATTGTGTCTAAAGATATGGCAGGGAAGATGCACCCACAGAATCTCAACACTATGGCTGCTTAAAGAAGACATGACCAATGACAACAGTTGACATGCCATTGTGGATGAGGTATCTCAGGGGGCCCCATCCCTGGATGAAAGCTGTGGTCACTTAATGACTGCTGAGAGGAGCATTAGTCTTTCCCAGGGATGACATCCTAATGGTTATCCAGTATTAAGTGGTTTCGAGAAGCCCTGTAATCCTATACATACAATGAACAGTACATAAACTCAGACACTGTGTATAAATATTTATTTGAATATTTACACATACGCGCGTGTGTGTGTGTGTGTGTGTGTGTGTGTGTGTGTGTGTGTGAGTGAGTGACTGTAACAATTAAAGCAAAAGAGGCCATGAATTTGAGAGGGAGCAGGGTGGGGCCATCAAAAAAAAATGTTCTTCTGAAAAATGGGAAAAAGCAGAACCTGGGTTTCCTAAGACATCACCCTGCCTGCCAGGGTCCTCTAATCCATGGGCTGTTCAGTTAGTTACAGCAACTCTTTAGTCCTCATGGCTTCACACATGCTATTGTCATTCCTGAGGTTGCTGCATTGCATGGATGTTATTACATTTATATGTGTCTATAGATGCTTCAAGTTCTTTTTTTTCCTTCCCTTTCCATTTTGAATGGGAAGTGGTGGGACTGATTAAGTCAGTTGATGATGTTTAATCCTGGACCATATTGTAGGGCCCTAGATTTTACAAGTGTAAGAAATGCTTTTGTTAGAGTTTAGCTCAGGTTTCAAAGGTGGCATCTCGTAGCACAGAGAAGCAGTATTTCTCAAGGTTAGGCTCTTAGCACCCAGAGCTAAACTTTTCTGACATTGGTGTGACTGTCTTCATTGCCCTGATGCCAGGAAGAGAAAGTGTTAAGTGTGTGAATTGTGAAAGTGAAGGCTGAATACAGTTCTTCAACTGTGAGCCTTCACTTCCCTAAGCCCTTGGTCTTCTTATGGCCAAGGAGGGACATTAGCAGCCTCCCTCTCAAGAGTGTTGCAAGATTTAAGTGCAAGTGAGATACACATGAAGCCCTGGGTACCAGACCTGACATGAGGTGGGTGCTCAACAAACATCTGATGACCCCTTGGCTACTTGGGAAAGCCAGTGATGAGATACTGTGGTAATGGATTCTCCTGTCTATCTGTTCTCTGCCCAGAAAACCAGTTGTGTTATTGTGCCTGAGGCCACACTGTCCCTAATTCCAAGTGCCATGGGAGCAGTGCTGGGCCCAACAGTGAGACTCTAGGAACAGGACTCTAGGCTGCTCTCTAGGATTCATCAGGTCCAGGGGCTGAATCTTTGCTCATGAATTTGTGTTACCTTAAGAAACTCATTGCACCTGAGCAGAGAATTTAGACATTCCACCAGTGGCCACCTCATACCAGAAGTTTCTTAATTACTGTACTATGGGTTAGAAGGAGGTTCCCAGTTCTCAGACACACCCTCTGATGTTGGAAGATTGAGTGGACTCTTGACCTGGAAACTCATGGTCTGGGGTGTGGCTGGATAAGCTTAGTGAAAGTTGATTAGGGTTCTCCCAGTGAGAAACAACAGTGAAGAATCAACTACTTCCCCAATGCCCACTGTGCTTCAGACACAAATTCTGAACTCATACAAAGATCCTGTGAGATGGGGCAATGGCTAGCATCATCAATACCGTAGGATGTAGAACCATCTAGTTGACAAGTCCCTGGTAACACTTGTAAGCAATAGGTTAAGTTAACTGAGGCTTAACCTCTGCTACAATACCATCAGTGGAGTCTTCCCAAAGTCCCATGTGCAGTGGGCTTGTGCGGAGCATGAAGATGTGAGATCTGGACTTGTTATAGAGGTGGCAGTGGAGCAAGCCACGAGCAGTGTGAAGGCTCAGATGGTGACGACTGGATACAGATGGATAGAGTGACTTATTCTATGTCATGCAGGAAGTGAAATATGGGCAACTACTGAGGGTAATGGAGTTTGACTCTGTGGCCAACATTTTCAAAGCTTAATGTCGGGTTGGGTAAGAATGTACTTTGAAAGGAAAAACAAGGGTTAAGTGTGGCAGGAATTTCACAGAATTAGCAAAAGGAAGAAGGAAGAGGACGTCATTTCTCAGGCTCCACATCTGTCTCTATGTGCTGTGAGCTTGGTCAAACTAAGTTCTCTCTTGCTAGATCCTGTGCACTGGAGAGAGGTGGCTACCCTTTTCACAGGCTCCATCTCAAAGGAAGAGACCTTCTTAGAGTTCCAAGACCTTCATGACCTCTGGGATTTCAGTGCCTTCTCAGATTCTGAGCTGAATTCTGGGTGTCAATTGGATAGGCTCACTGCTGACTCACAAGGTTCTAGTCTCCCCATCTGTCAATGCAACTTCAGCACTACAGAGGCCAGAGGGGTCATTTCTAACCTGTGACTCTTTGCTTTCCACCATGGCTCCTCTGCCCTTCCATTTAAGTCCTTCACCCCAGGTTCCCATAAGTTGGAGTCTCATCTGTGAAGAAAAATCATCGATGTGGACTTGAAGTCCAATCCACAGCCCTCAGCTCAGCTTACCTTTGCATCTGAATCTGAATTTGTCAGGTTTAACAAGTTTCTTTTCTGACATTTCTGAGTGTCTCCAAGATTCATAGTGTAAGCTCTGTGGTTCCAGAAAGTAGGGTAGGATACGGGGCCCAACGTTAACAGCTGAGGAAGAATGTCCTGTGGGAAGGAGAAAAGTGATTGTGTGTTTGTCAGAGCAGCAGAGGTACGAGCCCGAGGAGCAAGGGTTGATCCTACCTACTTGCCCTCCACCCTTCCCCATAGTTTCATGGGGGAGAACGACCTTCTCCCACGTGGTGCTGAGAAATGACTCTGCAGTGGGATCATGAAGTTCACACACCTGCCCCGAGTCTCTATTCCTCTCTGGGCCTCAGCTTCCTCATGTGGGGCTCTGAGATTTTGTCCCACAGGGTTTCAAATTATAACAATAAGAGTAGCAGCAATTGCATGGGCTTGTCCTTACCATTATTGAAAATTTATTGAATATCAGACTGTTTAATATTCAATGTGGATTATTACTTTAATCCCACAGACCAAGGAGACAGATGTTTGCTCTTCCACTTTCCAGGTGAAGACCTGGAGGCAGAGGGCTATAAAGTGACTTGTCCATTGAGGTAGAGCCAGGACTGGAGTCTGCCTCTGCCCAGATCCAACATCTGGCTTTGTAACATCAGTGTCATCAAGCACTCCTTTTGGGATTCGGCTTTTCCCATGTGTTCACCCATCTCAGTGCCCCCTCTGGATGCCAGCCTCTCCCCACTATAGCTTCTGAGTGCTCCTTCCCAGGGGCTGCAAGCACTACCTGGGGGCATGAGAAATCAGGTGTACAAGGGGGTATGGCTCTAGGTTTCATTTAGGGTATCTGTAAGCCTTCCCATTCCAGCCTCTCCTGGGTCTGGGACTCTTTTGACAGGAGGTTAGAGAAACTCTGGCAGGAGTGCTCAGTGGTGATGGAGAGGTCATAGCAGTGGTGGCCTGAGGTCTTTGATGTACTTACTTAGCATTAAGTCCTCCTCTGACAGAGAAAAGGGTCCCTCGTTGTGGAAGACCATCTGTTGGCCCATATGCTGAGGCATCTCTGTGGCATATCCCGACTGTGCCTGAGCTACTTCTGTTCGGGGAGAGCTCTCATATTGTATTCTGCCTTGCAGCTCCCACTGGTCCTGCTCCATGTCTTCCTTCTGTTGTTGCTCCAAGAAGGAGACCTTTGGCTTTTTCTCTCTGGCAGACATTTCAGCTCTGGAAAAGGGTGTTTGATTGGAACTGATGAAGGAAAGCAGGAAATAGAAGAAAGAGCACAGAAACCTCTACAGGGACAGATGGTCCTCTGATCAGAGCAACTGAAGGACTCCAGTCTCTCCTGGGGATGGAGACTGATGCCAGGTGCAGGGACTTGTGTTTTATAGGGAAGAAAAGGAACCCTGGGAGGGAAGTTTACCAGTGGGTGTATTCTCCACACTTTCCTGAGTGATGCCAGCAAACGTTCCTACTGTCTTGGCTTTCCTGTTAGGCAGGCATGCTTATCATTAGGCTGAGACAAGTGTTTCACAGCTTCTATAAAGTTTCTTCTCTAATGTTCAACCCTTCATTCCAGAACATGAAGACAGATAAAAAGAAGTACAGGAAGGTATATCTCTCATTGACTGTTTTCTGAGGGAGGGGAATAATGGAGGTGGGGCTAGAATCTGTCCCTACAGTTTAAGGGGGCAGAAGTTAGGGTGACTTCATGTAGCAGGAAAAAGTTTTGACTTCATCTGCTGCAGTGGATCCTGTGATCGCTGTCATTCACTCCTGGAGAAACCTGTGAACACAATTAATAGTCAGGGGCTATAGTGAGTAAGATGAGACTGAAGACAGGGGTCCCAGTAAGCCTCTAGTTAGGGTACCCATTGTCCTAACATGGAGCTAGTGATGGCAGTGATTTGATTCAGCAGGAACTTGCGTGAAAATTGTAAAGCGCAGGGTAAAAATGGAAGAATAAGGATAAGGAGGAATGGAGAGATCAAGGGGACAAATCAGAGTGGGAGAGAACTAGAAGCCCATCCTTAGGAAGATGACTGTCACTGAATATTTGTCTATTTTTAAATTAAGTCTTGGGCTCTCTTTATCAGTTGGGTTTGTTGGTGCAGAAGCAGCGCTGTCTGTGGAGGAGGGCACAGTTCCCAACACCACCAGCAAACAGGAGATCTAGGTCTCTAACTTTGGAGAATCACCACAGGAAAGATTTGGCCCAGGCCTAACTATGGAAAGTGATGGAGAGAGGGGAGTGGGAAGGTGGGCATCTGGAGACTGAAGGGTGGGGAAATGTAGGAATGGGAAAGCAAGAGGATGGAAGGATGCAGGACATGGAGCTGGACAGCTGGGAGGATTAGATGATGCTAATCAAGGGAGAAGGGTTGGGGATGGAGGAAAGGGTGCTGGGATTACAGGGACAGGAGCTGAGAGGATAGGAAGATAGGGATGAAGGATGCAGGGATGGAGTGTGCAGGACACTCACTGCTCTGTGTTCCTCAGATTCTTCCTTTTCTAGTGCCCCACTCTAAGGAGATCAATCATTCAGTCATTACTGTGACAGAGGGTGAGATGGGGAGATTTGGCACAGAGGGGAACTCAAGAGATCAATTAGAATTCAGGCTAGGCTCTATGAAGGAATTTAGAAGTCTCCTGTCCCTTGGCACCACAAGGAGGAACAATGCAAAGTCAACTAAGCTGAAAGAATAAATTACCAGAGGAAACCAAAGAGCCACATGGACAAGTGTGGTGGCTTAGAGTCACCCAAAGACTTTCTTAGGCTCTTCCGTCTTCCTCTCGGAGAGGCAGGTTCTGTCTCTCCCCACTTCCCTCCTCCCCCCACTTCTGTCTGTCTCTTTCTCTTTCTCTCTCTCTGTCTCTCTTCTTCTCCCATTCCCCCTTTCCCCTCCATAAACCCTAACTTTGCTCTAAAAAAGACTTTCTCAGAGTCTTGACAAAAGGAAAAAAGTAACTATTTCTGTGTCCTTGTCCAGGAGTGGACTTGGAGAGACCTATCTGTCACTGGAGTCAGTGCCCTGGAGGAATTGAAGTTGTAGCTTTTAGGGATCTGTCTCTTCCCCATGGGCTGTGGTTATCAATGTGTTTGAGGGGTCCTATGTTCTTTGCACATTTCCTGACTAAGTTCTCTGCTGACCTTGGCTTCCTGCCCCTCCTCGATATCCCCGCTGTACTTTGTAATAAACTTGCTTAGCTTATTAAATCTGATTATGCAATACCTGCTGGTTCCAGTTGCTGCTTTTTTCTTCTCTATTACTTCTCCCCAGTCTTCCCATTTAATACATCCCCATTCGTGACCCTTAATCCTGCAGGTTCAGGTCAGACAGGAGAGAGGAGGGTGCAGGATAGGCTATGACAGGAGCAGACACATGAAGCTTACAGGTGAATCCAGTGACCTCCCACCCATCAGAGCTGGAGGCTGGGTCCTGGCTCTCAGCACAGGTTCCCCATGTCTGTCACAGTATGCCTTAGCACAGTCAGGCTAGCACTTATCAAATACAAATGATTTGGTGGACTCTGCTGGTCCCACTACTCACCCTTCTCTTCTAGGGGGCCCACGAATGTATGTTTCCCTGGACGAGGCTGCACAGCTAGGAGACGTGTTGTTTGAAAGTGAAAGAGACTCTGGCTTCTCCAGGAAGTCAGGCATTAGAGTCTGCACAGTTGGTCTTCCTCTGAACCCTGGGAGTGAAGGTTGAACATTATCTAGCTCATTTCCTGGTGTGAAGTCACTGCAGGTGCTTTGGCTGGAGGAGTCAGGTTTAAGAGCAGCCTGCAGAGACCCTGCCTCCTGAATGCAGAACTCATGTCTCAGCCTTACTTCATTTATCTACTATTGCAGTGGATTCCAGTTTTGCCAACAAGTCCCAGTTCAGCAAAAGGTCCTTGATTGTGGTGATATTCTCTTTGTGATCTAACAAATACAGCTTGCCTGAAGATCAGAGTATGGAGTTAGTCATAGAGGCCAGGTAGTGGTGGCACAAACCTTTAATTCCAGTACTCAGGAGACAGAGGAAGATGGATCTTTGTGAGTTCAAGGCTACCCTACCTACGTGAAAATTGATTCAGTCTAGAAGAGAAACTGAGAGAGCCAGTGATGGCTCACAGCTTTTATCCCAGTACTTGAGAGTCACACACCTTTAATCCCTGCACTACAGAGGTGGAAACAGGAAGGGATATGGCTGAGACAGGAATATAAGGCAGGAGGAGACAGGAGCAGGGAATTAGTCTGAGGATATGCTATGTAGTACTCCATTGTGTAAATGCACCACATTTTCCTTATCCATTCTTCGGTCAAGGGGCATTTAGGTTGTTTCCAGTTTCTGGCTATGACAATCAATGCTGCTATGAACATAGTTGAGCACATGTCCTTGTGGTATGGTTGAACATCCTTTGGGTATATACCCAAAAGTGGTATTGCTAGGTTTTGAGAAAGGTTGTTTTCTAATTTCTAAGAAATCACCATACTGATATTCAAAGTGCCTGTACCAGCTTGCATTCCCACCAGCAATACAGGAGTGTTTCCTGTATACCACATCCTCTCCAGCATAAGTTGTCTTCAGTGTTTTTTATCTTTGCCATTTTTACAGGTGTTAGATAGAGTATCAGAGTTGTTTTGATTTGCATTTCTCTGATGGCTAAGAATCTCATAAGTGTTTTTTAAACACAAAGCAAAAATAACCAGCCTACAAATCACAATCCCAGAGAATCTGGACAACAATGAGGACACTAAGAGAAGCATACATGGATCTAATCTTCATGGGGAATAAAAAAAACAAGATCTCCTGAGTAAATTGGGAGCATAGGGACCATGGGAGAGGATTCTTGGTAGTCACATTTTGTTTTCAGATGGGCTCAGTTTGCTGGTGGCGAGTATGGATCTTAGTTTATTGATACAAATTTAAGGTCAATTTTGTTATACATATATTTGTGCTCTTGATTAAGGTGTTTTGTTTGTGCAGCTCATTTAAAAATGTAATGTATAATTAAGAAATACAGGTTAATAGATAGTCATCTATAACAGTCAAGCTTGTAGTCATATTTGTTATGTTTTCTAGCTGTATGTATATATATGTATATATATATATATACATTTCAGATGGATAGGTATTCTTCAAACCTTTCAAAGACTCACGGAATATGGCATTTAAAATGTCTTAAAAACTTAGTACTTTTTATGACAATGAGACATGTCTGATTCTGGCAGCACTAATCTACTTTAAGAGGATAATGGGCATATATATATATATATATATATATATATATATCAAAGTTATCTAGCAAAAATTACAGCTGCAATATTTTATATATTTTATCTTTTGTCATAACTAAGGAAAGCTATAATTATAACTATCTATTCTTTGTGTTCATCAAAGACCACAGTAATTTTACTGTGTTAAAGTTAAAACCTTCAATTTTATTTGGACATAAAAGGGAAAATAGTATGGGAAGTCCTTCTGTATATGTGTTGCTTTAATTGGTTAATGAATAAGACTGTTTTAGCCGACAGCAGGGCATAATAGAGAAATTCTGGAGGGAATTCCAAGCAGATAAAGGAGAAAAGAAGGCAGAGTCAGAGAGACACCATGTAGCTGCCAAAGGAGAATGATACTCACCCTCGGGAAAATTTCTGGTAAAATACGAGCCTTGTGGTAAAATACACAATAATAGGAAAACATTAATTTAAGATGTAAGAGTTAGTTAATAAGAAGCCTGAGCTAATAGGCTGAGTAGTGTTTTAATTAATGCAGTTTCTATGTGAATATGTGGGGCTGGACAGTCAGGAAATGAACAAGCAGACTCTGCCTACAAATAAGGTGCTTCTCAGAAAAATGGGGTTCAATCTACCTCAAGACCCAGCTGTACCAATCTTGGGCATATACCTAAAGGATTCTTAATCATTCCACAAGGACACTTGCTCAGCTGTTTTCATAGCAGCATTATTCAGAACAGCCATAACCTGAAAAGAACCTAGATGTACCTCAATTGAAGAGTGGATAAGGAAAATCTGGTACATTTAAACAATGGAGTACTACTCAGTAATAAAAAACAATGACCTCGTGAAATTTGCCAGGAAATCATGGAATTAGAGAAAATCATCCTGAGTGAGGTAAACCAGAAATATATAAACAAACATGGTGTTCTCACTCATACGTGGATATTAGGAGTAAAGTACAGGATAACCAACCTACAGCTCACAGCCCCGGAGAGGCTAAATAACAAAAAAATGTCCAAAGAGGGATACATGGTTTTCCTTAGGAAGGATAAATAGAAGTGATCTCCTGGGTAAACTGGGGTGGTGGGATCTTGAGGGAGCAGGTTGGGCATGTTTCAGTGGGAGGTGATTTTGGGACTGGACAGAGGGGAAGAATTTTGGGGGTTAGGGAGAAATATGTTGCTGAGGAAACTCCCAAGATTCTGCAAGGATGACCCCAGCTAAGACTCCCAGCAATAGTGGAGAAGGTGCCTGAACTGACCATCTACTATAATCAGATTGGTGACTACCCTTATTGTCTTCAGAGAGCCTTTATCCAGTAACTGATGGAAGCAGATGCAGAGATCCACAGGCAAGCACTGGACCAAGTTCTGGGAGTCCTCTTGAAGAAAGGGAGAAGGGATTGTACAAGTCAGGAGAGTCAAATTCATAATGGGGGAATCCACAGAGCAGCTGACCTGAGCACACAGTGGCTGATGGACTCTGGATCGACAGTCAGGGAGCCTGCATGGGACCAACCTAGGTCCTCTGCATGTGTGACAGTTGTGTAGAGTGGTATGTTTGTAAGGCTCCTAGCAGTGAGATAAGTACCTGTCCCTGCAGCTTATCTGGCTTTTGTAAACCTGTTCCCCATGCTGGATGACTTTGCCCAGCCTTGATGCAGGGGGCGGGGGAAGTTTGGTCCTACCTCAGTTTGATGTGCTATGCTTCCTTCTAGATGATGGGAGGCCTGCCCCTTCCTGAATGGACTATATGGAAGGAGGTAGATGGGAGTCCAGGGCAGGAGAGGAGTGGGAGAAAACTGTGGTTGGTATGTAAAATAAATGTAAAAAATGTTAATTAAATAAAATTTTAAAACAAGAAAAAAGAGACAAACTGGGATCTCCATCAATTATCCAGTCTTAGATATTCACTGAGAACATGCAGAATGAAGTGAAATCTTTTCTCCTGACCCGTGACACACTGACAGTACCTCCCAACACTCTCCTTTCTGTTTTCCACTCTCCACCTGTGTCCTCTATCCTGGTCAGAGGGCTGGGCATCTGTAACCTGCACCACTGCAATGCCTTCCGAGAGATTCCTCTATTTGTGTGCTTTTATTGCAGTCAAGTTTTTACATAGTAACTGCTCTTAAAATATGAGTCCAGCCAGGCTGTGGTAGAACACATGTTTAATCCCAGCACTTAGGAGGCAGAGACAGGTGGGTCTCTGTGGGTTCAAGGCCAGCCTGGACTATAGACTGAGTTCCAGGACAGCCAGAGTTATACATAGTTGTGTCAAAAAAAAAAAGCAAAACAATAAAACTTCCTGAGTCCAACTTATACTTTCTCTGCTCAAGGCCTTTAATGTCTTTCCATTTATTTACAGCTACAGATAAACATGGTCTAAAGGGCTTTGCTGTGGCCCCTGGCCTCTTCTAACCTTCCTGCAGCACTCCCTCTGCTCACCGTCTGGAGGCCAGTGGCTCTCAAACCCAGTGTACTCAAATATCACCTGGGCAGTGTATTCACACAGATTCCATTAAAGGGAGCTAGTGGCACTTGAGGGATTCTTCTGATTCAACAAAGGAGTGAGACCAATAAGCTGCATTTCCAGGGAGCGTCTTGGTAACTCTGACATTGTGGATTCATGAGAAGCATTGTTGCACACACTGGGCTTGCTGATCGCCAGAGGAGCTGAACTCCCTCTTAGGTCACAGTCTCTACCTCTGCCTGTTCAGACAGGCTGGTATGGGGAGTCCAGAAGTATATTGTAACTCTGCTTGTAAGTACTTATCTAGTTCCAAGAGGTGGGAAGAATTAGGAGATGTGGCCTTGTTGGAGGACTCTGTGCTATGGGATGTAGGCTTTGGGGTTTGATATAAACTCTCAGCTACTGCTCTAGTCCATGCCTGCCTGCTTGCTGCCTTGCTTCCCATCATGGTGGCCATGAACTATCACCCACTGTAACTGTGAGCCCCAAATTAAACTCATGCTTTTTAACAAGTCCCCTTGGTCATGGTGTCATATAAATATAAACATATATAAATAGTAAAATGCCCATCTTTGTTTATTCCTCGATCTTCAAGGACTCACGACTTCCTGCCATCTTGTTGTTTATTACTTGATTGGTGCATGGATTTCATTAGGGACATTAGAACTGTGTCAGTCAGTAAATAAAACTCAGATGCCTGAGCCTGAGAGAAGAAGCATCATTATAAATTGTAGAGTGAAATACAACAGGGAGTCATACTCAGAAACACCCAATTAAATCAGTCACATAGGGAGTCTCTTCTAAGAGTTTCTATTGACATCTACTACTACACACCAACCCTGATCAAATGCATGAGTGCCATCTAGTGGTAGCAAAGCAGGATAGAAAAAAAGCAAAAAAGGTGATAAAGGTGACTAGGGCTTCTTTCTTTTGAGTCTGGTAAAGTCCATTTCACCAGCTAAAAGTTAAAAAAAAAAAAAAGAATTCACTGTGAAGATTGCCACTATTGAGCCAACATTCCTTTTATTTACAGATAATTCAAATAAGAATGTCAAAATAACACCAAATCATGCTTAAAGCCTTAGTATGAAAGACCTTTGAGTAGGGCCTTCTTATTACCCTTTTCTAAACCTTCATCTGAGAATATCACAGATAAAATCATGAACTTTACAACAAAAAAATATTAACTGCCTTGTGCAACCCTTGTGACCTATGGTTTTAC
>JAQHUG010000322.1:2160961-2183471 GCA_028555095.1 Dicrostonyx torquatus | reverse complement strand
TGGAGCTAGGACCATAAGATAAGACAATGAGAAAAAAACCTGCAGCATTTGTCTCTCTGGATCTGAGATGCCTTACTCAATGCAATTTTCTCTATTTTAATCCATTTACTTGTTAGGAGGCAGATCAATCCAAGGCTTTCTCAGAGGTCCTGATGAAAGTAGAAAGGGAACATTAATTCTGTGTTCTTGCTCAGGGGAAGACATGGCAAGGTCTGGTCTTGGGCTGGGACTAAGACCTCAAAGGCTTGAAGGTTTCAGCTCATGGAAACCTGACTTTCCCATCAAAGAGACTGGAGTTATCAGCCCCAAGGTCACCGTGTACTCCATCTATGGTGCACTTGTGATATCCTGTGTGATATCCCTTTGTGTGGCGTTGCTTGAATAGCTTCCTGCTTATTTTACCACATTGCATAATGGTTTTCTGCTGACTCTGTTCCATTTTTCCCATAAAATGCATATAAGATGCAGTACTTCTCAGTAAACTTGCTTGTCATAATCCAGCTCCTCACAACAAACTTTGCCATCTTTTTTTTTTTATATTTTCTCATCCCCTGGTCCTTCCTTTTAGGAAGCTGTGAGTGAAGATTGACCTACTGGAATGAGAAAGAACTTGTTTTCTGGATCTGAGTTATCTAATTCAATGAGATCTTTTCTAGCTCTGTTTCTTTACCTGAAAAAAGTCGTGATTTCATTTTCTTTACAGCAGAACAGTATTCCACAGTGTATGTATACCACAGGTTCATTATCCATTTTTCAGCTGAAGGACATTTAGGTTGTTTCTGTTTCATAGCTATTGTGAATACAGCATCACTGAACATGGCTGAGCAAGTATCTGTGGAGGGTGATGCCAAATCCTTCGGGCATATGCCATGGAGCGGTGTAGCTGGGTCATATTGCAGGTATATATTTAGGTTTTTGAGGTTTGTACACACTAGTTTCCGGAGTGACTAGACCAGTTTGCAATCCTACCAACGTGAGGGTTCCCTTTGTCCTCTGCTGTTAGGTCTTTGGCCAATATTTGATATTCTGACTGGGGTAAGTTGAAATTTCAAATTTGTTTTGACTTGTATTTCCCTAACACCTGGGGACAATGAACATTTTGAGATATTTCCTAGTCACTTTTTTTCTTTTGAAAACTGTCTCTTCAGACCTCCAGGGCCCATAGTTTGAATGTTTTTTTCTTTGTTTTTGAGTCTTTTATATATTTTAGATATTAACCCCTGTCAGATGTACAGCTGGCAAAACTTCTCTCCCGTTCTGTGAGCTTCCCCTTTACTCTATTGACAGTTTTTTGTTTCTTCTTTTTTAGTTTTTTGGGAGCTTTTTTTATCTTCCGGTGTCTTGTTCAGGAAGTCCTTTCCTACATTCACATCCTGCGGGGCACTTCTTTGTTTTCCTCTAGCAGTCTCAATGTTTCAGGTTTTTGCACTTAGGACTTTGATCGATTTGGAGCTTGATTTTATGCAAAGTGACAAACATGCTTCTAATTTCATTCTTCTGCCCATGGGCAACCAGTTTTCCCAGCACCATTTGCTGAGATGCTTCCTCTTCTTCAGAGTAGATTTTTGGCATCTTTGTTAAATATTAAATGGCTGAGGTCATGTGTACACCAAGAGACATGCTAACACAGATTGGGGAGAAAGCTCACAAAGAGCTACAGGCGACTAAAGAATGCTGAGAGTGGGAGAAACTGTCTTCCCCAGGGAAGAGCTCATCCGTGAATTTGAAAGAGAGCAAGAGAGGATTTGGAGGGAGGAAAGAAAAGGAAGACATGATGTGATAATACTACAATCTCAAAAATGAAAAAGTAATAAAAACAGAAAAACTTTTGTAACACTTACATGAGACTTGTAAGAGTTGGGGAAAAAACTAAACATTTTAAAGAAAATCCTGCTAAACATGTATCTGTCCCTCATGACTGCATATGAAAGTTCCCAAGACCTGGCCAATAACCTAATTGAAGTTCATTGATTTATTTTTCTTTATTTTTTTATTTTTTAAGTTCATTGATTTAAAAACATCTGATTGAACTTTGATCTTAGAAAGTTTAACAATTTTATATTCCTGAATTATTTTCAATTTTTGTGTATAGGTGTTTTGATTGCCTGCATATATTTCTGTACCCCACATGTGACTGGTACCTGCCAAGGCGGGAAGAAGACATTGGATCACCTGGAACTGGAGATAAAGACACTTATAAAACACCAGGCTGGTGCTGGGAACTGACTCGGTTCTCTGGAAGAGCAATGAGTATGCTCAACCACTGAGCCATTTCTCCAGCCCCGTTGATACTATTTTATGTCTCTCATATTTTATATATCTTGCATAACTTCTTCAAATCTTTGCAATTTGATTAGACTTTACAGTTTTTACCATATAAAATTATTCCTTTTTTTTAGAAAGATCTCTATCTGTTATCCTTTTAATATCACTCTCTAACTTCCTATCCCTTATTATCATGAGAGGTCATAACATTAGCAGAAGCAAGACATGTTGTAGAAAGCAACCTTAGCTATCCTCAGACCCCCCAGCAAGTGACACTGAGCAAGCGAAAAATAAAAGCCTGGTGTAGTAGCACAAGACTGCATCCTAGTCCTGGCTGGGGAGAAGGATTTCTGTGAGTTCAAGGCTAGCTAGGGCCAGAGATTTAGACCTAGCCTCACCCCTCCTCCAAACAACAATAAAAAGATGAAACCCAGAACCCCACCCCCAAAAATTATGCTCAGGGTACTGATGTAGGGAGTTGGTACCCATAGACACTTCAGCAGCCAGCTTTCTCCAGGTTGTGAGTGAGTAGTCCAGAGTCTTGTCTGGGCCATGTTGACCTTCTAATGGGTAGATCTCTAGTGGCCACTGCTCTGGTTAAATAGTTAACTGCTCTGGTTGGTACTTTTTGTATAGTCTATCTTCAGGGACATAAATGAGTGTTCATAATTGTTGGTGCCCAGTGTGGCATTATAGATATGCCAAGGAGTTCTCAGAGTTACAATGTCTGCATAGCTGGTAACTCGTTGACATTACCACCATCTGGAGGCTGATGGTGCAGTGTTATATGAGTGCAGGATGTGGTTCTTAGGGTCTTAGAAATGTCACCTAGTAAGTATCCGGCTATCATGCCAGGCTTACGGCACATTTGTTGGTGTCATCTGGTGTAGCCTAATGGCAGACTAGCCAGCCTTTATAGTGGTGTTATTGATGTTTGATGCTGTTTATCTATGCAGACGCCTTCATGACATACTAGATTCCTTTGAATTGGCCTTCTCTGCAACCTGAATTATATTCTATTCTTGAATATTTTCCTAGCCTTGAACAGCTCCATTGGGATTATGCCATGACCAAATGGTCTTAATGATGTTGGAGAGATTTTCTGGTCCTGGTTCTGTACCAGATCTTAGGGACTGAACTGAGCAGTGACTGGTTCATGAGTGTGCATAAGATAACTCCACCTTTTAGACTATTCTGGAAGATAGGGTCCATGGAAAATACTATGAGTACCCCAATATAGCCGTGAAACTCAACTTCCTCTGGTGGTCATATTTGGAAAGGTGCCAGTTTTTGACCTTTGCTAAGAATTAGTCATGGTGTTTTATCACAGCAATGGAAACCCTAACTAAGACAAACATCTAAGTTGCCTCCACTTCCTAGCTATTGTAAATAGAACAGCAACAAACATAGATGCACAGTATCTCTGGAATCTCTAGAGTAGGATATAGCAACCTTCGGAAATATATAAAGCTGAATCATGGGGCAGTTCGATTTTGAGCTTTCTTTTAAAAAAGTGAACATTGATTTCCAAAGCTGCTATACCAGTTTGCACTCCCACCAGCAGTGAATAAGTGTCACTTTTTCCCACACCCACTTTAGAATCTGCTGTCACTTGCTTTTTTAATCTTGGCCACTATGACTTGGGTAAGTAGTTTTAATTTGCATTTGTCCTGATGGCTAAATATGTTGAACATTTAAGAAAATGTTTCTCAGAAATTTATCCTTCATCCTCTGAGAACCATTTTCTTAGCTCCATACTCCATTTCAAAATTGGGTTGTCTGTTTCCTTAATGTTTACTTTTTAAAAATTCTTTGTATATTCTATATGTTAATCTTCTGTCAGATGTATAACTGGTAAAGACTTTTATGTGTTCTGTAGACTACCTTTCTCATTCAAATAATTACATCCTTTGATATACAGAAGCATTTTCATTTCATAAGTTTCCATTTATTAATCATTAGTCTTAATGCCTGTATCACTAACATCCTGCTCAGAAAGTCCTTTTCAGTGCCAGTGAGTCCAAGCATATTCCCTACTTTCTCCTTTATCAGATTCAGGGTATCAGATCTTCTGTTGAGGTCCTTGATCCGTTTAAAGTTTTGTGGAGAGGAAAGATGAGGTTCTTGTTTCACTCTGCTGTGAGTAACTATTCAGTTTGGCCAGAGTTTAAATGTAGTTACACCAGAACTGGGTCACAGTGCCTTTGTTATACACCACAAGCTAAAAAGTAAAAATCCAAATGCTAACAACATTTGCAGTTGGCTAGTAAATTTCCATAGATGCCCCCCAACAGTAAATGTTATAGAATGCTGTCAATGCTTTTGGTTACATTCCAGAACTCGTCAGTAAGACTCTATTGCTAAAGACACTATGTATTTGAGTCATAGAACATGGAGAAATCAAACTTGTACTAACCCAAAGGCTTCATCCCTGCTAGATAGCTTTCATAGTGCTTGCAAGTGCTGTGCATGCTCTCAGATGAGGAAAGCAATCACCAGTCTTAGACAGCTGTAAACTCTGAGAGCAACCATAATGACTGGCCTGGCAAGACATGCCTACTAGTGGTGCAATAGTGGCACAAATGTCAAGGGCGTAACTAACCACTTTCTTCTTGGCTTTAACTCCCACTCCACAAGATGAAATTTGTGTCTGACACTGTTACTGGGCCCAAGAACCTGAGGTTACACTAGTCATAAGTCCTAGGGGAGGACTTGTTACAGTTATTAAACTGACTCCTAATGACTAATCATTATAGCTATAGATTCATGTATCTCTTAACCCTTATCAGAAGAGAGTCTTTATGCAGTGTATTACAGTTAATACAGAAATTTTAAGAGACTGTGAGATGCTCAGATATAAATGGGACATTTATATTACATCCCTTCCTCCCAAGGCTCAGGGATTACTGCAGAAGATGGGCCAGAAAGATTGTAAGAGCCAGAGGTGGTAGATGGCTACAAGGAAACTGTTCTCTGGACACAGGAAGGGAGTAGCACATATGAATTCACAAATGTTGTGATAGCATGCACAAGACAGACAAAATCACAGCATGGAAAGGGGAGATGAACACACAAGTAAGTTCTCACTTCTGGATGAGAAGCTATTGACAATTCAAAGATGCTGGCTGAGGGGGAGGGTCAGTTTTCTTTAAGGATGTAGGCTCTGATAGATCAACCACACTCCGTTGGAAGGCCCACATCTGAGGGAATATAGGAAGAACCAATTGGGCATGGTGCGTTTTACAAGCAGAAAGAAGACACAAAGTCCTGAGTGAGAGAAAGCAGTAGGGATCTGGGAGGCGTTGACCGAGGAGGAAAACTATGATCAAAATACACTGCGTGTGTTCCTGACATTATCAAGAATAAAAATATTGTCTTGAGTTCTTTGAGAATTTTATACAATGTACTCTTCTCCTACATAAGCCCATGTCTCCCTCCCAATGCCATGTCCTCATGTCCCACTGAGTCTAATTAGTGCTGCTCATATGTTAATGAGTGTGACCCATCCCTGGATTATGGCCAATCTTCTAGGAACCATAACCATACAGAAAACCTATTGTGCCTCTCCTAGCAGCAATTAACTCTCAATAGACCCTCAGTAGGGATGAGTCCTCATGACGCCCTGGAATGTTGATTATCTTGGTCTTGAGCATATCCTGTATAAGTGACCACAGCCACTGTGAGTCCATTGGCACAATGGACCTGTCATGTTCAGATGACATAGTTTGCCTCACTTATTCCAAACTTCTGGCTTTTACAAAATTCTTCTGTCCTCTCCATAATGTTCCCTGAGCCTTGAAGTCAGAAGTATAATAAAAATTAATTGTGTGTGTGTGTGTGTGTGTGTCCATTTGTATTTGGGGAACTCTATAGTTAGAGATTTGACTCTTAGAAATGTAATTACAAAGTTCAATTCATTCACACAGGTTATGAACTTCTTTCGCTTATCTCCCCCCTCCCCCCGTTCATTTCTGTTTTGTTTCATACATGGTGATGTGTGTTCTAACTTAATACAATTTTTGTGTTTACCTTTCATCTTGTTTGTATATAAATATTGCATTGGGTCTCCCTAGAACAAGATGGCAGTGAGTACATAGAATGAGAAAATTGAGGATTTTTTGCATTTATTTACTGATTGACTGTATTGACTGTGTTCACGGGTACATGTAACAGCAAGTGCAGGAGTCAGTTCAGTTCTTTTCTTCCACCATATGGATCCCAAGGTTGATTTTAGGTCCCCAGGCTTGGTGGCACATCCCTTACCTGCTCTAAACTGAGGTTTTCAAAGTAGTCTTTGGAAGTGAGGGGACAGATGACCAACATCTGTAGAATTGAATTTGTTCCCTGACTAGATCTTGGTAGAACCAGTTTAGTTAAACTTCTCAACATTTTCTGAAGAATGGGCCAGTCACTCCAGCCTTCTAGATGAAGACTGGTTCTGCAGGCCCCTGAAGACTGGCCTTACGCATAGTGCTCCTCCTGTGTGCTGAACGGTGTGCTGCAAGAAAGATCATCAGAGAACTCTGCCTCCAACTGCCTTGTCCTGTCACTCCTTCACCCACTTCTAAAGGCAGCTGGGAAGTAGGGGACACAAAGATCTCTGGTTGGCTCTGGTATCACACTTAGGGTGTCTGAACCCTAAGACATAACTGTGTTCATTACACTCAGTATTCTGTCCCCAGCCCCTCCATCTGGAGGCTTTTGAGCTAGAAAACCAAGAGCTGTGTATCCAGTTCTGTGATGCTCATCAAAGCAAAGGAGCTTTAACTTCAGCAGGAGGGACTGGGATTAGAGCCAAGGTGGGACTTCTGCCCAGTAAGAGGTGCTAAGTAGAGGACTGAGTCAGGGGAGGTGAGTGTGGAATTCCCTTGGAGAAGTCTTTCAGAGCAGGCCAAATCTCTAGGGGTCTGGGGCTTAGTGCAGAGAATTAATGAGGCCCCTGGGAAAGTTCTGCTAAGCCTTCTTAGAAGAGGACAAATCCATGGTGTCAAATGGTCATTAAGCTCCGTTACTCCAAGCTCTCTTTTTACTTGACAAATTTTGGCTTGGGCCACCAGGTGGTGATGATTCAATAGAAATAAGTTCTCTAGTCACGAGTAAATGCATTAATATCAGGCTGGAAGGCTCTGGGACTGAGATCCAGAGACCTTACTGGGATTTCAGAGGTTCAACTAGTCTTGTGAACTGGTTGAGGAGTGACTTGGAGGCTGAGGTCTCTGTTTCTGTCCATGCCTTAGTCACATCAGAGGATGGTGCATATTTGGTGGTGAGATTAATTTCTCATAGAGGTGTCGAAGTGTGATGCCTGTGTGGCCAGATGACTTATTTGGGGTGAGGGGACATACATCTGTCTGGTGTGTGGCACCTAACACCAGTAATAGCCTTATGCAGCTTGAAGCCTATTTGTTGAAGGATGAGGAGGTTTCATGGAGCTGTCCAGGGTTCTTACCTTGGTCCAGGAACTGTCTGTGGTCCTTACTGTCATGGCACCGGGCAGGGTTCTTAGCAGTGCCTGGCTTCTTTTGGATTGATCTTTTGCATTCTAGCCTTCTTTCCAGGGCTTTGATAGAAAAGATGTTTTGAAAATGTGTTTATCGACCCACATCCTGCCTACTGCTCCCTTGGGGTAACACCAGCTAGCTTGCTAAGTCAATCCAAAAGAATGATTCCCTTTGAAGAGAACCAAAAGGGTTAAATGCCCCCAGCTCTTCTCTATATTAATGGCAATTTTGATTCACAATTTTTGCTCATCCAGTGTCAATATAAGGAAGATGTTCAGTGGGAAGCAACAAGGGATGGTGCTAGCTAAGGGAGCTCAGCAGATAGCGGAGCCCTTTGTGGTGTGAATCCATAGGACAAGCTGTTCCCCACCTGCTCCTGGGTCCTCCCAGTATCCTACACAAAGGGAGTATTCAACAGCACACGTATCATCTGCAGTTCCATGAGACTGTGAGATTGGCTGGAAACCATGGGCCTGACTCTGAGCTCAGTCCCCTGGGATGGCTCAGTTAACACATCTAAGAAACTGTAATCCTAGCACCCAGTAGGCTGAGGCAGGAGAAGCTCTGAGAGACTGAGGTCAGCCTGGACTACATACTGAGTTCCAGGACAGTCTAGATCACAAAGTGAGATCTGTCTTAAACCCAACACAACCTCAATACAACAACAAAACCCTCTGAGCAACAGAGGTGAAAGGTCACTACCATTTCATTAGCTCCTTTCTGATGTTTGTTCAGAGGTGTTCGTGGCTGTGCTTGTCTTATGTCAACTTGGCACAAACTAGAGTCATCTGGGAAGATGGAACCACAACTGAGAAAATGGTCTATGGAAAAGCCTATGATACATATTCATAGCTATTTACTAGTGTTGGAGGGCTGTCCCCATTGTGGGATGCCCTGGGGAAAGGCCAGTGAGTAATATTCCTCAATGGCCTCTCCTTCAGTTCCTGCCTTCATTTTCTGTTCTGACTTCTCTCAGTGATAAACTGTGATCTGGAGAGCGAAACATGCCCTGTCCTCCCTAAGTTGCTTTTGGTCATGGTGTTTATCACAGCAGTAGAAACCTCAACTAGGATGTTGGAACTTTGTTGCTTCTCATGATCTCGGGTTCTCATGTAGTTCAGCCTTAGGAGCTGGGGAGAAAAACATTATGAGTTAGGAACACAAGGTGGAGCTAGAGGAGTGAATGCAAGATTAGCAGAAGATTAGAGTACATTTCTCAGAAATGCTCTGTGGGGATGCAGGTTTCTGCTGACCAGCTCAGGAACCAGTAGATAAAGGGATAAAATATCAGTGGCATGCATATATGAACCAGCGGGTAGAGACAGGGAGAGGCTTGGGGAAAATGGCTCACCTTACATTGCTCTGATATACTCAGAAAGACCCCATGCCTGTGCCCATGATTCATCTACAGAAGGCAGGGTATTAGATATCACAGGTATGCCTCTTTCTTTTTGCACAAACCCTAATCACCCATTCCCAGGGTCCAGGCCTAGCACTAGTCTCCACACAATGGAGATCGTAACTATGACTACAAAAGGCCAGCCCAAGTTCATGGGTCAGGTGCCCTGTGCCCCTCCTTCTTTGTGCCCCTCCAGAATCTGTTTGTGAGGCAGGTGCTCCCCAAGCTTTTTTAATGTTTTCATTCCTAGCACATTCAGCTCTCTCACTGCACAGGCAGCCAGAAAGATCTTTCTGGAATGCAAACCCCATCATGTCACTATGAACCCCTTCCATGGCTCCACACTGCTGTGTGGGACTCAAGGTCCTCTAACACCAGCCCACATTTTGGACCAGGTCGATATCCTTCTCCCATGCGCTCTACTCTATCTCTGTCTCACAGTGTCTTCAGAGTCATCATGTCCTGTCACTCACTGGGTTCATGTGATGCCACTGTTCCCTCTACCCAAAAACCCATTCTGCCAATACCCCCATCTAAGATCCAGAAATGAAAATGTTTCTTCTTGCTGTAAGCATCTCCCATTTTCCCAAAGGCAATTCCATCTTCGTCCTCAAATAAATTATTTAGAGCATGCTGCAGAGGGCTATGTGCTTATCCCCCATAGCGCAGATCCCTGAGAACAAGAATTAGAGCTTATTTCTCTCAATGGTCCCTTCCCCCATTGCCTAGCAGAGTGCCTGACACCTATTCTGGTGCAAATAAGTATCTGGACAATTGTAAAATTAATTACAGAATGAACATAGGAGCCTTTCCTGTGAGGATAGACCCTTCAGTCCAGAAGATCAGTGGCTGGGCGAGGACAAAGGAAAAGCTCTAACACACCAAGGAGAACAGAGAAGGCATGTGACCTCCCGGCATCTGGTTTCCACTGGTTGTGAGGCTGCTCACCGCCCTTGTTTTTAAATCACCTGTTATCTTGCTCCATGATGCTGCCTTCCAGTTTCTGTCTGGTTTTGTCAGGAATGGCAGAGAAAGGAGAAGCCAGGGCAGCTCCCCTTCTTCTGCTGCTTTGGGCCAAGAGAGCACTTTCTGGGCATGCTGCTGCACCTCCACAGCTGCTCCAGGTCCTTCCCGACAGCCCCCCATTCCTGTGTCTTACTTTTAGCACAGAATGTCACTCAGACAGATGTCCCCGGCTTCTGGGTGTTGGTCATTCATCACCTCATGTCCTGCATCAGTGAGGGAGCCTGGCTTCCTGCTGCTGTAAATTGAGGATTGCATACTATCTTGGTTTCGGTGTCTTAGGTTTTCCAAACTGGGTGTGCCACATCCCCTTAACGAAGTTCCTTGTGGTTGAATACTACAGTGCTTTTGGTTTTACTGAGCATCCCTAAAGCATCACAGTTTTCTTTCTAAAATACAGTTGGCTTTTAATTGACACAGAACAATTGCATATATAATGTGTTATTCGAGGCTTCTTGTTTGGGCCAGCTAAGACTTCAGTACCAGGACACCTGGACCAACCTCTGCCCTGTTCTACACACAGAGGCCCACTGCACTGATCATAGTGTTCTTACAAAGCAGCCATTACTGGCTGTGTGTGAGTCAATGTTGTTCTTTGCTGAGAAAGTTTCCATTTGGGTCACTTTGGGACTGTGACTCCTTGGTTAAATGAATCCTTTCATGTCCTTTGGTTCTTATGGAGGAGGCTCTTGAATCCTAGAAAGATGGGTTGGGTCTTGGTACAGGACCACACCTCACACATGTCTGCTACTTGTAGGATGCTAATTACGTTCTGGATCCTGGGGCTTGGAAGAGGAAGATTTAAAACACATTCAGAGTGTGGCAAACTTCAGCAATTCATTATTCTAAGAGCTGGTGCCAATAGGAAATAAAAAGACCTTCCTGAGAGACCTGGCTGAACTCAGCAATCGATCTGTGTGGGATTGTTAAGGGGAATGAATTGTCTTGTGGCCATTCCTGATTTGGGCTGTGATGGCCACCTCAGAGCATTCCAATGAATCAGATTCAGGATGGGTGCACCAAGGCCCACCTCATTATGGGTCTAGTTCATTCACAGGATGTCAGGATGGTGAAGAGCTGCTTCTCGGTCTCTGAAAGAATGATTGAAGGGAGTGAGGACAGTGAGATGCTGGATAGGCTACTCTGATGAAGCAGTGGGGCCAGCTACAAACTTCTCCCTGGAGTAGAGAAATGAAAATATTGGAAGTTTTGTTTTGACAAGTACAAAAAGGTCATTTCTACAAAGATCATTGATGAACTCACATGTGAGGAGACGTGGGACCTGACCATGCAGAGCAATGATGCTCTGTTTATAGCAGGTCCACTGGGCTTCTTGTACCAATATCTCATGGGCCAGCTGTGTAGGAAGGCAGGGATGAAGACATGGCTCTTTGGGGACCCTGGTTGTGGAGACTGATCACTAAGTAGTTGCCTGTGGATCCATGTGATGACTGTTCTGAAGTGTGAGCATTACCTGTGGATGCTTGAGGGAGGAGCACCTAAGAAAGGCAAGCTGGAAGGAAGGGGTCTGTGCAGAGAGTCTTGAAGGATGGAGTTGGATGAAGAAGAGCAAGAAGAGGCAGGGGAGAGAAGGCAGCAGAGCGATCTGGAGGGAACCCTCAAAGGCCTGAAGTGAGAGGGCCAGGAAGACTGTTGTGAGTGCTGGGCGTGGTGATGGTTAGTCCAGGGAAGGCTGCGGGGATAAGTGGTAGAAGATGGTGTCCTGAGAGGCATCGTGGGAGACTGGAAGTCTAAAGTGGGGGGCTGATATCGCAGTATGGTAGAGGTCGAGTTCAATCAGGATTATGATTAAGAAAGATTTTCGTGGCTGCAGCAGGTAAATATGATCATATAGGGTATAACTGAGGTGAGACGGGAGATAATGTGACATTTCTCTTGGCAACTGCTTTCTGCCATCTCACATAATCAAGCTGTGACAGGATGATAGATAGAAGGAGACCAACCCATCCAAATTCAAGATCCTAGTGATTCTCATGAATTTCACTCTGTCACAGAGAAAGGAGCTTTGGGGAGCTGCACTGGGAACAGAAGAGCAGAGAAGTCTGCTGGGTAGGCTCTGAGGTGTGACTTCCAGGCTGACTTGTAGAGTGCTCTGTCCTCTGCAGTCCACTGCAGCCTGACTTGGTGTGTCTCTGTGGGAGGAGAGCCTTGTAGGTGGAGGTTTAATGGCTGCTGCTGAGTGGTGAGAGAGAGCATTTTGCGGGAATGTATGGGAAGGAGGCATCTCCATACAGCTAAATTCCTTTATTAACTTAATGAGTCTGGCTGCTTTCCTGGAAATGCAAGTGCTGTTTGGCACCATCGCCGCTGCTTCAGAAAGGGTGTCATTAAACTGAGGATCTGGAGGAACGCACAATAGTGATAAACGAAGCTGCTGGGGAGATTGCACACTCACACGCAAACTTTGCAAGATCTACAGAATGGAGAATGCTCTTCCTCTGAGACCTGTACCCACCAGCTGGAATTGGAGGTGCAGAGAGTGACTCAAGTAATAGAGAAGGTAATCCCACTCATACAGATAATGTTTGGCGCTGCAGAGGGCACTAGTGTTAAAGTCATTTGTAAGTTGAAGGACAGACTTTCAAGATGTCAAACATGCTGTTCTCAGATTTCTCTGCCCTGACGTACCTTCAGTTTGGGTTCCTTTCTAATTTGGAGTGCTAGGAATTGAACCCAGACCATGCATTATTCTGGGAAAGAATTCTACAGAGATACACTTACAGCCTTGAGCCTGAGCTTCTAAAGACAAGAACTCAGTGCCATGGCTTTGTTTTTTAGTTGTGTGTGTGTGTTTGTGTGTGATGCATGCATGCATGTGTGGACATGTGTGTGTGCTCATTAGTGTCTGAAGGCCAGAGGCTGATGTCAGGTGCCTTCCTTTGTTGCTCTCCATATTATTTTTGAGGCAAAGTCACTGAATCTGGAACTCATTGTTTTGACTAGCTGAGTGGGAGAGTTTTCAAGATTCGTCTGTTCCTGCCTCCCCCAGTACTAGGATTGCAGGTGTGTGTTGCCCATCTTTTGTGCATATCTGGCAAAGAATAAGCATTTGGAAAATCATCAGTATTATAACTTGTGTTTTGTGTAATTTTATGACAGAGTTCTAAAGAAAGTTCATATGTTTTTAGGATATTTGCACTATATTTGATTGCATATATACTATTTTTCCAAAATATAGTGTCAATCATGTTCATATTCTCACTGATGATATAAAAGGAAGCCTGTTTATCCAACTTTATTCAATATTGGGTTTACTTGTAATATACCTGTTGGTATTAAAAAATAGCCAATTAAGTTTGTTCATAATTATCATGTTCATGCCAAATAAGTTATATCCTTAACTTCACACTAAAGTTATGCACACACAAAATAAAAAAGATAAACTCCGAGAGCAACGATAGCAAAAGAATCAAAGTCCAGATAACACAGTTTTAACTCAGTGAGTATGTGGGAATCCAATTCAAGCACCTGCTGATCCTGATGATACCCCCTTACTTTCTTCCCATTTTAGAGATGAGAAAACTGAGGTATAGAGGGATTTGGACATAGATATCCCAGAGGGAGAAAGCTTGAAATTGGAGGACCTATGAGATGTTTGGGTTTCTACTGTTATGGGGCACCTTCTGTCTCTGAGCTGAGTTTAGTACCGAAAACTGGATGTGGATCCCTCACATCAACAAAGTCTTCACTGATAATGTCAGTTTTCCTCGGAATTCATGGGATGCCAGGTCCCCAGGAGCCACTGCAGCAGTAGGAATGGGAGTGGGTGGCTGTGAAACCTCCCTGACCACCCACTCTGGGTAGAGCAGTACCTGAGTCATCACAGTACATCCCAAAGGTGCAGAAAGGAGGCCTAGAGAGGCTCAGGGGCTTGCGAGTCCACTCAGCTGGTAGGCAGTGGAGCAAGGACCAGAAATGGATTGTCATATACTTCTCCCTACCTATCCCTCTGGCCAGTGAGGAAGGTGTGTGTCAGGGGACCCACATGAAGTCAGGTTAGAGCTCAGCCCAGCTGAGAAGCATCCGTGGCTCCCCACCCACTCTTGGCTTCCATCCCAGGCAACACTTCCACATGGTTGGGCGCTCTGATAAAAGTTTTATTTTTCAATTACATGCTCATTGTAACAGATCCAACAACACTAAAGCAGATAAAGTAGGCAGAGAAAGGGTTCCCACCTCTGAGTCTGAGCCCTAGCGCTCAGCTTCGGCTGTGTCCAGTGTGGCTAGAGCAGCAAGCACAGAGTCCAGATTTCCCAGACCCCATTCTGTGGCTTACTGATGCCGCAACCTGGGAGCTATTGTTTCACTTACTGGGGCCTCAGTTTCCTCATCTGCAAAATGGGTATAATATTACTTATCTCACCAGTTTGCTGCTCGGATTAAATATTTAGCTTTCTGTCTGGAAAGGAAGAGGCATTTGATAAACCATTAGCTATTTTTATTATGTATGGCATACAAAATAAGTTGAGTATTAACACTCTCCACGCTGTGCCAGAGCCTCCTTCTTACTTTACAATATGTTAACATCTCCTTTCCAAGTCTGTACATATGGCGCTTCTCAAACAGCAGTGTAGGAGTGTGTTGGTAGGACACACCACTATTACTCATCCTGATGCACATATTATTTCCACTTTCAATTATTCATTGTATTTTATTGTTTAAAACAACCTCTTTTCTTTTCTTAATACTTCATTTAACTATTTTGTGTGCATTGGTGTGATGGTGTCAGATGCCCTGGAACTGGAGTTACAGACAATTGTGAGCTGCCATGTGGGTGCTGGGATTCAAACACGGGCCCTCTGCAAGAGCAGCCAGAGCTTTTAGCCCCTAAACCACCTTTCTAGCCATTTAAACAGTTTTTAAATTGAAAGATATTTGATCATATTCTTCCCCTCCCCAGGTCCTTTCAAATCCTCTCCCCCTCCCTATTTTCTAAACTTTAAGTTCTTCCCCCCCAAAAAAAAAAACAAAATTCCAATTCACCATTAAAAACTATTGCAAATGGTTGGGGAGATGGCACAGCAGTTAAGAGTCCTGGATTTTCTTCCAGACCCATTTCAATTCCCAGCACCCACATAGCAACTCAAAACTCCAGTTCCAGGTAATCTGATGCTCTCTTATGGCCTCCAAGGGCACCATGCAGCCATTGGTGCATATATGTACATACAGACAAAACATTCATACCCATAAAAATAAAATTAGAGTAAAATTTTCTATGAAAAGATCACAGCAGCATTACACCCTGTGCCTTATATAATTTTATAAGTAGGACAGGGTTCTAAAGGAAGGTTAAAAGATTTTAGAATATAGACATAAAATTTGATTATATATTTACAAAATTTTACCAGAACTTGGTGTCAGTAGTCTCACTGATGATGTAAATAAGGAAGACTATTTTCTCATCTCTATCAAACACTGGATTTGTTGTTGACAGAGATTTTTGTCTCCCCTGATCCCTCAGCTGTTCAGTCCCAAAGGAACACACCGTGGTTGTCCTATTAGCTCAGGCTTCTTATTTAACTCTTTCTTACATCTTAAATTAGCCCATTATTCTTGTCTATGCGAGCCATGTGGCTTGGTACCTTTTTCAGCCAGGCTTCTCATCTTGCTTCCTCTGCATCTGGGTGACAACTGTAGACTGAGTCATCCCTCTTCCTAGAATTCTCCTGTTCTCATTGCCCCACCTCTACTTCCTGCCTGGTCACTCTCCTATACTTCCTGCCTAGCTACTGGACAACCAGCATTTTATTAAACAAGTAAAAGAAACAAATCTTTACAGGGTAAAATTATTGTCCCACAGCAATTTGTCCCTATTAGATTAAAGAAACGTTCAACTAAGTTTGTCCATAATTCAGGCAGTCATACAAAAGTAAGTTTGGTCCCTACTTTACAAATGTGTCTAGACAAAATCAAAGACACAAACATTCAAAGATAAAGATGACAAAGGAATCATCATCTGTCTGCATAACACAAATTTTTAACCCAAATGGGTGTATAGAAGTACAATTCAAGTACCTGTTGGCCTTGTGATACCCACAAAACTTCATCTCAATTTGGAGATGAAGAAACCGGGATATAGGGGTTTGCCTATAGCCAAGCATCTTGCAAGTGTCAGAATTTAGAAGCAAACCTATAGCCAAGACATCAGTGTCTGCCCTGTGTAGTCAGCCATGCTCCATTTATGTAGCAGTTCATCTCTGTGTTGCACCTGAAGAAGTTGGTTGAGGCCTCAAAGCATGGCAGCTTTTCTAGCCTGGGATGCAGATTTCTAAGCCATTTATCTCTGCCATACTTTCCGTAAAACTTGTGGCAAATCTTCCATCTGTAATGCAAAGGGATTGTGCAGAGATAGAGAGTCATCCAGGCTAGCAGAAAACATTCTTGTTCCTCTTTGCCCCTGAGGATGGAGAGAGGAGGATGCAGGTGACAGGCCAATTCAACCTCACACTGCATTAATGTCCCTGTACATTTATTTCAAATAGCCCATAACTCCTTGCTTTCATTTCTGCACATGCCTATCAGTGTAGTAAATCCTGAGCACTTCTGTCTTTTTTTTTCTTGTAACAAAATAGAATCAGAGGCTATTGTGTTCAAAAGCTAAGTGTGCATAAATCAGAGCCCCTTGAGTTGGATGATGTATGTGGATTCATGAAGACATGGCTTTGAATTATTTATCAAGAAGAAACGCTACATGGAAACTCAGGTTCACTCAGCTCCATGACAAAATGAATGACCTCTTAATATGACTTTGCAGTTAAGAGGGGACCTGGCATGACTTTAAGGGATCACTCATTATTTGGTACTTTCTCACGCATCCATTCTCCTTATGCCACAAGCTACAATCACGTGCTGGTATTCAGAGATCCCCCGAACATCTTCAAGGGCTAGCTAAAGCTGCCCACTTGGCAAAAAAGTCAAGCAATCAGAAATAGAGTTATTGAGTTTGGTGGTTAATACTTATGGTCAATTTCCCAGAATGTAGAACCATCTAAGAGACAAACCTCTTTGCCTGTTCATTGAGGGTGGTTCAAGACTGGACTAATTGAGATGGGAAGACCTACTGTAAAAGAGTGTGGCAACATTCAGTGAGCTGGTCCCATGAATGAATACAATGAAGACAAAAACTGAGCATCAGTGTTCATGCTTCCCTGCTTCTTGACCGTAGGTGCAGTGTGACCAGCTACCATACACTTGCTGCCATGTCTCCATGTCTAGTGATGGACTGCATCCTTGAACTGTGGGATAAAACAACTCTTCCTTATTTAAACCATTTTTGTCATGTATTCTGCCTCGGCAATGAGAAAAGTAACTAATACAGAAAGTAGATACTGAGAGTGGGATTTGATTTTGCAATAAATCTGACCATATGGATCTTAGTCCCCTGGGGACTAGTTTGCTAAAGGGATGTGGAAAAGTTTGAAACTTAAGGCTTAAAATTTCCTGAATGCTGTAATTTGATGGCGCATTACAGTGGGAGTTTGAAAGTCCAGAATGCCAGAAGTGTGGACAGTGGAGGTTCATGAGGTTTCAGAGTAATGCAATGAAATTGGATAGAAGCCATTCTTATTATATTATTCTCTCTCTCTGTCTCTCTTTGTCTGCCTCTCTCCTTTCTCTTTCTGTCTGTCTCTGTCTCTCTGTGTGCTTGTGTACACGTGTGCATGCATGTGCGCACATGTGTGTGGGGATGTGTGTATCTAAAAGTCAGAGGTCCGGTTTAGAAGTTGTTCCCCAGGAACTATCTACTATTTTATTTTTATTATTTATACAAGGTTTCTCATTGGGTTGGACTTCACCAAGTAGGATAGACTCCCTGATGGGTGAACTCCAGGCATCCATCTCTTTTTTCTTCCATAGTGCTGGGATGACAGGCACATGCCAGCATTCCCAACTTTCACTTTTAAGTGAGAATTCTAGAAATTGAACATAGTTCTCAAGCATGTGTGGTGAGCACTTTATCCAATGAGGTATCTCCCAACCCACCATTCATATCACATCCTAGTGAGAAATCTGGTTATGTTATGCCCGTGGCCTAATAAACCAACTAATGTTGAATTGAAAAGTTATGGACTAGTGCCACTGCCAGTGACCCCTCAGTCTTCCCCAGCCATGCAACTGTCACCCACATTCAGAGGGACTGGTTTGGTCCTATGCTTGTTCCTTCCTAGTCTGGCTGGTGTTGGTGAGCTCTCATTAGCTCAGGTAGACTATTTCAGTGGGTGGACCCACCATGGTCTTGACCTCTTTGATCATATTCTCATTTCTCCCACTCTTCAACTGGTACTGGACTTTGGAAGCTTAGTCCAGTGCTCTTATCTTAGTGCAGTGCTCCAGGGTCTCTGCCTGTGTTCCCATCAATTGCTGCATGAAGGTTCTGTGGTGATATTTAAGATATTCATCAGTCTTACTACAAGGCAAAGCCAGTTCAGTCACTCTCTCCTCTATTACTGTTTTTTTTTGGGGGGGGGACCTATTCTATTTGGATGGATACCTTTCTCAGCCTAGATACAGTAGAGAGGGCTAGAGAGGGCCTTGGACCTTCCGCAAAGCAATGTGCCTTACTCTCTCTGAGGAGTGGATGGGGGTTAGGTGGGGCGTAAGTGGAGGGAATGGGAGGAGGGGAGGGAGTGGGAACTTGGATTGGTATGTATGATGAAAAAAGATAGATTGTTTTCTTTTTTAAAATAAGTAAGTAAGTAAGTAAGTAAGTAAATAAATAAATAAAAATAAGGTTACTTTTGGAACCAAAGAGAAAAGTTATGGATGACTTTGGTGGAAGAAATGTCAAGACAGCATTCAGGCTGTGGCATGGCTACTGTGCAGATCATCTACCCACCAAAAAGAAACCTATCATGAGATAGATGTAGACATGCATTCAAGAGCCCCTAAACTGTAAGTGACAGAAACCAATACCACAAAGGCAATGTTGTCTTCCAGTGTTCTGGAAAGGGTGGGTTAGATAAGCTTAGCAGAGACAGGGACACAGTGGGTTCTAACTACAGTCAGAAACAAGATTTTCTTCTAACCTTTTTAAAATTAAATTTATTTATTTTACATTCCAATTGAAGCCTCTCCTACCTCCAATCCTCCTACTCCCTCCCCTACCTCTGCTCCGCTCCCCTCAATCCACCCTTCCTCCATAATCATCAGAAAGGGGCAGGCCTCTCATGAGCTTCAGCAAAGCAGGGCATATCAAAGACCAAGCAATCCCCTTGTTTTCAGGTTGTGGTGTAGGATGTCCTTCTTTCTATGTGTTGCTTGTATTCGTTAATGAATGTAGAAACTACCTTGGCCTGATAGGGGCAGAACTTAGGTGGGCGGAGAAGATGAAACTGAATTCTGGGAGGAAGAAAGTAGAGTCAGAGGACCACCATGTAGCCGCCATGAGACAGACATGCTGAATCTTTCCCGGTAAGCCACTGCCACATGTCAATATACAGATTAATAGAAATGGGTTAAATCAAGATATGAGAGTTAGCCAATACGAGGCTAAACCTAATGGGCCAAGCAGTGGTTTAATTAATAAAGTTTCTGTATGGTTATTTCGGGGCTAAGCTGGCAGGGCGACCAGAAATAACAAGCAGCCCTTCCTTGCAACAAGGCTGAACAAGACAATCCAGCATGAAGAATGGGTTTCCAAGAGTCTGTCAAAGCACCATTAACAGCCCCTTCTCTCATTGCCAGGAGTCACATATATGGATCAAACGGCACAATTTTCACATATATCCAGGGGGCTTTGGTCAGTCCCATGCAGGTTCCCTGGTTGATGCAGAACCAAGTTTTTATTCTAATAATTCCCTCCCTCCTCCTTTTTGTCCCTCTTCCTATTCTTCCCTCCTCCCATCCCTTCCTTCTCCATACCTCCCTTTTCCCATCCCTCTCTTCTTCTATTCCCTCCCTTCTCCCATCTCCTCCCTTCTTCTGCCTTTTCTCTTCTCCCATCTCCTCCCTTCTCCCATTCCCTCCCTTCTCCCATTCCCTTCCTTTCCCCATCCCTTCCTTCTTCTATTCCCTCCCTTCTCCCATCTCTCACCTCTTCCATTCCTTCCCTTCTCTCATCCTTCCCTTCTCCCATTTCTTCCCTTCTCCCATTCCTTCTCTTTTCCCGTCCCTCTCTTATCCCATCTCTCTCTTTTCCTATTCCTTCCTTCTCCCATACCTCACTTCTTCCCTTCCTCCCTTCTGTCATCCCTCCCTTTTTCTATTTCTCATTTTCCCCATCTCCTCCCTTCTCCCATTTTTTCCTTCTCCCATTCCTTCCCTTCTCCCATTCCCTCCCTTCTCCCATTTTTCCCTTCTCCCATTCCCTCCCTTCTCCCATCTTTTCCCTTCTCTCATCTCTCCTTCTCCTATTCCTTCCCTTCTCCCATACCTCCCTTCTCTATACCTCCCTTTTCTCATCTCTCCCTTATCCCATCTCTCTCTTTTCCTATCCCTTCCTTCTCCCATCCCTTGCATCTTAGGCACGTTTGTTTCATTTGCTGTTTCCATGATGACTGTTTTCTTCCTGTGCAGGTCACATGGCAGCTGTGAGTGTTAGTTCCCACAAATTTAAGCACTTGGGATGCCATTTATTTTTGAACCTCCAAGGAAGAGGCCAGTTGCTCAGAGGTACTGAGGTTCTTACTCCTTGATCACCAGGTGCCATGAGGTTAGGGAGAGAAGAGCTCATAGAAGGGTGAAGAATAGACACTTAGAAGAGAGTTGGTCTCTGTTTATGAGAAGTCAAACACCAGTTGGGCTGACTGTGACTGAGGGCAGAAGACAGCTGACTCACTCTGGGAATTCACAGGCTTACCTGCTGGGAAATCGCCTGTGAAATGATGCCAGGACAAGCTCAACCCAGTGGCTGTCATGTATTTTTTAAGGTCCCTTCCCACCCTGCCTCTGTCTTTAGACTACTTCTTTTATGAAATCAAGACACATTTCTGATTCCAGCTACCTGTCTATGTGGAAAAGCTGACAGGAAGAAGAAACCTTCTGGAAGGTTTTTCATAATTACCAAAAGGCTTTATTCTCTGATTCTCCCAGAGAACCTCACTCTGTGTTTCCTTGGCTTCAACTGAGCCACATATCCTTTCTCAAACAAATATGTGGCCAGGAGGGTCTACATAGATGGGTTTAGTTCTGCCTGTGAGTGAGCCTGTGGCCAGGAGACTGAAATTGCCTTTTTGGAACTAATTAGACTTCTAATTTGCCTGAGTGCTAGCCAGCGGGAGCAAACTTAACAGTTAGCTTATGCTGTAACAAAATTGCTAAAAAATCAGGGGCAAAAATTAAAATCTATTTATTTAGAATTTTCTGGGTCAGCTGTCTGTGCTGTGCTCGACTTCTGTTGAACTTGGATCTCTCCTGCATCTATGGGCAGTAGATGGTTTGGTGAAAACTGAACGTGTCATGGCAGCCTATGCAGAGAAGTTTGGGTAGCTAATACCCTCTTCTCAAATTGCCATTTTCTAGTAGGCTAGCCTGGGCTCACTCATGAAATTAACTCGGGGTTCCAAAAGCTATAAAAGAGGACAAGTCCAGTGCACACGTACTTTTCTAGTATCTTCCTATTTTTCTAAATTCACCTTTGTCATTGTCCCCATATTAGAGTAGGACAAGCATCAGGTGGAGCTAAGATAACTCAAGGGAGCACACATGAGAAAGAGGGAAAAATAGTATTCATAAATGTGCCTCATCAAATAGCTGACAAAAAAAATGACCATAGGACAAAAATGGAAGGAATGTTCTAGAGAAGGTAAGGGTGAGAGAGACTGATTACAACACGTAGGGGCTAGTGACTGAAACATTTTTTTTGCAGCAAAATTTGGGCATGAGAAGACATAATTTTGAGAGGCAAGAAGACAGAGGAGTGCAGGAACCAGGAGTTTGCATTTGGACTAGAAAGAAGAATCAGCTTAACACCTGAGCAGTGCCAGACTCAGAGCTGAACATGGGCCAGGTGTTGTTTTATTAAAGTCTTGGGTCTACAGGCGAGGGAAACAGGCTTGAAGAAATTCAGCAACTTCCCTAAAGAAGTTTGATTTTAGACTCCTTGTCTTTGAACTTCAGGTCTGAAGAAAGTGACAGTTGACTGAAACTAGATGGTGACCAAGAGGAAGAAACTGGTAGAGCGAGAATGCTGATGTCACCTCTGTCTTGGGCAGAGTGGGCCTGGGTGGAGAGGTATCTTGCTAGCATAAACTTTTCACTGTCAAGTCCAGGGGAATGGCTAATTCTGATTTTCCTACCTGTAGATTTGGCAGAATGACAATACCCAGTTCCTGGGTCAGGCCCTGGGGATTTGCAGTTTTCC
>JAQHUG010000322.1:2131478-2145376 GCA_028555095.1 Dicrostonyx torquatus | reverse complement strand
CTGGGAAGAAGGCAGTGTGGCAGATGCCATGGTTCTCCTGCCTGAGACTGACGCTGGTTAGAAGCTTTCCTGGTAAAGCCATAACCTCGTGGTGAACACAGATTAATAGAAATGGGTTAGATCAAGAATGAGAGTTGGCCAAGAAGAGGCTAGATATAATGGGCCAGACAGTAATTTAATTAATACAATTTCCGTGTAGTTATTTTGGGTGTAAGCTAGCAGGGCAGCCTGGAGCCTGGAGGCCAGGATGAAAAGCAGGCCCCCTCCTCATTACAACAGATATATGTAGGATGGGTAATAATACATGGGGAGATGCTCTGGGAGGCTGCTGTCCCTGTCTTTGTCTGTGCCCCTGAAAGAATGGCTATGTTAGATCAGTTCCTTCACAGCCCCGCATCCAGTGCAGGCACCTGATGACTTTGAGAGAGCCTGGTATTGAAGAAAGGGGGATGGCTTCCTGCCTCCTCCCTACCCTTTCTGTGACTGGGACTGACTCTTGCAGGCAGCATGTCCTAACCTTCTATATCCAGGGCTTCTAGGAGGCCTGAGCCAGTTGTAGGTGCTGGTGGAAGCTGGGAGATAGAAGTGAGAAGCTAGACCATTGTCCTCTCCTTGGCTGCTATGGATGGAGTCTCCAGTGGATGCTGTTTCTGCTTTGTGGTTCTGGGTCTCTCTGGGTCTCTCTGGGTCATTCTTCCTCTCCCTGCCTCCATATTCTGGGGTAGTGGAGCCTTTCTTTTGTTGCTTACCAAGGCTGCCTCATTGTCTTGTTCTGTTTCTCTTAGCTACCTTGTTACCCATGGAAACCAGAGGACCAGTCTCCTATGTGCAAGAACCTCAAGGAGAAGGCTTATTCTTCCTTACTGAATCCTGACGTATACAACTTCTCTGGCTCTGCATTCCTGAGAAGTTCCTTTCCTATGCACCATGGACTACTGTTAGAAACTTCATTAGAACAAACATGGGAGCTGCTATTTGCACTGAAATGAAGATTCTGCCCTTCTTCTAGGAAGTAAATGAGTGGATAAGCATGTTGGGAGAAAGGATAGATAAGGTTGGGAGGAGAAAGTATTCCTAACAATAACTTACAGTGCCTGGACCATCACTTTGCATTGAAGGCCTTGCAGACATTCTCCGACCTTAGAAGAATCCTATTGCCCTCACTTTACAGGTGAGTGAGCAGACTAGTAAATAAAATTGAACCTCTGGTATTGTCTCCTCCAGAGCCCATGGCCATTCTTTGTATCACAACAAAAGAGATGCTATCACAAGCAAATAGAATGGTTTGCTTTTAATTATGTATGTATGTCAGGCATCAGGTGCATGCTTGTAATTCCCAGTACTGAAGCAGAAGGATTGTCATTTTTTTTTTTTTGTTTTTCGAGACAGGGTTTCTCTGTGGCTTTGGAGCCTGTCCTGGAACTAGCAGAGATCCGCCTGCCTCTGCCTCCCGAGTGCGCCACCACCGCCCAGCTGGATTGTCATTTTTGACACCATCTTGGGCAAGACTTATCTCAAAAATGTTTAAAAAAACATAATGTGCACATATTTAACAATTTATGTATAAACATTTGTTGCTTAATAATTAGTGTGCTTGATAATGTTAGGAAGCCTATTCAATCAGGACTTGCTACTGAGCAGTGGGAGAGTTGTATTCTTATTGTCCAAATCATCCCAGTGGTGTCGGTGATGTCACACTCTGAGATAAGAGGCAAGCTGCAGGACTGCACAACCTAGGGTCTGTGTGACAACCATGAAAATTCAGATATCACACTGACTGTCACTTTAACAGTAGCATAGAACTACATTTTAGGGGAATTGCTACAGCAAGATCCTATGCCTGATTGTCCAGGAGACCTTGTCTTTCTCATAGGTCACAGAGCAAACACTGTGAGAAACAAACCAATTAACTGAAGAAAGAGGAGCGAACAGAGAGCAAAAAGGGCCTTGCAGTGTGCACGGTAAAGAAGCCAGACAGGAAAAGCCAAGAAAATGAGTCTCAGAGGCCTTTGAAACATTTAACCTTTCCTTGGGAGGACTTAGTGAAGAAGCCTACCTGGGAGTTTA
Source organism: Dicrostonyx torquatus (assembly GCA_028555095.1). Classification (NCBI taxonomy): domain Eukaryota; kingdom Metazoa; phylum Chordata; class Mammalia; order Rodentia; family Cricetidae; genus Dicrostonyx; species Dicrostonyx torquatus. Next base: position 2,143,309 of record JAQHUG010000322.1, on the reverse strand, counting down.
GAATTTTCAAAAAGCACTTTGATAAATGTGAAGAGCGGAGAATTCTTATTGAGAATAAGCTGGATCAAACAGAGGCAGAGGGGACATTACAGTCCTTTCCAAGGAGACGGGAAGATTGCACAGTGGTTAAAGCTTGAATTTGGATTCCCAACAGCACATAGAAGCCAGGCACCTGTGATCTGCTGTTGGGGAGATGGAGCCAAGAGGATCAATGAAGTTCTCTGACCAGTCAATCCAACTGAATCTGTGAGCATTAGAAACAGTGAGAGACCCTGTCTTAAAAAGTAAGGCAAAAATCAGGAGATGTCAGCCTCTGGCCTCTACATAGATGATCATACATGTATGTATGCAGATGTGCATGAATGTGTACCCATGTAAGTACCATACACACACAACACCACACACACACACACACACAAACACACACACAATGCAAACAATACTTAAATAGAATGAATCTGTTTTCACACATAATGTATTCTTGATAGTCCTTTGTTTGAGATTAGCATTCTCTCTGCTGTGACCTGTGATTCTCTTTGTAGCCATCTTGACTAACATTGTGACCAGGTGCTGCTGTCTGATTTCCAAGGCTTCACCATAAGTCTATCATGCATTTCTGTCCTGCTACCTAGAGTTGCTTGCTCTTGAGACCCAGCCACCATGCACTGAGAAAGCCCAGAAGAGACCATGTAGAGAAGGCACACAGAGATACTCTGGCCAATGGTCTACAACTAGGTCCAGCTAACAGGCAGCTGATCTCAACCACTGGATTCATAAGTAATGATGTAGCCAGATATTTCTGGCCTCAGTCACTGAGTTACCCCCAACTAGTGGATCTTTCCAGTTGAGTCCCCAAGATTGAGAAAAGCAAGTATCCCTGCTTTACCTTATCTGAACTTTTAAAACAGAGTAGAATAAAACATTTGTTTCAACGTCACTAAGATTTAGAGGCTCTGTTAGATAGTCAGAACAGTACTTTTACTTTGGGTCCATAACTGTCTTTTGCCTTCAGGCTATGTGAGGCCTGCTTTCTGTTCCAAGATCAGTTCTTGTACAATGGACACAATGTTGCAAGACGGCTGCTTGTTCATTTCCCAGCCACCCAGACTCCCAAAATAATTACACAGAAACTGTATTAATTAAATCACTGCTTGGACTATTAGCTCTAGCTTCTTATTGGCTAACTCTTACATCTTAATTTAATTCATTTCTATTAATCTGTGTATTGCCACATGGCTGTGGCTTACTGGGTAAAATTCTAGCATCTGTCTCTGGCGGGGCTACATGGTTTTTCTTCTCTCTACCTCCTTTCTCCCAGCATTCAGTTTAGTTTTCCTCACCTAGCTCTGTCCTTCCATGCTCTGCTATAGGCTCAAAGCAGTTCTTTATTAACCAATGGTATTCACAGCATACAGAGGGGAATCCCAAATCACCTTCCCTTTTGTGTTTAAATAAAATGGAAGGTTTTAACCTTAACATAGTAAAATTACATAAAACAGTTTTCAAGCAAGAATTACAGTTGTAACATTTATATCTCTTGATCTTTTATAATTACTAAGGAAAAGTATAATTATAACTATCAATACTTCAACTCCATCAAAGACTCCAGAAGGATATAACATTACCTCCAGATTTGACAGAGATATCTTGCTACCTGGACAGTCACCCAGAGTTCTTCTGTACTATTGGGGCATCCATCTTTAGTCTACAGTCCATGAAACAGGAAACTTGAAAAACTGTTTTGCCTCTATTGGCAGTTTGTCAGTCATTTTCTTCTGTGTCCTGCAGAATGTCTGGCAGACTCTTTCATGAAGCAGGAACCCCGAAGAACCATCTCACCTTCCTTAGGCAACTTCAGAAGTCATCTCTCTGTGGGTCCTACATATCCAGTTCACACAGCATGTCATAAAGCAGTCCAGACAAAAACAGTTTCTTGCCCAAATGGCTAACAAACTCCATGAGGAGCCTCTTTGATGACCACCATCTTCTTGAAGTAATTGGTGCTGCCAGGAGCAGATGTGTCTCACTGTCATGACACAATATCCCTCACTGTGTGCTCCCGTAATTACCATTGTGGTTCATGTGTGAAATATCCCAAATGGGCTCATGTGCTTGAATACACATGATGCTGGGAGTGTTTTAGAAGGTTGTGGCACCTTTAGGAAGCAGAGCCTCACTAGAATGACTAGTTTCCTGAGTTTCTGCAGCCTCCTCCTACTTCCTGTCCATTCACTGCTCTCTGGCTTGAGATACAATGTGACGAGTTGACCCACATCTAATAGCACATCTTCTCTGCCATGATGGGCCGAGCCTTCAATCTCTGAGTCAGAGCAAACCTTTCCCCTTCTACATCCTTTTTCAGATATTTTGTTGTAGCAACTAATACACTGAAGCCCCCACCCCTGCAACAAGAGCCACCTTACTTAGGCCAACCAGAGGAGCCAGGTTTCTCCAGCCACATGGAGCCTGGGCAGTGCTATACCCATTCACCCACCAGTTCTCACTTCTTAAAAGATTTCAGAGAGTTCCAGATTTACATGTTCATGAACTTAGATATGGACTTTGGTGGACAATATGGGTGCAGCTGTAGCCTGGTCCTGGATAATTCACTGCTGCTCCTATCATGTGGCTGGATCTCCTGACTTTGTAAGATGAGCCCCTGTTTTGAAGCAAAGTCTCCTATTTTTAATTTAAACCTTTAATCAGGCAATACAAACTGTTGCTTCCTGTGTGGAAGGAGTTCTTAAATAGCCATCTCTTACCAGAGGGCATTCCACACAGTATCTCTAGAGTGCTTCCTATGTATCTATGAACCCGTTAGAGAAATGGAACCTCATGTCCAGTGTCCCTTCTCCCAGAGTGTTCAGTGTAGGACTGAATGTTATTTGTGCAGTGAATATTGAGGTTCCCATGGCCTCAGTCTTTGTCATGAAGATTCAGTTGCTGCCCTCCACTGTCTTTCCCACAGCCTCAGCCTAATGTAGCTCTCAGGCCTGCCTTGTCTTTGGAGAGGTCATCCTCTCGATTTTTTTCTTCAGACTGCACCCTTCAGAAGTGGCCTTTTACATTCTGAAGGTGATCCTTTTCTTTTATGGCTACTCTGTTTCAATTTGGAGTCTGGATTGTGTGAGTGTGCTGTGAGTGTGCTGTGAGTTGGGGGCCTCTCTCAGTTTTGTCTCAGCCAAAGTGGGGCTCTTTAAGCTGGCTATCGCAGCCACATCCCGATGTGCATGCAGATCATACGTTAGACTGCACAGCACCAAGAATACTGCCCTTGAGAAGTTGTCTCTAGCATTGTGAATACTCGGTCATCAACAGTGTTCCAAGAGTCTCTGGAGAGCTGACATCCCTGACAAAACACAGTGAAGTGCTGTTCCCTTCCACACATGCTGATGAAAGAAGGCAAGTCTGGATTTGGGGCATATCTTTCCATGATGGCAAAACATTATCTTTTCTTTATGAATAATAGAAGACACTTGGCTTGCTCATAATTTTTTAAAAGCTGTAGTCATAGTAACACGTGTGTTGCCTGTTAATATGAGATCTACCACCCGCTTCTTAAAGACAACAGCTTAGTTTTACAATGTGTTCTTATGCCCCCAACAGAGCAATCTCTATTAGATTTTCAACTCAACCAAAGTAAGGTACAGGGGGAAAAAGGACTTTTCTACTAGTGAGATTCCTGGCTACAGCCCTTGTGGGGTGACAGAAAAGTTCAGAACAAAAGAGACAAATCTTCCATGAAAAGAATCTTGAGAGATCATATACAACCAGGGTAAGGGGTGTCTGTCCACATAAGTCACTCTCCAAAGGAAAGAGCTCAGCTTTCAGAAGAAGCACCCAAAACACAAGAGAGACATTCCAGGTGTGTCTGAGCTCAGGTGCCCTTGGCTGTAGGGTAAAGGTGGCTTTGCTTCTTATCTGTGAAGGGAGAGGAAAGAGCCTTTTGTGGAAATAGAATCTAGGCAGCACAGTATCTTGTTCACTAGAGAGACTGGTATGATGGAGATTTGGTGGCCCCACCATTGAGTGAGCTCTCATGACCTACCCATGTACCCAGAGTTCTGTGATAAATTATTATGAGGACTAAACTGTATCTCCATGGGGCATCTGGCATGGAGGCCTGGTAGAGAGGGGCATGATTTGCTCAGCTGAAAACCTCTGGCCCCTTGTCAATATCCAGCCAATGGGCCTTGGTTTTAGAAGTATTTCTTCATTCAGACTGTGTTTGCATATGTTAATGAAGTGCTTTCATTCAGAAATACAAGCATGAAGAACAGAGAGCCCTATTAGTGATGCAACAAAGAGAAAAATCAGCAAGCAAATAAATCAATCAGGTAAGGACATGGTGTGTGTGTGTGTGTGTGTGTGTGTGTGTGTGTGTGTTCCTGACACCAGGAACACAAGGGCACCCTCTCTGAGGAGTGGCCTTTCAGCACTCCTGGAACCATGAAGAAGACGTGGGAAACAGAGCTCCAGGCAGGAGGAACAGCAAGTGCCAAGGGCCTGAGACAGCTACAGCCCTGATGTTTTAGAGATTTGCTTGACTGCAGAGTAAAGGGAGAAGAATTTTCCAAAGATCTTGCTCCAGTGGTGAGACGTGGGATGTTGGAGGCATTTCCAGCATTGACAGCCCAAAGCTGCAGGTGGTTTTCAGGAGACAAAACCCAGTTCTTTTCCGAGTGCTGAAAGGAGACCTCTGTTGGCAGGATGACTTCAGTACCCCTCTTGAGGATAATGGTGATGGTCAAGAGATGCAATGCACAGGGCACAAGTGCTTGATACTTGTTCGTTCTCGTTTGTGTTGCTTAGCCTAGATTTAAATTCTATCCAACTCTCTTTTGCATGCTATGCTGTAGTCTTCTCTAACCCAATATGCATCTTTTTGCTTATCTGTCTGTTTCTGCGCTCTCTCTCTTTCAGTCTATCTTTTTTTTTTTTTTTTTTTTTAAGTCGGTTTCTGCCTCTCCCATTCCTTCTGCCAGACTGGGAGCAGCTGTGTGCTCAGCCCAGGAGCCGGCATCTCTCCATGGTGCTGACGCGGATGATGGGTCCCAGGCTTCCACCCTTCATTAGGGACCAGAGATGGATGGTGGTGTTTTCCCCTGAGCAGCCAATCAGCAAGGACTCTTCATCTGCTGCAGCAGGTAGAGAAATCTCCCTCTCTGGAGCCCTTGGTCATGAGAGCAGCTGCCTTTCCACCCCCTCATGCAGGAACACTTAATCCTACCTTGTCCAGGCCCATATGGCCTCTGCGGGGGCTGGAGCAGGAGGTGCTTCCTGGTCTCTGGACTGCATCAAAGCAGATTGGAAGAGGATTTATTTCTCCTGCTCCAGTGGTGCAGAGCAGATCCCTGGTGTGTGTGTGTGTGTGTGTGTGTGTGTGTGTGTGTGTGTGAACCCTTCAGGAAATACAGGCTCGTTCTTTATGAAAACTTTGCAGAAGAATGCTAGCAGAACCTTTTCACTTTATGCCTCAAAGGTTGAGGGAGGACAGAGGTAAAGTGATCTGAGAAGGTGAAATGTGACAGAAGGACTTCCAGCCACCATCACATCCATGTGATGCTAGGGAAAGGATAGCTTGGCCTCCCTTCTCCAAAACAAGGCATAAAAATTCTACTCAGACTTACACTTAGAAACATAAGGGGACTTGGCAGCTAAGTACTGTGTACAGACCAATACCTTAGAATTTGGGGTGTTTCTCGGTCTCAAGCTCTGTGGTGGGTGCTTTACGAGTATTATTGCATGCTGTCCTTAATCCTAATAAACGGAGGTCCATTTGATGACTGAAGAAGGAACTGAGGCATCTGAGGGATTACATATACCTCCCCATGTGGGAACATGTGCACACATGCACACTCACACTCACAGGTTTGCCTGACTGCAAAGCTCATGACACTCCCCTGGGCTCCATTCCCCACTCTGCCTTGGAAGCTGAGTTGTGGTTGATGTCCCTGTAGCCAGTTGTCTTGATGGCCTATGAGAGACCTAGGCAGATGGCAGGGCTTGAGTTTGCACATTCCATGATGACACACAGGTTCTCACCTTGAACACCCCAGAGGACACTTAGAAGGATTTTGAAGTTCCTTACCCAAGGATGAGACCATCTTCTCAGTGATCAAAATCTGTGATATTTTCCAATACTTTTGGGCATCAGAGGTTAGGAAGACCATGTGTCCAAAGCCTTATTTGTCCAGAGATAGCAGAGTTGTGTCTGAAGAAAGAGGAACTTCTCAGAGTTCAGAGAGTCCTGCTCACTGTAATAAGGCTCTAGCCCAACTCTACATTTTGTAGATGACTGGTGCTCTTCTGGTCTTTGTTTTGCAGTGTGGTGATAGGTCTGTGCATTCTAGGCTTGATCACTTGATCACTGAGTAGACTCGCAGTCCCTCTGCATTCTCTATACAATGTCGACTTCCAACTCCAAACCACGTCCAACCAGTGGACTTCATTTCCATGGCCTTAGAGTCAGGTTCAAAACTCTAAGCACAATCTATGGTGGTTTGAATGAGAAGTGTTCCCAATAGGCTCTTATGTTCAAACACTTGGCCCTCAGTTGGTGATGCTAGTTGGGGAGGTGTAAGTGATCTGGTCTTGCTGGAGGAAGTATGTCAGTGGGGTTGGGCTTGGAAAGTATACTACCGCATTCCAATTCAGTCTTTCTGTTTCATGTTTGCTGTTGAAGATGTGATCTCTCAGGTTCCTGGCCCTGCTGCCATGGCTATTGCTTACAGTCATGCCTCTCTGCCATGATGGACTCTTATCCCTCTGGAACCATAAATCAAAATAAACCTTTGCTTCTGTAAGTTGCCTTTGGCCATGGTATCTTATCACCACAGCAGAAGAGTAATTCACACACAACCCTTCTGGAAGAGGCTTAGGAGGCTTGGCAGGGAAGGATTCAGAAGTGAGTTGAGCTTCTGCAACTTGGATGTCCAACTTTGTAAGCATGAATATGGCCATACTTCCTGCTTTCAAATCAGAATGCAATGGGTCCCTTACTTGTCATATTTTAAAAATAATCTCAACAAATGAAAAGATTCGGGGATTTTGGATCATGTGTATAAATGAAAAACCTTGGTGCAGACTCAGTCCTAAGCAGTCAAGCAGCCAAGCTGCTCCCTTTGCTTGATCATCCTGCTAGTGAGTAGGGTCCTGCTGTCTCTGGTGCTGTTGATACATGGGATGGTTCCTGAAAGCATATTGTGGCATTTTCTCATGCATGGCTGGGGGTGCAGGTCACTTGTTAGTTTAGATTCCTGCATGAATCAAGGTGTTTCTTAACACCACCAACTGTGTGTGTATGTGTGTGTGTGTGTGTGTGTGTGTGCATATGTGCATGTGGAGGTCAGAGGTCAATGTCAGGTTCTCCCTCAATTGCTCTCCATCCTATGTTTTGAGAGGATACCTCACTGAACTGAGAGCTCACTGTTTTGGCTAGACTCCCTGCCTAACTAACTCCAATAATCCACCCTCCGACTCCCCAGAACTGGGATTTCAGGCATTTGCCACTGCATTCATCTTTTAACATGGGTGGTGAAGACTGAACTCGAGTCCTTTGCTGATTGAAAGGTGGACCAGACACCTGGAGCTTGCTGCTGGGGTGACCAGAACCTTCTTTTATTTTGAGAAATGCCTTTTTCTGTGTGTCAGTCAGCACTAATGTACTGGAGCAGAAATGCCTGAGTTCCACAGAAGGACAACATGACAAGCACTGTGCACAACCATGGGATCTGGGAAGACCTCTAGTGGGCTTACTGCCTCTGTGCCTGATGTTGAGTCTGAAGCCACTGCAGGCTGGTAGTGTGATTGCTGAATGAGCACTTAGGGAGAGCAAAGGACAAGCTGAAATCATCGAGGCAGCTGCACCCGATGGTGTGCAGAGCTGGCTCATGACAGCTCTGGAGAGTACATTATTAAATATCAGAGTTTCTCTGATTCAACTGTTAAGTGTGGCCATTACTAAAAATTATAGTATGTAAGCTTGCAAGTAAGTAAATCACATTAAAAGCAACAATGATAAGAACTTAAAACCCATCACTTGCTGAGTATTTTGCTAGGTTTCATTGCCTATGTGCTTGAGTTTATTTATATGTGTTACCTCTTAATGGTGGAAAAGAGCATAACACATGCTACTGCACATCCCCTTCAGCTCCATGTATGGTGGGATCGACTCGATGGCTTGCAGCTAACCTCAATGAGGGCAGTTATACCAGAGACACTGGCAAATACAATGAATCAGGGATTGGCATTATTTCATTGACAGACACGTTTAAAATGGGCTGGCAAGATGGCTCAACGGGTAAAGAAAGGTGCTTGCTGCCAAGGCTGATAACCTGAGTTTGATCCCTGGAACTCGTACAGTGGAAGGAGAGAACTGAACCCTGGAAGATGTTCTCTGACTTCACATGTGTTTCACGACATGCACATCTACACAGACAGATAGAAACACATACACACACACATGCATACACAAACAAGTAAATTCAATACTTTAAAAAATAAAGTAATGAAGAAAATGTTAGTTAAGCAAATAAAAATTTATATGAAATTCAAAGAATCTTTGTAGTCATGGTATAATGAATAAAGGAAATAGCTGATGGAATTCCAAACTAGGCTTTCAAATAAGCCAAGAAGGGGCTGACAACATTGACAAAGAAACAAAGTTCTAATATATATCTTTCCCTTTTCTCTTATTCAAAATAAATAAAAATGCCCATCAGTGTCCATATTGGAATTGACCCAGAGCGCTGGCTGTTACAAATGCCCCGGAGCTATTGACCGGGTTCCACAGGACTGTAGGCTGTCTCTAATCTTGGTGATGCATGATTTTAAAGGAATATTTTAATGCAGAGATAAACGTATACCTGGTCCAAGGCTTATAAGAACAAGGGGTTGGGAAGATGGTTCAGCCCATGAACCTTCTGCTGTGTAGGATGAATTCCAATCTTCAGCAGAAATCTGATGTGTGGATCCCTACTCCCAGATTATAAGGAGGCAGAGGCAGGAAACTTCCTGTAGGAGCCTGACCAACTAGTTCAAGTGAATCTGTGCACTTTAGGTTCAACAAGAAACCCTGCCTCAAAACAAAATCAAACAAGGTGTAGAGTAACTGAGCAAAACACTGCTGTCAACCTCTGGCCTCCAAACACACGTGTACAAGCACTCATTTAAATGTATATGCACAAGAACATATACACGAACTTATGCCCATGTCCATCCACACAAGGAAAACATCCAAAGAGACCTTACAAGAACAGAATGAGGTGCAGCCCCATCAGGACTCCCGCAGCAGTGGGGTGGGTTAGCAGTTGGGAGATGCGGTTAGATGTGAGCTGTGATCCTGCATTCTGTCTTTCACCTGACCTTCAGAGAGAAGGTGCCATGCTACTCCCTCCTATTCTTGTGACAATTTCTCCTAGAGTCACCTTGAACTTGAAAGACTATAAAGAAGGGAACTATGAGGACTGTAGTCCCACTGAATTAAGCTTACATGGCCCCACATGGCTTTCCTGTCTCCAAGATTGGGAACATAGTTGAGATGTGGACTTACTGTGCGAGGCAGCTGTCCCTAAGTCTGGTGGACCTTAGTGTTGGCTATTATCATATGTCATGCAGGTTATGCAGGTCTGTGCACATGACTGATAGCCTGGCTCAGAGCTCCAGTGCCTGAGTTCCTCCTTCAGACTCAGTCCAGAACCTGAGAGTGTGCCATCCCCACTGAGAAGACGCATTTTCATTCTTGCCCTTGGTTCTGATCCATCTGTTCATTCACCAAACACTGAGCTGGATCACACATGGATCCTTGAGAACCATGAGACAAAGTCAAGCAATCCCACCTTCAGGGTACTCCATTCTAAGGAGGACGGGAGGAGAAGGCTGAGAAGTATGAGAGACCAAGGAGTTCAGGCAGGATGTTTGCTCCTCCAGAGATAGCAAAGACTCCTCACTATGCACCCATATGCATGGCACAGTAACTCTCACTTAAGGCTCCAGTCGCCTGTCCAAGCTGTGGGTGTCCTTCCACTTGTCCTGTACTCACCTACCACATTCTGCTCTCTTAGTGCCAGCATGCTCACACACTCCCCCAGTCTACAGTGTCACCCCTTTCCTCCCACTCTAGAGAAGGCATGTTTCCCCAGATCCTGTTCAGTGGTGCATCCTCCAGAAAACATGCCCTATTCCCAGGAAAACAATTGTGACTTGGGGGATTCACTCTCACACCCTACAGCCTGTCTCTACTGAACCCCACTGATTGTGTGTTGGTTTACAGCCTTCTACAGGCAACACAGAGTGTCCCAGGCACTGTGCCAAGCAGATTGTGGGCATTGTCTCCACTTAATTCTTCCATGAATTCTGAAAGCAGGTGTTCTGAATGCCTTCACGGTAAAGGAAGCAGAAGCTTAGGAAAGAGCAATGTGACATCCACAAGGACTCATGCTAAGCAGAAGAGTGAGAATTTGAACTCAGGCTGTTCTTACCAGTTAAATAATTAATTGGGACAAGGTCATTGTAGGTACCTCAGGTGAACTTGTGATCTCCTGCCTCAGCTTCCAAAGGCCCAGGATTATGTGTGTATATCTCCATGCCTGACTAATGCTGCAAAGGCTGTTATTCTTTTCTAAGGTTAGGATGAGTTGGTTTCCATAAACACCAGCTGCTTGGACTAAGACAGCAGAAGAAGTAGGAGAAAGGCTGATTCCTGATTGGTGACTTGGAAGGTGGTAATATGGTAGCCCTGTGTACCGGGCACCCCTCAAAAAGATAAAGGTTTCTACATGGTTGCTGTCAGTCCGAAAGGGTGGCTCAGCTGAATGGAGATGACGGCTGTCCCAGCTGTGGAAGGAACCAACCCCTGCATTTGGCAGGAAAATGGTTCCAGGCACAGTTCTGCCTCCCACCTTCTCAGACTCAGACAGGAAGGCTGTCAGCCTCACTCATCACATCTGACTGAGCGACGGCAATGACATATGTGTGGGAGGCACTAAAAGTGGGGATCCCTTAATAGAGCAGGTGTCTCTCAGCCCCGAGGCTTGATGCCCACTCTGTAGGGACTGCATCACCGCAGAATGCAGCACCTTCCCCTGCAGAGACCAGGAGGGGCAGGTGAGGCACTGGCAAAATGGAAGGGGAAGCCAGGAACCCACTAACTGGTGTGTTATACATGTGTGGAATGTTTGAAAACCAACATTTGTGTGAAATGCCCATGATGAAATGCTGCATAATTTTAAATCAACGTAATTCCAAAAGGCTTTCCCTGGCTTTTGACAGGCACACCTGTGAGGTATGATAAGCAGGTCAACTGACCTCCCAGCTGAACTTCCGGGGCACAGAGGTTCACCTGTGTGTTATTGAACCAGCAGAACCAGTCTGATCTTCATTCATTCATTAATTCATTCACTCACTCATCAACCATCTAGGAAGAATTTTTCTGTGAAGTAAAGCCTATCAGTCAAAAATAATGACAATTTTTGTATTTATTTCTTCCTTTCTGATCCTTGCTCTCTACACATTAGTTTAGTCCTCCTGAAAATTTTGAAAATTAATGCTAAGTATAGCCACTCTGGTCTTTTTCCTGATTTGACTGGAGAGGATGCTAAAAAGCATTATCTAGGATGTTCACTTGGGGGTTTTGGTATGTACATTTTATTAGGACAGGGAAATTACATTCTATTTGTATTTTGTTCAGAGCACCCGTCTTTCAAGGGTTTCATAGACCATGTTCCTTTAATAGTCTCCTTTACTTGGGAGAAGGAGAAGGTAGAAGGCTTTGGACTACTCACTTCATTTCCCCGATGTCACTGGTGTGTGTGTGTGTGTGTGTGTGTGTG
>JAQHUG010000322.1:2094891-2124779 GCA_028555095.1 Dicrostonyx torquatus | reverse complement strand
CTCAGGGTCCAGCCTTTCTGCCATGCCCTTAGTGCTGGAGAGGTTTGTGTCAACTTGGCAGAGGCTCAAGTTATCTGAGAGGATGGAATCTCAGTTGGGAAAATGCCTCCATAAGTTTGGGCTGCAGGCAAGCTTATAAGGCATATTCTCAATTAGTGATCAATGGAGGGGGTGTGGAGAATCCAGCTCATGGTGAGTGGTACCATCTCTGGACTGGTGCTCCTGGGGTTCTATAAGAAAGCAGACTGAGCAAGCTATGGGGAGTAAGCCAGTAAGCAGCTCCCCTTCATGGCCTCTGCATTGGCCCCTGCCTCTAGAATCCTGTCCTGACTTCCTTTGATGGATAACAGTGATTTGGAAGTGTGAGCTGTAGAAACCTTTTTTCCCCCAACTTGCTTATTTTGGTTGTAGTAGGAGACCGCTTGTTTTTTCCCAGATGCTCAGCCCCAAAATAACCACACAGAAACAATATTATTTGCAATACTGTTTGGTCAACAGCTTAAGTGTATTTCTGGATAACTCATATCTTAAATTAACCCATATCCATTAATCTGTGTATCGCCATAAAACTGTGGTTTACTGGGTAAAGTTCCAGCATCTGTCTCTGGCAGGGCTACATGGCTTCTCACTGTCTCTGCCTTCTTTTTCCCAGCATTCAGTTTGGTTTTCTCCACCTAGCTCTATTCTGCTAAGCCACTGGCCAAAACAGCTTCTTTATTAACCAATGGTATTCACAGCATAGAGAGGGGAATTCCATATCATTTGGTCATATGTTTTATCATAGCAATAGAGAGCATAACTAAGTCACCCCAAGTACTCTGCAGTCAACTTTTCCTCCGTGTGCCTGTGCACTAGAGAGTGCACAGAGGTTCAGACTTTGACCCATGTCCTCATCTACCCTGGGTTCAGACTTTACCCCTTGTCCCTGCATAGTTTGGGTTCAGCCCAGCTGATCTAGAGAATTCCAGCAAGCTGCATCTGCTCATGCCTCAGGCCCTGCTCCATCAGTGCACTGGTTTCTCTAGGTGCCTTTTCTCTATAAGAAGGTTTTCTAAGTTTGAGTCTTCAGAATTATTTTTGGCTCACTTATTAATAATAATTTGGAAACATAATTTAACAACAAGTGCTAAGTCATTGGTGTAAGCCAGCCTGTGTTATTTTTGGCATGACCTTGGGGACAAACACTAAACTCTGATCTCTGCAGAGGCTTGGGACTAAAGCCTTATACTACTGACTGACATTAATGTCTCCTTGGGAAAATGGCCTTACTCTCTAAATAAGCTTTAAATCTATGAATTGAGGTTGGAGTACTTTCCTGATAAGGCTTCTATGCAGGCTTAAAGAAAGTGGATCACGATCTTTATTGTAGCCATGGTGTCCAAATAGTATGAAATGATTGCATCAATGTACACAATATAATACTAGTCAAATAATTCTAAATGTAGTCAGTCCTTGGTATCTTCAGAGGATTGGTTCCTAGGCTCCCTGATGACACCACATTTTAAGGCATCCTTTCTACAAAATTGCATTATATTGCAAATAACCGTGTGTTTTTGCATGCATTTTAAGACATCATTACATTGCTTATAGTACCTGTTGTGACATCATTATTATATAAACTATTTCAATGTGCTGATCATAAAATAAGAAAAAGCTTCTATGTGTAATACACACAATTTATTTTCAAATATTTTCAGTCCATACTTGGTCCAATCCATGGCGTGAAACCCTTGGGGTACAGAGGGTGACAGGTGTGAAACCCAAGGATACAGAGGGTGGAAGGTTGATAGGTCAGGTTAGTTTGATTGTTGTGATGTGGTAAGATGCACTGGAACCCTCTCCCCTCATCATTATAGGTAGATGAAGGCTTGAGTGTGTGTGCGCATGTGCACGCACAAGAGAGAGAGAGAGAGAGAAGGGTGGAAGGTTGATAGGTCAGGTTAGTTTGATTGTTGTGATGTGGTAAGATGCACTGGAACCCTCTCCCCTCATCATTATAGGTAGATGAAGGCTTGAGTGTGTGTGCGCATGTGCACGCACAAGCGAGAGAGAGAGAGAGAGAGAGAGAGAGAGAGAGAGAGAGAGAGAGAGAGAGAGAGAGAACTGAAACTAGAAACTCTAACATCTGAGCTTGGGCTCTGCCCTTTGAGAGAGTGTCATTCACAACTGGAACAGAGTCAACTGCTTCTTCCAACATGTGCCGGAGTCGTTTTTCTCAAAGGACAAGGTCATGGTTGTATTAACAGAAGGAATGATCTTTTGTCATGTGGGAAGAATTATTGCCTGCTACGATGCAGTGTGGCTGTGACTCACATAAGCTTGTGAGGAAATCGACCACGGGACATCTGAATGGTGATTTGGGGGCCATCACTGTCACTGGCTCTTTCATTTCTAAGTTTCACTTTGAATGGTTTTGGGTTTAGAGAAAAGTTGCAACAATATACTCGCCCACGGCCAATGTCCCTTGTTCACACTCTGTTTTGTGACTCATAAGGCTGACTCAGGGAGGAAGCTGTACCAAGACAAAATGTAAGTGTCCTTGGAAAAAGACTGGGACCCTAAGGGAAAATGGCTGTGGTTTGCATGTAGTTTGTTTCCCCTTGTTCCTGTGTTGGATTCTTGATCTCCACTGTGATAGAATTAAGAAGTGGTAGACTTAAGGAGTGGGGCCAAATGAGAGATGATTAGTTTGCTGGGGGCACGACCACTGGAATTGTTAATACTGATCTCATGGAATGACATAGTCTGTTTGAGAGCCAGTTATTAGACTCCTCCCCCAATTCCTGTCTTGCCATGTGATCTTTCTTTCTCCCACCATGACATCATCTGCCATGTTGTGAACAGATGATGTCACTTGCCATGTTCTGAGCTGATTATGTCACCTGCCATGTTCTGAGCTGATGATGTCATTTGCCATGGAGAACTGATCAGGTTTCCAGCCTCAAAATACACCACTTTATTTTATAGTTATCTAGTCTTAGGCAATTTTATTTTATTTTTTTCAAGATGTGGTCTTTTGTGAACCCTGACTGCCCTAGAACAGGACTAGGCTAGCCTAGATCTCAGAGACACCCCCCTCCCCCGCCTCTGTCTCCCAAGTACTGGAATCAAAGGTATGTACTACCACCACCTGGCTGGTATTTTATTACAGAAACAGAAAATGATTCATACAAGGGAATTAGAAACTGGGAAGACAGAAGGATGGAGGAGAGGGTAAGGAATGTCTCCAGATGCAAGAAGTGGCATCAAACATCGAATTCCCCAAATATCTAGCCCTGTCTTCATCCCACACAAGCAATGGAAAAATCCATTTGAAATATATTAGGAGGGGGCTTTGCAACATTGAGTTTAAATTTCTTATTATTTTCATAGCAGGTGGCATAGGAAATGCCTATTTCTAAGTGGAATGTTCACAAGTGACACCAAAGAGCACTTAAAAAACTTCACCTTTAATGCTAAAATCTCAAAGGATATTAATGTATACATTAGTTGTATAATAACCCACTTTTCAGAGCTGTGCTTTGAGGGGTGGATCTGTCACAGGGGATTGCAAATCCTACAAATCCCAACAGGGCAAGTTTTTCACCTGGAACTTTTTCTGTGTGTAGTCTCAGCACAGCTGTATGAAAAATGAAAATTCCTTATTACTGCTGTGCTTTCTCTCTCTCTCTTTCTCTCTCTCTCTCTCTCTCTCTCTCTCTCTCTCTCTCTCTCTGTGTGTGTGTGTGTGTGTGTACATGCATGCACAAGTGTGATGTCTGTGTATGGACTTACATATTCATGTCATGGTTGTCTGAGGAGGGCAGAGGAAAGGTGGGTTCTCACAACTGTGATTTTGAAGCAGAGTCTCTCGCTTCCACTGTGCTGCTTTCTCTAGGCTGGATGGCCCAGGAGCTTCTAGTCCAATCTCCTGTCTCTGCCTCATGCCTTGCTGTAGGAATGTTGGGGTTATGACGTGTGGCACCACATCGGGATTTTCACACTGTCTCTTGGGATCGAACTCAGGTTATCAAGTTCTCACAACTAGCCCCTTTGCCTAGTGACTCATCTCTGTGGCCCCTATGAGAAATTTTAACTTGAGAGTAATCATATTTGTTTAGTTAGTGTTGGTTCAGCCTGCTGTTATAATTCCTCTCTGTAGTCCATGCAGACTTTAGAGGGAGGGGTAGGGGTTCCTGAGAGGAAGGTCTGTGTGGGCTCAAGAGTTGGGTCAGAGGGGTACACTAGACAGAAACCAGCTGCCCAACTAATGTTGGGCCAGTAGGGCCAGCAGTAGAAGTGCCAGTGGGGGAGGGAAGAGATTTCTGACAGGCTCCTCCTGTCCCAAGATAACAGAGATGTTGAGCTTTCTGTGGGCATTTCCTCTGGGCTTCAAAGCTTACAAATCATCCCTTCCTGTGAGTGGCTCAGGTGAATCTCCAAGGCCCTGTTGGCAAGTGACTGACAAGACAATTTGCTCTGACAATTTCTTCAGCTGATTTGTCCACTGAACTGGGCTTATTTAGGTTTCTGGAAAACTGGATTTGAGGCTGGAGAGAGTTGAAGGCATCCAGAGGGAGGGAGGGAGGGAGTCTCTTTCCCTGGATGGTCTGAGGGGAGGGTGGTGCAGATCCCCTCAGGCCTGGAGAGATGGGAGGCTGGGAGGTCTGCTATTGTTCTCATAAAGGTGATGTGTTAGCCTGGGTTCTCCAGAGGAACAGAACAGACAAAAGGATATTATTAGATAGGCTTGCAGGATACAGGCTGGGGAGTCCAACTCTGGCTATATTCATGATGGGGAAGCTGGGAACCCAGTAACTGCTCAGCCCACGGGACAAGATTTCTCAGTAGTTCCAAATACGGCCCTGAAGGCCTAGAGGATTACTGAAGAGCTTTGGTCTTCAGCCTGTGTTGGAAGGTCAGAGAAGCTAAGTTCTGTTGTCAATGAAGGATGATAAAGCAGCAGCAGAGCAGCTGCACTCTCCAACAAGGTGCAAAGCATACAGGCAAAAATGTCAGTTTCCACCCGAGTCTCCCAGAGGTGCTGTCTACTCTAAACATCTTTCTTCCTCAGTGTCTCCTTCTAGAAAATTCCCTCGCAGACTTTCTCCCAGGCGTTTCTCTTAGCTGATCCCAGTTAAGTTGGCACCAAGTTTAACCATCATAGATGGAAACACCAAGTCCGGCTGTGGCTGCTTTTTACAAAGTCACATGACTTACCCCGTGGCACCTGGACTCTGACTGAGGGTGCATCTGTGAACAGATCCCACTAGGAGAGATGAAAGCAGTCTCTGCCTTATTTTTGTTGTTTTGTGTGTGGAAAGGAGAAGTGTCCTTTTACTTATTAAATTTTGTCTTTGACAAAATCATACATAAATGCAGTGTGTTCTTCCCCCCATCCTCCTTCCCTTCCCTCCCATCCTTATCAACCTCCTTCCCTAGCTACAAAGCCCTTTTCCGAATTTATGTATTTGTATGTGTGTGTGTGTGTGTGTGTGTGTGTGTGTGTGTGTGAGATCCAGTGAGTTTAAAAAGGGCTGTCTATGTGACCATGGGGTTAGAACTTTCCATGGGAGCCTTGTAGGAGATTACACAAGTGCTGGTAGTGGCTTCCCATTCTCAGAGTTTATTAGTGGTCAGTAGTTTGTTGGGGTGGGGCGGGACTCTTGGACCTCTCTCCTGTCTGTGTCTATTCTTGGGGAGGCTTAGTGTAGGCAAGCATGGTTGCATTGGGCCATTTCTGGAGTGGTGTAACCTGCCTAGTATGCCTATTCTCGGGCAGGCTTAGTGTAGGCAAGCTTGGTTGCACTGAGTCTTTACTGGAGTCATGTAACCTGTCCACAAACAGTATGCTCAGGTGTCCAATGACTTCTTTGCAGAACTCATGATACATCTATATGTGACTCAATTGTGGACCTGGGGAGCCTGTCTAAATGCCATTTGCATCTACTCTATCTATACCTCTAGCTTGCTCATGTGAGCAATGAAGAGTTAGCACGAAGAAAGATACAGCTGAGGCATGGAGGAGAAGGTGAGGTTCTGGAGCCGAGAAACTGGACTTCTATTTCACTTCTATCTCTTAAGATTGATATGAGTTAGTCCCTGGCACAGGACACCTGTTCCCGCTGAGCTGAAAGGGTCCTGAGGTTGGCAACTGTTGCTTGAATTCTCATCAGGGCTGTTATAAGGGCACAACAAGATTAGGGATTAGGGATGTGGGAGTGCTTTGTAATCCCATAGGGCGTGAGGTGTGCTGAGGGATGGAACCTGGAGTCCTGCCTTCTGTTGACGTCAACTGTCATGCTCTCTGTCACTTTGTCTTTCATGTGCTACTGGCTGTTAGCCTTGTGTCATGGGGACCCAGGATCTTTGTGTTCACCATTCTCTTGCCTAAAGGTGCTCCATATTCCCACTCTCAGCTCTCCTTGGGCAGAGTGAACTTCGTATCTCCACAGCTGAGGCTCAGTTTCTAAGTGGGTTCCTTTCTGGGACAGGCTACACAGAAAGCTTGCAGGAGTTCTGTCTTTGCATGTTAGCATGCATAAGAATGATACCTTCCCAGAAAGGAAAACATCTCTTGTTTTCTTCCAGTAAATCAAGGTGGGAGGTGCATTTGTTTCATGGCCCCTGTCCACAGCTAATCCAATTTGGTAAGTGACTTGGGGAAACGCTGACCTGACACTTTGGAAAGTGGACTCCAAGGAAAGGGCCTGGAAAGCAATACATGCAGGACTGTGAGCAGATCCAGCAGGAGAATACACATGTGGGCCAGGGTGTCCTGTGTACTCCCTATACAGCATGCAGTCACGTATGTATTCATTAGCACGTACTCATGTGCATGTGTGGGTGACGGCTTTCCTTTCTGGCTCCTAATTTGAATTTCCACCCACATATCCATTGACTGTCTGCCTATTAGAACAACAGCTTTAAGGTTCAGAAAGCAGACCTGCCCAGAGTGGTTGACGAACAATGACTCTGTAGGGACAAGGCATACATTTACTTCAAATAATAACTGTGATGCTCAGAATTATATATAGTCTTCAGAACCTGTGAATATGCTACATTATATCCAAGGAACTCTTAATTTTTACTTTTAATTTAGTTATTACTTATTTATTCTGAGATAGACCTTGCTACACAGTTCATGTTGTTCCCAAGCTCAATATGTGGCCCAGGCTGGCCTTAAACTCATGATTCTCCTGCTTTAACTTCCCTAGTGCTGGGATTGTAGATGCATGTCGCCACACACAGCCAAGAAACTCGAATTTTTGAGTTAATGATCTCCATACAGTAAGATCTTGGGTGTATGATTCAGGAGTGACTGGTGTAGGAGAGATCTTCTGTATTTGTGTTGCTTTCATTCAATAAAGAAGCTGCCTTGACCTTTTGATAGGGCAGGACTTAGATAGGTGGGGAAAAGAGAACAGTATGCTGGGAAGAAGACTGAGTCAGGGAGAGAGCCCGCCATGAAGCTGCCAGGGTCAGACATGCTGAATCTTCCCGGTAAGCCCACTACCTTGTGCTGACTTACAGACTATTAAAATGGGTTGAAATAAGATGTGAGAATTAGCCAATGGAGGCTAGAACTAATGGCCAGGCAGTGTGTTAAATGAATCCAGTTTGTGCGTGATTTTTCCAGGTATAAGCCAGGGCCAAAAGCAGGCTGTGCGGCCGTGCAACCAGGGAACTGGGCAGGACGGAACAAAAGGGCCCGCGTTCCTATCAGGTGCTGGGAACACACCCGCACCTCCTCTTACTACAAGTGACCAGTATAATCTTAAGAGTCCCTATAAAAGAGGCAGGAAGGCCAAGGCAGAGAGGAGTTGTCATGATCAAGGCAGGGAGAGAGAGGGAAAGGCAGTCTTGAAGATGCTAATAGTCTTTATAAGAGAAAGACAAGGCAAACTGAGTCTGCCCAACCCACTAGAGGTGGGATATCCTCAGAGGACATAAATCCCACAGACAGAGTGATGGGGGTCCCGACACTCCAAAGAGAGATGCAGGCTTTTTAACCAAGTTTAGGGACCCCCAAGAGAAGCATTTGAGCAACGTGGGCTCCTCACAGCCTGGAGCTCTAGATGCAGCCTGACAAGTGCGGAGTGCAGTGGGACTCTTAGCCACATTGATCCCGACACTAAGCTCCTATTAATGGAGTCAGAGGAGGCAATTGCTTTCTTGGCAGCCACAGGCCGCTGACAGCTCACACAGACCGTCCAGTCTGAGACACCCTGATGGCCCTGCAGAAGCAGCTGGGAACATGAAACTTGCAGTCTTCAGCCTCTGAGCCCAGTGCAGCTGCCCACTGACCTGTCATGTGGGCTGTCACTT
The DNA here is from genome assembly GCA_028555095.1 of Dicrostonyx torquatus. NCBI lineage: Eukaryota > Metazoa > Chordata > Mammalia > Rodentia > Cricetidae > Dicrostonyx > Dicrostonyx torquatus. Next base: position 2,116,472 of record JAQHUG010000322.1, on the reverse strand, counting down.
TAGCTGCCAGCCTCTTCTATGATGAGGACCTTCAGCTGTCCGTCCTACCCTGGGCCTTTTACATGGATCTAAGTTTCCTACAGGGCAGTGGGAACCTGTGGTGGGTTGACTCATCACAGCACCCCTTCCCTCATTGCCAATATTGCCACTAAACTGGGCTTCCCTGGATTTTGATCTCCAGGGCTTGTGCCTGCACTATATACATCCCGTGCCTTACTGATCTGTGTTGTATGCCTTCCAGGTCCTGTCTCCTCAGATTCACTCCATTGGGCCTGATTTGGGTTTTGACTCCTGATCTTGCATGCCTTGCCCAGGGATCAAAGCTACCCTTTCTCTTGCCGCATGAGGTCATCAAAGGTAAGGATCCCTCCTCGGCCCCCAGCTGCACCCTCTGAGCCATCAAGGTCTGCTGTGTGTGTTTCCATGATCTTTTCTGCCTTTGTGAGTTTCTCTCCATTGTTTCTCGGCAGGATGCTCCAGTTCAGGCCACCCTCACCAGGAAGCCCGGGAGATGTCACCGTCTGTCTCACTGGACATTCTTATCCATTTACAGACAACTGGAAAGTGGTCCAGAGATCAGTTCTCATAGGATAGACTGCAGGACAATGCGCGAAGAGGCCGGTTTATGAGTTCCAGTCTTCAGTCTGCTGTGTGATAACGCAAATCTCTTGAACTTTTTTTCCCTTTATTTCATGAGAGCTAATTACTGTAGAGACCCATTGTTCATGACTGTGAGTCTCAGAGGGACAGTAAAGGCTTCTTTTGCGAAGTCTGCCACTGCTTAACACACAGTGTGACCCATCAAAGCCCTGGCTTGTCACAGTTGAGTTAAAATGGTTTTTACAGACCATGTTCTAAAAACATGGGCCAGGCACTTGAGCAAGGCACTGACACCCATTCTATCCTCCTTAACTGGACAATTTCCTCATGTCAGCGCTGTGCACTATTACATCCTGTTGTATAATGCATGGTCTTTTAAGAAGAAAAGAATGATCTGTCAAGTGTCATGGCACAGTGCGTCCATCTCAGGGAGAGCTTCATGTGCAGCTCTGGCCCCATGGAGGCAGCCCAGGGCATCTGAGCTAGGGCATACTTCACGTAGAAGGTCCCCCTCAAAGACTCATCTCTCAAGTTCCTGGCAGTTGTCTCAGAGAGTGGGAAGGATTAGACAAATCTTCTGGCCTGAGGAGTGGGATTTACTTCTAAAGATACTCCATGCTCTTGGCCTGCCTGTTGAGAAAGACCAAAGAACGGAAGGGTCTCAGAGGTCCCCAGAAAGAAGAATGGAGTGACACACTAACAAGAACGTCTTTACTAATGATCCTGTGTCTTCTATCCCATGATGTCATAATGTCATGCCTTTAACCTTAACAGGAAGGCCCCTCTTATGGATGTAGAAACAGGCTTGGGCTAGCCTGGAATTAGAAGATCCTGTTCCCAGAATGTGAGTCCTTTACATATGCCGTGCTACCACTCTCACCCTGTGGTTCTGTTTGCCTGGCATGCACGCAGGCTAGCAAGAGGATGCCTGTGCTCCTACGCAAGGACCAGCCACTCACTCATGTGACCTTTCTGTGGCCAGCAAGAGGTGCAGAGCTGGCCCCATGGTGGTGGTGGCTAAGAGGCAGCAGTCAGGTGTGTCCAACCTTTTGTCATTGTGACAACAGTGTTGTCCCCTACAAAGCTTACAGTCAAAACACTGCATAATCCAGCCACAAATAAGTCACAAAAATAAAAAATAAACAACATTTCACAATGTCTTAAGCTTACAATTTTGTGTGTCTGCATTCATAGCTCTTTTTGGCTACCTATATCTGCAGGTTGAATACAAACTTAGATGCATGATACTCAGGGACCCGGTCAGTGCTGAGTGATCCTTAATGGACTATCTCCTTCCTTGAGCTCACCCGCACACATTTCCAAGGTGGCCTCCCTGGAACTCTTTTATCTCTGCTCCCTTCTTTGTCCCATTCCCTCTCTTTGTCTTTCGCTTTTGTCCCCTTCATTCTCTTTCTCCATCTACTCTCCCCTTCCTCCTCCTCTCCTCCCTCCTCCCCGGCTTCATGCCCTCAGCTCCTCAAGCTGAGCATCACAAGGACCTGGCAGGAGGCAGAGCCAGTCTCTCATGTGGCAGAATAAATGCTGAGCTGTGACAATCCTGTCTGCCTCAGAAAGAGAGGTTTTATGTAGTTTTTGGCATTTACAAATCCTTTGTGAAAAGGTCACTCTGTTCTTGGAATCTTTTATTAATGCTGAAGACTGGCCCCGGAAATGTCATGTCTTTTTACCATGATATTTACTCAAAAAAGTATGACTAAGCATCAGAAATTCTATCAGCAGCTTGACCCCGGGAAGCTAGGGATTCTGCGGGCACAAACAGATGCTGCTTCCCCTGGAGTGTGTGCTCCCATCTCAGAGAATCCTGAGTGGAGAGGAGGGATGGACAAGGCTGGGTGCTACCTGGGTGTACAGAGCTGCTGTCCTGTTGGAGGAAGCAGCCTGTTTGTTTCATGACTGCTCAGACCCGAAATAATCACACAGAAACTGTATTAATTAAATCACTGCTTGTCCCATTAGCTCTAGCTTCTTACTGGCTAACTATTGCATCTTAATTTAATTAATTTTTTATTAATCCATGTATTGCCACATGGCTGTGGCTTACTGCGTAAAGTTCTGGCGTCTACCTCCAGCAGGGCTACATGGCTTCTCTCTAACTCCTCCTCCTTTCTCCTAGCATTCACTTTAGTTTTCCCCACCTATCTCTGTTCCCTGCACAGGCCCAAGACAGCTTCTTTATTAACCAATGGTATTCATAGCATACAGAGGGGAATCCCACATCACTGTCCCAGCAGCTCCAGAGGACAAGCAGGGCATCTGATCTGGAAGGGAACATGTAGTATATGCAGTTTTACATCCCCACCTTATGGATGTGGAAGCTGATGCTCAGAGGGGAGAAGATACCCGCTGCATCAGCTAGCAGGTCAAGTCCAAAATGGAGACCGAAGACTGGGGCTCCTGCTCCTGTGTTGGCAGGCAGGGTTCTTCACTGCAGTCCAATGTAGCCTGCAGTGGAAGGAACACAGGCTGGGCAACCCTATTTCTCTATTGTCTCCACTGTCTCCATGCTGCTTGGAACACCAGACACCTTTCCTTGGAGCTCTGTTGCCCTTTCAGATGGTCTCAGGGGCTTTGGACACAGAGGGGCTGAGGTCCATTCCATTATTGTTTGTCTCCAATTGCCACAAGAAGCTTAGCAGGCTTGGGACTCTGACATCAGTCAATTGTTTCCTCTCTGTCTTGAGGCTACAAATCTAAGATTGAGCTCAGCATGGCTGGGCACTAGGCTATATTCCTGGTTTGCAGATGGATGCTTCTCACTGTGTCCTCGTATGACCTCTTCTTTGTGCTTACCAGGGTGGAGAGAGGATGCTCAGCCTTTCCAATGTCCCTCCTTAGAACATCCATTGCATCTCAAGTGTCGCCTTCATGACATCATTTAACCCTGATTATTCCCCAAAGCCTTTATTTCCACCATCATCACACTGGTTGCTAGGACTTCAGCACAAGAATTTTGGGGCACATTCAACTGTTAGCACTAATCATTTTACAGGGACAGAGGAGGTGACAAAGAGTAGGAAATGAACAGGCAATCTGTCCACTGTGTGTCTGAACATGCTTTGTTCTTGTCTTGAGTGTAGATGAAGCCCAGAAAGGAAGGAGAATCCAGTTCTGCTGGCTCAGTCCATCAGAGGAATTTGCATCTCAGAGAGTAGGGGAGAGGGCAGGTGATCCTCAAGCAGAAGAAATGGAGGGAATGGAGAGGAGATTGCATGTAATTTTAGTATTAATCCCATCTTTAACTATCTACTCTCATCTATTGCAATGGTCTGAATGGACCTTGAGATCAGAGGCTGAGTCAATGACAGCCTCCTCCTCTGGTCACATTGTACTTCAGGCTGTGGGGAGGGTGACTCCTGCTAGTCACTGCTTCAGGAACATTTGCCTGGACTCTGAGTTCCTCATGGATTTGAACCTGGAAGGATGCAGCATCCATCCGTGGCAATCTTACGTGACTCAGGCTTACTCTTCTTGAGGTCAGAGTTTAGTCTCCACACCAATAGCCATGTCTGGAGCATAGAAGTCTTAATATACATTTGCCAGTCATGTATTCTGGAATACTTATATCCAGCCGCACCTGCAGCGAGATTATTTCTAAATGTTGCTTATGTAAGCCCCTATATTTCTTTTTTTTTCCTATATTTCTTTTTTTACTTAAACCAGTTTAAGTCAGAATGTCTGGTCACTTGCAACCTAAATTGATTAAGGTATGTGGTTCAAGACAAGGAACTGGCTCTACTCTGATCCAGGTTGGAGACCACAGAGGCGGTCTTCTTGCAAGCTCCCTCTGCTGGTGGCCACTGGATAATTTTTAGGAACAAAATCTCTGCCCTTGAGACTCACGGGATTGGCTGAGGCTTTCCTGGCTACTGTGGGGAAAGGGATGGCCCAGAATTGATGTTTTTCCTGTGGGAGACATTGCTATCCAAACAAGTGACCAAGGTTTTCTATCATCCGTCGACAGGATGTCAGCTCCGTCTGTGGCTCATGGCCATGGGGGTGGGGGAGCACTGTTGTTCTTTTTGGCGCCGGTGGAAAGCAGACACAGACACAAACGAACCCACTTAGGAGTTTATAATGATAGACGTGCTCGGATCCGAGGAAAACGGTGGAGAGTGAGGGAAGAGAAAGCAGGAAGATGGCACATCTACCTTTTAAAGATTGCCTTGCACATGCGTACCAGGGTGGGTTGCATAGGTATGTCAGTCAGACACTGATCACGAAGATGGCGGGCGACCCATTCCTTGCACATGCGCAGGGGTGGGTTGCATGTGTGCACGTGGGTCACGCCCCCAAGGGTCTGCCCACATGCAGCTGCCTTATCAAGCACTTGTGGTGTGGACCATGCACATGTGAGCTCAGCCATGAGCACTAATTCCATGCACTTTTGGGCAGGGCCTGCTCCAGGAAGCTTGCTAGTTTGCGAAAATCTACCTCCTCTGAGTCTGAGCTACTGCATCTTGGTTTAGAGAAGATGACTAGGAATGAGGGGCCGTGGATACTAGCAGGCCATATGTTTAAAGGCTAATCCAGGAAAGCCCAGGGAAGTAGAACCCAGCACCCTCTGGTAGCTTGGCCTCTGCAGTTCCAGGTCCTCTTTAGGGATGGGGGACCTTGAGGCCTTGCCCAGGGGATACTGATGGGGCCTGGAACAACAAGGCACGGTCCCACAGGTAGGCAGCATCACGGGCCTGTTGCTGCCCTTCTGGTCTCTGTCATTTGTGTACTGAGCAATAGAGAATGGGCGAACTGCACCCCTCCTCTTTCAGGAAAAAAATTGAGGAAGCAGGCCAGGCTGGGTGACTCAGAGGTACTTTCAGACACATATTGGCTTCTTGGTGTGAAAATAGGCCCCGAGAGGCAGGAGATGTTGTTCTAATGGGATAAGGGTCTGCCATTATTTTACAATGAGTGGGACAAGCCATACTAATAGAATAACTCATACTTCCCTCCTAGGCCAAAGTGTGACGTCTTCATAGGAAAATCAGTTCTTTGGCAGAAAGAATGACTCTGCCCTTAAACTGTCAGGGAAAGAGTAGATGGCCTTCTTGGTTGACAGGATGAGCCAGACACAGAAAGAAACCTCATTCCCTTGCCAGAGGAGGGTAAGTCCTGTGGCATCTAACCACAGTGTAGTAGGCTACGAGGAGAAAGGGCGGGGACACACCCTGCAGATGGGGTCAGAGTTACTGGTAGGGCCAGACAGAAGTTACAGAAAGAAGTGTCCAAGTGAGATCTCACTGCTTTTCCTCTAGCCCATAGCATGTGAGGTGGAGGCAAGACTAGACACCCCCCCCCAGTGCCATATGCATCAGGTGCCCCAGAGGACTTGTGAACTGTAGCTTTCTGGGCCATGCTCCCAAGAGTCTCACATGCAGCAGGTCTGTCATGGGGCCCGAGAAACGGGATATCTAGTAAGTGCTGGATGTTGCTGAGGTTGCTGATCAGAGGCGCACACATGGAGAGCTACTGGCCTAGTTTTGAATGTCCTGTTGCTGTTGACTCTCTGGGGATACTTGAACTCTTCGGACAAGAGCTGCTGGCATGGCCTTGCAGAAAGGGGCCTGAGAAGATAGAATATTGACAGGGGAGAGTAGGGTGGTCTTTCCTAAGTCACCCACAACCCCAGCAGGCAAAGGGCCCCCCTTTTGTAAGATATAAAGAAGGGTTCCAGTGTGGGTGCTTCATCCCAAGCATGCCTTGCACCCTGTGCTGAGGTTTGTGATGGATGCAGCATGTTGAAGAAGCATCCCAGTGACATCGCCCTTGTTCCGGGAATTGGTGTCAAAGTCCATGCTTGTCCTGTCTCCCCTGTGCTGTGTGACATGGTGCAGGTGACAATCTGCACTGCCTTGATCTTCCTATCTATAAAATGGAGCAAAGAATGTGCCCACTATATGGTTCACAGAAATTGCTTTGGGAGAATGAGGCCATGGACTGGAAATGAATATAAACCATGGGCAGTGATAAGTCATGGCCAGGGTGCTATTCTTTTATATTCTGAATCAGGGGGTTGCTTCCAGGCCTCCCTCCCTCCCAGATACCAGAACCCACAGATGTTCAAGTCTTTTACATAAAATGGGGTGCCATTTGCACAGAGCATGCAGACATCCCACTGAATGACTTAAATAATCTCCAGGTTGCTTAAATGTCCAATGCACTGTAAATCATATGTAAGTAGTTGTTAATACTGTATTGTTTGGGGAATAACAGCAAGAAAAACTCTCTACTTGTTCAGGACACGTAGTATTTCATTTCTGAATATCTCAGAACTATGGTGGGCTGAATCCACCGGCGTGAATGGAATTCAGCCTCTGAAGACTGGCTCTTAGCTGGGGAGAAGTGAGAAAAGGGGGGTGTTGTGGGGGGAGCCCTATCTTTCATAGGGTTAGTTTTTTTTCCTTTTGTTCATATTTTCAGAGAATTCAGATTTTAGAGATAATTGCACCAGGCAAAAGTCCCTCCTTGAGCTACGTACTGTACTGAGCTTAGCCAGGACTCCCATGGACATGGAAGATGGGAGTGAGTTCTTGGGGTCTGGGAAATGTTGGCATGTTCTGGGTTCAAACTGTGCTAATGTTCCTTCTTTGAGGTTTGGTGTTACTATCAGAAGGTTCTGGTTCATGGCAGCATCCTCAGAGATTGCCCAAGTAGAAGCGCAAGTAACCATCCTTGTGTTAGCCTTTTCCTATTGGACCCCTTCTATCTACCGGGAGATTCAGGGCTTAACTTCAGTTTTGAAGGCAGGCACTGATGTGCACATTTCAGAGATGAGGAGGCTGAGGCCATGGGGGTTAAGATCCATGATGAGAGTTACAGTTAGTGGGTATCGGAGTCCTTGCTCTTTGAGTGCGTCCCTCTGCTTCCAGACACCAAGCTCTAAACTGTGCGGTGTTTAAGAACTACAGCAAGGAGCTGCTATCACAATATCCCTCCATTGATTTTTAGTGCTCAGAGCAATTCTCTTGATCCTTTTATTTTCCTAGTTGAACAAATATCCAGCTACTTGTCTGGATCGACAATGACAGCATTGCCTACAGGGCCTCATCTGTGCCCTGTACCCTGGGTAACAGATCTTTAGCACTGAGTGACCACAGATACCTGGAGGTCAGAGGAAGGAGGCTTTTACAAGCCTTCTTGCTTTGTTGTTGGTTTTTTCCCTCATTAGTCTAGTGCCTAGGACAATTCCCAGTGTGTCCCTTCTCCCCACCCCCAACCCAAAGCCACTTGGTTGCGCTGGCATAATTTCTTACAATAACATTAACATATCACTGGAGCTCATTACCTTTGGTGTAATAGTTCCCTATTGAACTGTGTCAGACTAATTATGTCAGTTCCTTTTCATTCCAGTTTAGTGCTTCTCCAGAGAGTCACAGTGCAGCACTGGTAATAATGATTAAACTGCTGTCTAATGCTCCACTGGATGGCCAAACCAAACAGGGAAATTCCTTGCTGAAGATGGGACTCATGCAGCCTCACACTTGATGCAATTTGCTGTTTTAAAAGCTGTTCCCTGGTGGCCATTTCTACGTGACATTGCAGAGCAGGCATTGTAGGGGATGAGAGGACAAATCAGAGAAGGAAATAACTGCAGGAACTCAAGCAACTAGGAGGCAGCTCAGGGGCTTTCCAACTGGGCCGGGGAACCTTGGAGTTCTGATGGGGACCATCTAGAGCCAAGCCCTGCATCTCAGCCTGTGTAAGTGGGAGTACAAGAAGAGGCCAGGGTAATGAATCAGGACAAGCCAATATCAAATGCTTAAAGCTCTGTTGCCAGTGTCAGCCGAGAGAGCCCTGGGAAGATGAATGAAAATGAAGTCATTTTCACCTTCCGAGAGTGGTCTGGGAGAGCTCTTTGCTGGAGCTCAAGTCGAACATGCCTTTGTCTTTTTGTATTAAGGAAAGAAATGAACCTCACACTTTGTCACGAGCCATGACAGAGGACTGACACTCTTTACCACCCAGCGGGATGCAAATCTGTCCTGAGAACTCAACACCCATGATTATGATTTTAATAATAACGTCTGGCATCAAATGAGTGGCTGGCTACTTTGTAAAGGCATTGTGTTGAACTTTCATTTAGACCCCACAAAGAACTTCATGGGGGAATGTCTTATAGCCCCATTTTGTAGATGAGAATCTGTGGTATTAGGAGACTAAGTAACTTAAAGTCACTCCTAGAACCCCAATATTTGACTACAAAAGTCAGAATATACACAAAGTTATATTCTCTCATTATTCAACCAATTAATAAGATGAGGATCTTCTGTCTTCGCTCCTTGAGCTATGTCCTCAAACACTTTGTGGGCATGGCAGGCACTACCTCAACCTTCTTGGGTCAAGAATCAGCAGATAATATCAATAAAACATGGACCATTCTGTGAGCAGGTGAGGATGGAAGCACAGAGAACATGCATTCATTCTGCCACAGTGGCTTGTATGCCTGGCTCTACTGGGTGTAAGGGATGCCGTGATCAGCAAGAACTACCACAGACTTTGCTTTCCTGGTATCTTAAGTTCATTTTGGTAGGAAGCAGACTAGGACAGGATATTGGTACTAAAGAGCTGGATAGTTCTGTGCAAATATCTAATAATATGAAACTGGTCCTCAGACAGACAGGGCATCCAGTAGAGGCTGGAAAAGAGTGATGGGATGCAGGCTGGTGCATGCCTACATTGTTGTAAATGGACTGCTAATGGTGATTCTGATGAGGACTTGAGAGGTACCATGGAGAGATGCAGAGAAAGCCTTGGTCTTAGAGGGTATTTGAGACATCTAGAATGTTGGTAAAAGCATAGATGGTTCTGAGTCAGTTTTGTGCTGTATAGCAAAGTACCAGGACTGGGCAACTCATAATGAAAAGAAACTTGTTGCAGTTCTGGAGGATAGGAAGTCCAGTGTCAGGGTTCCAGAAATCAGCAAGGGCTTTCTTGCTGCTTCGTCCCATGGTTGAAGATGAGAAGGTGGCAAGAGAGAAAGGTCAAGAGAGTGTTGAACATGAATTTTTCAACAGGGAACCTGCTCCCATGGTAACAGCTCCCTCCCACTTTAAATCATTTCTCCTTTCATGAAAGTGGCATTCTCACGGCCCAAATTTCTCTCACTAACACTACTTCTAGCTAGTGCCACACAGAGAACCATGTTTCTAATCCATGAACTCTGGGGCACTCACTCCTATCATAGTAGGTGGAACAGGCCATTCTGATGAGGCCTTAGATTGAAATTAGAATGTTATTGACCAGGGAGGACCAGCCAGCCTTGCTACCACTTGTCCAGGAACTCTCCTGAGTTCTTCTTGCATCTTAGTGTTTCATGGAAGGCAGAACTCATACGAACCCAAGTTGGATGGAATTTGGCTGAGAAAATACCAAAGCAAGTGTTGAAGGAGTGGCTTGGCATCTCCTGACTGCTTATAGTATGATGCAAGAGAAGACAAATGATTCTAAGATGGAGTTGAAAACCCTGAAAGGAAGCCAAAGCTAGAGATTGGGAATTCCCAGGATGAAGTACAAAAGATTAAAAAAAAAAAAAAGTTTGTCTGAGACAGTTTGCGGCCATTTGATAAAAAGGTTGGTAAGCCAGCCATCTAAACAGGAGCCAGAGATTAGTGCTTAAGAATTGTCCACTTGAGGCCCTAAGAGCACCCCAAACAACATAAACTATTGCTATAACTTGTGGTTGATTAAAATAATGAGATGGGAAAACCCTATTGCTTCAAATATTACTTTAAATGCAAAACTTGGTGAAGTCAACATTGATGGACAGGTAACTCCCGATTTGATATCTAGCTTACATAGTGCCACAAGGTCCTCTGCAGGCTGCTGGGGAGGAACAACATAGTCTCACACACTGGACCCTGCATGCTGTAATACTGACCTGCCCGGCAAGATATACCCACTAGTGCATACTGGCACGACAGTAATGGAGTAACCAGCTACCATCTGATTGGATGTTAGGCTTGCTCCCCAGTAGAGATTTTGTGCCTGGTATTGTAATCCTGGTCAAAAGCCTATGGTTGGGAGATTATAGGCCCTATGGACAGCCTGCTGTTGTTGCCATTTTAAATAGTTATGCTGTCAAACAGGCTTCTAAATATTTCTGCTTATTCCCATAGATTTGGGTTGCTCTCAACTTTGATTAGAGAATCTCTTTTTTGCCTTGGGTAGCCATTAATGCAGAGACTCATAAACTGCCCAAGTGCTGACTGTAAGTAACTGCGAGTGCTCAGTTGTGGATGGGTCATCTCTAACAATCTCCTTCCATCCAAGGTTCAGGAAACATGACAGAAGAGTGGATGGAAAGAGCGTAAGAGCAGACAGAAGAGGAGAGCTATGCCGTGGCTGTTAGACATATCAACTCCCAGCACCTGTGATTACCTGCACAAGATTTGCATAAGATCAAGCCAGCCAAAATCCCAGCATCAGTGGGTGCGGGGTCAGCAGAGAAGCTATTAGCAGTATATGGTTGCTGAGGAAGGGAAACTCACTCTCCTTTAGGGACATAGCCATGCCTCAGTGGATAGCTCCACACCCATGTACATAGTGGTAGCATTAACTGCACATAGGTGGTTATTAATAACAAAAAGAGGACATGAAGTTGGGAGGGTGATGGGTACAAGGCACTTGGGAGAGATGGAGGGAGGTAATGGGAGAAGGATAGGATCAAAATACATTGTATAAATGCATGAAATTTTCAAAGAATAAATAAAAATTCTATTTTAAAAAAGAAGCCTTCTGTAAAGCACTTAGCATAGTGCTGAGTGAGTGTAGTTGTTATGCTTATATACCAAAATAAACTCACCAAATTTAAAGTATTTTGGGAGAAAAAAAGATGAGCAAATGGCTAGTTGCAGTCAGATGCTTTTCTGTAGAGAACGTTAGAAAGCAAACTGAAAGTTCAGGCTGTTTTATAGGTTGACAAGTTTAGTGGTCGCCAGCAACTATAATAAATTGATTAAGATCTCAAATACTGGAGTTAGGCTGCAAGAGCTAAAGTGTTACTAAGATGGATAAATCAATTTGAATTTCATGTATCAATTACTTGAGATATTAAATGCAGAAAGGGGTAGTTTCACTGTAGAAAGCTCTTTGCGTTAAGTGCTATGCTTCATATAAATGAGTTATGTATCTGGAATATGGCAGGAATTATCAGTAAAAGGACGCAACCACTGGACAGGGGATCCAGAGACTGCAAGAACATTTCAACGGAGAGGCCACAAGTACTGTTTGCCTGTCCAGCTCCACTGGCTTCTGTGGGCCCCAGTGTGGTATGGGCAGTCACCACTCTGGGAGCCACAGGTGGCTGACTTTTCACTGAGCATGTGTATCTCCACAGGGCATGGAGCCATGCCCACAGGGCTGCCTGCACCTACATGTCCAAGAATGAAACTGCTGGGAATAAAACCCAGGCAGAGAACTAGAGATCTTCTGCTAGGCTGTCATCCAGCAGGACCACAGGAGAGAGGCAGTCTTAAAGAGCACACGACAGCAGAGGCCTAACATTCAGCTCTAGCACCAAAGAACCACAGGCTGGTCACTTCAAGCTGTGAGTGCTGTGGGCTTGTGCTAGTTCAGCAAAGCTACAGAAGCAGAGCCACCTAGAACTTTGGGGTCAGGTTTCTACCCTGTATGCCTATGTACGGGGGTAAGACCTCCACCAAGAGGCCCAGAGGAGAAAACATGGATCTGAAGATGATTTTCAAGTTGTGAGGTTTTATATTTGCTTGAGACCCATCACCCTATCTTATCTATCTATCCTATCTATGATCTGTCTATGAATTAATCATTATTATTTATCTAGCTGATACCACTATTTCGCCTAGGCTGACTTTAAAGTCCTGGTGCAAACATTCCTTCGGTACATGCCATTGCACCCAGCTTTCCTGTCTTTCACGGCTTCCCCCTTTTAGAACAGGAATCTCCATCGTTCTTAGCTGACATTGTACTTAGGAAACAAGACCTTGTTTGAATTCAAAGGCTCACTTGAGTTTTAGTTCTGTTGATTAATGCTGAAATGGGTGCAGACTTTTAGTTCTACTAGGGATGCAGTAGTTTTCACATAAAGAGGACACACAGTTTGGGGTCTGAGGGTGGAATACAATGCAATGTGTTGAAATCTTAAGGCCTACATACTAGCATCAAGAAGTGAAGATTTGGAGGTGATGATTGGGTCGTGAAGGCAGAACCCTATAAATGGGATTCATGCCCTCAGGAAGGAGATCCCATGGGACTCTGGGAAATGGCTCAATCGGTAACGTGCTTTCTGTGCAGGCATGAGGACTTAAGTTCAGATCCCTGGCACTCATGTAAAAGAGCATGGTGCTGGGGTGCACACCACCTGCCTGGGAAGGGGTGAGGCGGGAAGATCCTTGGAACTTGCTGGTTAGCTCAAGTTAGCAAAACTCAAGCTTTCATGAAAGACCCTGTCCCCCAAAAATAAGGTAAAGAGTAACTGCAAAAGATGACTAACATTGACCTCTGACCTCCACGTGTGCAAACACATGTGTGCACACACATGTGTGCACAAACACACCTGTTCACCTTTGTTTCATGGAGATACAGTGAAAGAACAGCCAGCTGAAGTAGGAAGTGGTTCCTTACCAAACAGTGAATATACCAGGCCTTGATTTTAAACTTCCAAGACTTTAAAACCGGGAGAAACAAATATCTGTTGAGCAAGCCGTCAAGACTCCAGCTTTGTATTATAGCAACCCTGTATACAAGTTAGAGCAACTCAAACATCATCAGGGAGTGAACTTTGGAAGCGGCATGCTGGGGAGATGGTGGTCGGCCAGTCTCCTGAGCTGCCCTGGGCTCTGAAGCATGAATGCCTCTGGAGCAGCGTCTCCTGGAAAGGGAGGTCAGTGTGATAATGCAGATCCCTGGGTCCCACTGGTCTTTGACAGTGATAATTGAATTCTCTGTCCATGGTAGCTTTCTCTGGCCTATGTTCCTGATAATACTAAATTTATAGGGATTGATTACTTGACAGCAGAAATTTTATAAGCCAATTCATTTGGGTAATTCTGAATAAATTGAGATTCATATATATATATATATATAGTGTGTATGGGTGTTTTGCTTGAGTGTAGTCTGTGTACCACCTGTGTGCCTGTTGCCTAAAGAGGCCATCAGATCCCCTAGAACTGGACTTATGAAAAGGTGGTGAGCTGTGACCAAGGTGTGCTAGGAACAAGAGCAACAAGTACTCTTAACTATAGAGCCATATCTTCAGCCGTAGGGTTCTTAAAGTTTAAATGCAGGACTTATCAGGGTCTTTCTCCAAAGCACTTAGCTTTGTAATGTCTTTCTCATGATCTCTGGTAGGAGTTTTCATGAAATCATTGTTCCCAGGGAGAATGTAAGCTAGGATGTCACACCCCCAGCAACTGGACAGGTAGAGGGGACGATGGACACAAATGGGTGCAAGTAAAGGAGTGGGGAGGGCTTGGAGAAAATGTGGCCTACACCCTACTTGCAGTAAGCTTCCACCCACAGTCTTAGAAGTTTGGCCCCAGCTGCTGAGATCCTTGGAAAGAGAAACTCCCCTCACAAAGGTGGAGGAATCCTGGGAGTGAGCATCTAGGAGATCAGCACACAGTCGGTGTCTGCTGAGCTCTGAATAAGGCCTGGGAGGTGCCAGAGGCTGGCACAGTATGCCTGCTCCAGAGACAGAGCTTTCCCAGGGTGCCCACGGGTCAGTGAGGTGCACAAAGAGGGCCTGGAGATGCCACTGTGCGCACCACTGGCTCTTAGGGCTGTTTCTCTATCTCTAATGAACACACGGGGAGCCAAGGCACATGGAATGCCCTGGGGATCTTGCTAAGCTGCATGGTCCAACTTAGCAGGTGTGCAGTGTCTCCCAGTTCCTGGAGGTGTCAGGAGTGTTGAGCACTGACTAAGACCTTAGGGCCTAGGTCTGCCAGCCTGAAAGCAGCTCCATTCAGGCCCTGATTCACTATAGTTGTGGTTTGTTCTGAGAATAACAAAGAACTTATTTTTCTGATGGTGAACAGTGGTGAGGTATGGATTGTGCATGAGGGGGTCGGTGTTTCTGTTTCTTTGTAGTTAGGGAGAGGAGGGGACATGGTTCTGTCTCCATGTCATCAGACTGGGAGAGTGGCAGAGGGGAGGGGTGTTTCTAGTTAATCATAATGGGGGTGGGGAGGAGCACAGCTTGGCCTCTGCTTCATGAGTGTACATTCAGCCCCCTTTCTGGAACAGCGACATCATAACCTCAGAAATGTGAGGTCCCAGGTTTCAGAAACAGACTGGCTGGCTGTTTGATTGTCAGCACTGTTAAGTGAACTTGGCTAAGGGGGCTGATTTCTCTGAACTTGGCCCTCTAGTCTTGAAATAGAACAATGATGGAACATGCTTGAGGCAGGTTAGGGAGATTGTGTGAGCTAATATCAAAAGCATGTAGGACAGTGTCTGAGAACTCCTTGTTCTGAGCCCTGACCCTTGATGGCTGAGGGCTGGAACACGTATTCCATGGCATGATAGAGCATACTTGGCTACAGAGACACAGGAGGGAACTGAAGAGCATCTAATCCAGTGACAGATCTGGAGTTCCAGTTCCAGCCTGCTCCATTTTGTCATCTACTGAGTGAGGATAATAATAGCAGAAATGAAGTTTAGCTAATTATACAGGATGTTGATATGACAGTTGTATAAAGCCAACCCAGCAAACGGCAGAGCGAATACAGCACTCTAGGTCTCTTAGAGAGTCACATTTACCTTTTCTTTACTTCTTCTTCTTCTTCTTTTTTTTTTTTTTGTGGAGTGGGTTGTCCTTGTTAATACATTATTTAACAAATAGATCTCCCTAGGAAAACAAACACATTAAACACATAAATAGCTTCTGGAAAATGAAAACCACATGAAGACAATCATTCCATACCCACGTCGATGGTTAGTAACAAAGGCCCAGACAAGGGGAAGTCTTGATCAGCGTGCAGCACAACAGGTGGCGGTTTGCAGAAGCATGGTAGTGGTTCTTCACAACCCGAGGACAGCCCACGTGATCTGGCAATTCCACACCTGTGCATCTACCCTAGAGAAATAAAGATAGACTATCTATAAAGAGACAAAAATAATGTCATCTATATAAAAAGTGCTGCGTGCATGTGTTCATGGAGGTAGAATTCAGAACAGCTGAAAATGTAGAAGTGTTCAAGTGCCCATGATCTGGGGAACAAGCAAGCCAAGTGTGATACAATGGAAGAGTCCATGGCAATAGAAAGGACCTAAGTCCTGATATAAGCCCTGATTCATGAGCGTCAAACACATTGTGCTCAGTGAAAGAAGCCACACAGAAAACCCCACATGCTGTATGATACCACTTTCAGGAAAGGTTCAGAGCCGGCATATCTACAGAAATAGAAAAGAGGCTATTGGTTGGTGGGGCTTGGTGTAGATTGTAGGAGCAATAGAGTGAGTGCTAATGGCAAAGCCATCCCTTTGGGGAGGGATGGGAACACTCTAAAATTGAATTGTGCTGCTGGCTACACAGCTCTGCAATAAACCAATGATCAGGAAATTGGGCCCATTTCTGGTGAATTTTATGGCAGGTAAATTAGACCTCCATAAGGCTTTTAAAAGAAACAGAAGGGGCACCTTGAAACTGAGCAGGATGCATTCTTCCCAAGGCTGCCCAGGAGAACAGTCTCTCTCTGGCCAGAGGGGCCAGCATTCTTCCTACAAAGAATGACCTCAGACCCTGAGCAGACCGGTTTTCTTTCTCTCATCTGATCTGAGTGAGCATCTTGCAAAGCGTCAGTCTCTGGGGGCAGAAGTCTGACTTCTTTATTCACAGTCAAAGGCGCAGAATCTGGGTCAGTGGAAAGCATGCTTCCTCCTGAGGATCAGGGTCAGGGAGCAGGTGTCAGTCCCACAAATTATAAAGGAGGGCACATGCAGGCAGCAGCAAGTAGGGGTGCGGAGCAGCAGAAACGTGCCATCTGCCTCCTGCCTTGGGACTGGGATGGTGCTTCTATTCACAAGCCTGCTGCAGCAAAGCGCTCTGGCAAGGGCAAGCAAGTCAGGCACCAGATGCCAGGATGCAAAAGTCTTTGCAACCCTGGAGTTTGGGGAAAGGGAGGATGCTCCATGATGGGCAGGCACTAGGAGAGTTCAGATCGGGCTCCAGTTGCTTGAGTTCAACAGTGATGGCCCTGGGCAGAGCATAAACTGGTACTGAGCTGTCAGAGGCAAGCGGGGGGTGGGGGCTAAGTTTTCCTTACAATCCTGTTATAAAGTGATCTTAGTTGTTTTGCTGTTGCTGTGACAAAACACCATGACCAAGGCAACTTATAAAAGGGTTTACTTAGGGTTGCAGTTTCAGAGGATTAGAGTTCATGACTGTGGAGCAAAGGCATGGTAGCAGGATCTGCAATCTCACATCTTGATTCACAAGTATGAGGCAGAGAGAGATAGCTGGGAAGGACATGCACTTTTAACACCTCAGGGCCCATCCCCTAGTAAAAAAAAAAAAATCTTCTCTGACAAGGCCACACCCTCTAATCCTTTCCAAATGATTCCACACATTGGGGACCAAGTATTCAAACACATGAGCCTAGGCAGGTCATTCTCATTCAAACTACCACAGCAGTCACCATAGAACAAGGCTTTTCCTTCCAGAAGAATTACCAATCTTTCTACAACCTCCCCGAAACATGTTTTTAAAGATTTTTAAAAATTTAAAGTATGTGTATGTATGTGTGTCCAAATAGGAATTTGTGCACATTAGTGCAAGTGTCCACAGAGGCCAGAGAAGGGCATCAGACCCTGTGCTGCTGGAGTTACAGATGGTTGGAAGCCACCATCATGGATGCAGAGAACAGGACTGGGATCCTCTGGGAGAGCAATATGTGCTCTTGACTGCTGATCATTTCACCAGCCCTGATAAAACACTTAAAATATTTTTTCCTGTATGTGTGTTGCATGTGTGTATTGGTGCATGTGTGTGTACATGTGTGCAGAGGTCAGGAGTCAACACCAGGTGTTTTGTCCAATTTCTCTCCTCCTTAGTGTATAGTGGAGTTTTCAGAGTTTATGTGGGTTGAACCAGCTTGCAGATGAAGAAATGGGGCTTCTTTGCACCTCCCATTCCGAGGCATAAGCATCGTGTGCTTTGCTGGTACCATGCCTTCCTCAGCCCTGCCTGTTTGTATGTTCTGTGTGGATGGCACCGGCACCTTTACTTTTCTGGGTCCAGCTCCTGAGACTGATCATTCTAAAGACTGAGATTCTTTAGGCCCCTTCCTCCCCAAGCATATATAAGCTGGCATACCTTCCAAAGGCCATTCTCAGACCAGCCACAGCACCTGGAAATAGTAGAGACCAGATGAGCTGTCTGGAAGAGGCTCAGACCAACTGAGTCACTTGGAGTGACATTCTTTTTTATTTTTGCTTTTTATTTTTTATAATTAATTGTATTTATTCATTTTTGTTTATTTATTTATTTGTTGGATCCCACAAGACTATACAGTAACTGTGCAGCTGACAGACAATGAACTAATCCACAGGAAGAAAGCGTGTGTGTACACTTCCACTTGCAGAGTTATGGGAACACTTAACTTTTGGGGAATTTGCTGTCTTATCTGTGAAAACCTTGTGAGGCAATGAAACTCCCTTCAAAATGGGATGTATTCCCAAAACACCTCAGCAGTGTAACTTCTCTTGCATGGGCAATGGAATGAATGACCTTGCTCCATTCCCCCACACCAAGAGGCCTTAGAGTGACAGCATTCACCCTTGGTTCTAACCGCCAAATTTACATGGCGTCAATCCCACAAAATTACCTGCTAACAGACCACATAGAAATTTCTAAAGAAGACAGGCACTGAGTAGGAACGTAGCATGCCCCACCTTTGCTAACAAAAAACCTGGGTGTCCCCAAAACTGGTTATCACAGAGATTGGGCGAGGAGAATGGGTGAATGTCTGGTATTTCCCCTTGGATCCTGGCTCTTCCCCAGGTGGTCACCTGCTCCCAAGTGCTGCTTTGTCAGGTTTTACTGCCCTTTTTCTGATTTTGAGTCATTTCTACTCCTGTAAGTAACCTCAATTTTGGTGGTATCTGAACTTAGGTCTGTGGTTAGCAGACATTTCTTCATAGCTCCGTAGGAAGAGTGTGACACCTCAGGCCAGAATCTCACTTTCATGCAGCTCTATCTTCCAAAGAGGACCAGCCTCAAATATCATATGGAGGGTTAGCACCTCAGCACAGGCGTGAGGGCACAGTAAACACATAGTATGACTCTCTGAAACAGTCGCTTTTGTCAAGCTCTTTACAGTTTACGGGGGCCATTCTCATAGGCCATCTCACCAGAGATACAGGAACGCCTACTCAGGAGGGGCCTGAGAGTCCAGATCCTCTCAACTTCGAGCTAGCTCACTCTTGTCTGAATCAAACTGTAAAGCCAAATCCAGCCACTTCAAATCACGAGGGACCAGGGCTGGGCCTCACACCCTTCTCCAGCACAGGGCGGAAAAGGAAAGGAGGCATGGCTGAGTGAAGGATTGTACACAAACTGTCTGAACTGCGCAACTTCTGATGGACCCAGAAAGTACAAGGCCGACCTGGAACCAGGCCAGCACTGGGGCTCCGGGGCTCTTCAGGTTTAAAGACCCTGAAAATGTCCTAGCTTTCTTAACTCTGCTTCACTTACATCTCCCCGTGCCCTCACAGCCTCTCTCTCACCAGATCTCTTTGCCATTTACCGAGGACTACAGTGCCGCTCCACCCACGCAGGTCCCATTCCAGGAGTGATTGATGACCGCTGGACACACACAGATGGACGCCGAGAGCCACGTCTGCTCCTCTGTGCGCCTCAGTGGCGGCAGCGAAGCAATTTTTCATGTGCGAGTTGGCTTCTGAGTCCTAGTCGGGCTCCCGAGCGTAACCAAACCCAGACAGGCTCCGTGAGATGAAAAATAAAGTGCAATGTTTATGATGCCATGAAATGCCTTCTTTTTCCTCCCAAAAAAAGAAATGTATTTATTTCTGTGCGTGTATGGGTTTGTGGTGAGTGCGGAAGGATTAAGCCTTTGAAACTGTCGATTTATATCCTTGAGTTATGTGAGGTCTTTGTCTTGCTGGAGAGAGTTTTCCAGATTGGAAAAGTGAGAGTCAAGCCCTCTGCTCCATCCCAGGGGAGCTCATTTGTTAAGCATTTAAGGAGGATCTATTGGCCAAAGCTGGGGCACAGGGAGCCTCTGGGAGAGGATCCATTGTTGCCCTGGTGAAGACAGTAGTCTACAAGGTGAGTAGTTCAGCCTGTGGGAAGTGGAGGGAGCGTCCTACAGAAGGATAGGGGAGCAGATGCTAAAGGATACAGAGAAACCACCCTGTGGAGGCAGGTGAGTCTGAGCAGCAGGAGTGGAATCCTCAGAAAGGAAGGTGAGTGGTCCTCGAGTAGCTGAGCCTAAATCTCAGCCTTGCTCCATCTCTTCTATCTAGAATGGGGAGAGAAGCTGTGACCTCCGCAGTGGGAATATGGAAGGGCAGTGCTATTAGTGGCAAGGAGTAGGCAGCAGCACCAGGCATATAGGAAAGGCTTGCAAGTCATAGCCTACTTACTTCTTGGGGCTTGAGTAGAGAAGGAAAGAGGAAGAAGAACAGAGTAAGACAGAGCCTGACAGTGCAGGAGGCGCAGACCCTACCTTGCAGAACTCATGATGTAGGAAGTGTAGATCTCAGGGCCTGGTCTCAGTTCTGCAGAGAGAATCAACCAGGCGGTCTAGAGAGATGCTCTCTTGAGAGATGTGTTCCCAAGAACTCCAGAGTGAGAGAAAGTCCCAAAGGGTCATCTGAGGATGTGTGCCCAACTCACAAGGAAGGAGTGTAAGAAACCCACAGACAAGAGAGAGATGGTGTCCAAAGAGCCTGCAAGGGCTCCTATAGAATGTCAAGAGGAGGATAAAGAGCTGAGTTGAGGTGGGCACTGGGCCTTTGCTGAGGAGGCCACCTACAGTGAGGCTGTGGACCCAGGGGTAAGACCAGTGCCCATGCTGAGCCTCTGTAAATGGGGCAATCTCCTGAGTTCAGGGTTATCCATCTGGATGAAGAGTGGGCAATGGGGACAGGTGCAAGAAGAGAGATGGGTAGGTAAGCGTTGACCATCAAGAGAGGCAGGGGAAGATGAGAGGGATGTGAGGGTGCCTGGGACCTAGAGCACAGCAGTCTAACTCAGCAGGGAATAAGGTCAGGTTTATGGACAAGACTCTGCATACCGAGATACATAGAATGGCCAGGAGTCATCAGCCAGGAAGGACTCAGGCAAAATGTTCCAGGACAGGAGTGAATGTGGGTACAGGCCTGAAGCAGAGGAGGCAGCTCTTGAGTGTGTACCCAGGGTAGGAGTGAGGGTTCAGACCAGGGAATTGAAAGTCAAGCATGGAGACTAAGACATGACCTTGGGTGGGGTTGAGGAACTGTCTGGGAGAGGTGGGTCTTTTAGCTGTCAGAGACCTAGCTCTGGGACTGATCCTAAAGAGCACATGACTTGGGCTGGAGAGATGGCTCAGAGGTTAAGAGCACTAGCTGCTCTCCTAGAGGTCCTGAGTTCAATTCCCAGCAACCACATGGTGGCTCACAACCATCTGTAATGAGATCTGGTGCTCTCTTCTTGTGGACAGGCATACAAGCAGACAAAACATTGTATACATAATAAATAAATAAATAATTTTTTTTTTTTAAAAAAAGAACACATGGCTTAACCTCCCTGAGTAGGCTTCCTTCCCTATATATAAAGACTCTCCTTTTGTTTGAATGGATACTTAATGAGGGCCTCCTGGGCCCTGGGATGTCTAAGGTGCAGAATAGTAGACACAAAGGACCCTGACCTCATGGGGACACAGGTCAGAATACTGTGGAAAAGTGGAGCATGGAGCCACCCTTTTCATGGCGGCAGGTCCTTGGTGAGTGTCACAGCTTCAGATCCACCTGCTCAACTGAGG
>JAQHUG010000322.1:2078561-2089604 GCA_028555095.1 Dicrostonyx torquatus | reverse complement strand
ATCCTGATAAATACAAATTCCCACCTTGTCCCTCCACCTGCCCCACAGCCTCTACTCTGTGCTCTGTCCCCCAGGCTGATGTCTCTCAGCACCTCACACAAGTGGAGCCACAGTATTGCCTTTATTTTTATTTCACTTAGCATAATAAACTCAGTATTGATCAGCCTTCATTTCATCTTTTGAGACAAACTCATCAGTTTGGCTAGGCAGGCTAGCCAATGAGCCCTATTGATCAGCTTATCTCTGCCTTCCAAGAGGTTACAGAGAGGCTTCACAGCTTCTAGCTTTGACAAAGGTACTGGGGATCTGAACTCGGGTCTTCATACTTTCACAGCCGCTCATCTCTACCTTTTATTAAAAAATGAGAGGCTGTGTCTCCTGGTCTCTGATGTCCATGAGTCTGCTCCACCACCAGGATCCTGTACTTCTGGTGAAAAGCAGGTTAACTCAGAGTGAGGTGGCGATAGTCTCTGTTCTCTGCATGAATTTGGTGGACCCAGGGGCGCTGGCATCCCTGACTCGGAGTAAGGCTGGGTTGTGCTTCTGTTTCTTGGTCCTCCCCAGGTTTTTAGCCAAGGGGACCATGTCTTCAAAAGGCTGTTATGACCCAGGATGTCCTGTGCCAAGAACTGTTAGTGTGCGAAATGGTGGCTCCAAAAAATGGCCATTCCCTACCAAGACTTTAAAATGGACCAAAAGAGCTGCAGCAAATGTGCACACCCTCAGGTGGGACTCCTGTCCGTCTCCAGGGGCATTCCGGCACAGCGCCCTTTGCTTTTCTTCCAAACATCTGATTACTGCTATTTTTCACTCTCTGGTAAACTCTTCAGTGAAACCTTTTACAGCATAAATCCATGAATATTATTTACATGGACACAGGCAGAATAAGGGCAAGCAGTGATACAGTCTCAGGGAAGGAGACGTTTTGCTCCTCCTGGCTCTGGGAATTCCGGGGAGCAGGAGCATCTACTGAACTGAGTACACGTTCTGCATCTGGATTCCATATGGCTCATACTCACCAGTCCCAAGCCCTCATGGTCAGCAAGTGGAAGACCCTGGGGAGTGAGAGCAGACTCAATAGTGAGGTCTAGACAGAATCACCCTGGTGCAATATAAACAGGAGGCTCTACCATATCACACCAAATTCTGCACTAGGGCACTTGCGTAATGAGAGTAAACAGGGCTTAGTGAACTCTCCATGGGTCACGTAGTCTAAGCACACTGCATTCATTTGGCTCAATTTACTCCCCTCAGTGGCCCCGCGATTGTGATGATTGTCATGTTTTAGATGACGTCAGAGGCTCAGTGACATTGTGTCTTCCAATCTCATGCAGCTAAGTATGTGGGACTTGGCTTTTAAACTTGGGCTCTCTGAAACCAGACTCAGAGCTCATGCATGCCTTGCCATTTGACCCCAAAGCAGGCTAATCTGGATTCTGGGAGGATTTGGGAATACATGGTCTAACAAGGAAAGCAGAGCTGATGGAATCACCAAAACGGCGATCCCTAGGGTGTCGGGCTGTCGTGTTTCAAGTTATTTCTGTCATTTTTCCCTGTAAAGCATGTTTGGGAAATACCCCTGAGCTTTGTGCTAGAGTCTGGAGTGATGAGAGCTAGGGCTAATTAGTTTTAGTGTCTTGCCCTGGGAAAAGATTGTAGCCTGAAGGACTCCGGGTAAATTTGGTTCAGAGATGCAGGTGAGGTAATCTGCACACGGACTGAACTGAGGATTTCATTCTGGAATGCCTATGATGCAAGTGAGCAACAGTGAGCTGGTTGGTCTCCCCTCCCCCCAGGCTAATGAATGCAGCCCTTCTAGCATAGATTCAGGTTTGCCTTCCCTTTGAAGGGGCTGGAATTTCTTGCCAATACCTGGTTCTTGAAGACCCTGTGGATTTGACTGCTGATCCTACAGACCAGTCATTTTATGCCTGTCTGAGACCCATGGGGACCTTGAGGGCTCCTTTCAGCGCATACTCACCCTCATATCTGCATCTGGCTGCTTACTGAAATTCCTGGAATACTCAGTCATGGTTTGACCCCAGCACCCAGGAACCCTCTGCCCTAGAGGAGGCAACAGGCAGGTCTGGTCTGACATTCCTGATGGAGTCGTCTGACTTCCCTGGGCACAGCTAGCATTGACAGCTTGGGCTTCTGCTTTTTCCATAGGCTGGCTGTGAAGCCTTCTATACCTGGCTGATCAAACAAAAACTTCAACAGGGAATGGCAAGGCAGCTACAGGGCCACTGCTTCCATCACAGGGCAGTGGCAGGAATCCTGTATGGTCAGTGGCAACGGTGCACTGCAGAGGCCTGTCATGGTACTGGGATGGACGTCTCTGGAGAGTCTTTTCCAATCCTGAGAGTCGTATGCTAGGCAGAAATCTTATGGTTTAAATCTACAATATCTTCCATAGGCTCGTATTGTGGGATGATGACTTCCCGGGTGGTAATACTGGGTTAGGGGGCTGTGGAGCCTTTAGGAGGTGGGAAATGGTTGGGAAATGTAGGTTACTAGAGGGGAGCCTTTGATGGTGGCATCTGGGCCCTGGTTCTTACCATTGTGCTACATAGTTCAATATTGAACACCCTCTATACCACCTGATCCATCATCCTGAATTCCACCATACCTGCCCCACCATGATGGACTGAGACTCTCAAACAGGGAGTTAGAGTAAACACTTCCTCCTTTAAATTGTTTCTGTCATGTATTTTCTCACGGTGACATAAGACATAAATGGTACAGAATCAACAGGAAAATGCAGATTAAAAATGATGAGCAAGTTGGTTGGATGATAACTTCCAGCCACAGCAATGGCAGGGTCATGAGCCAGGAAAAAAAGGATAATTAAGAAAGTTGATGGGGACCCTGGAAATAAAACACACCCAAGGATCTGGGAGAGGATCATTGGCTCATCCCAACACAAAAAAATGGAAAATGATCTCCCAGTGAGGTGGTACTTCCTACTTTCCAAGTCTATTTCCTTTACTGCTTTGTAAAGACTTATTTTTTCTTAATTGTGTGTAGGTATATAAGTGTAGGTACCTGAGGAGACCAAAATGGGGCATGAGACCCTTGGAGCTGCAGCTACAGGTGGTTGTGAGCCATCTGACATGGGTGTTAGGAACTAAACTCCAGTCCTCTGCAAGAGCAATAAGAACTCTTAACTGTGGAGCCTTCTCTCCAGTCCCTCTTTCTTTGCTATTATCTCCTCATCCTTTTCCCAGATGGAAGAGGAAAGCCTCTACTGTCACATAGACGAGGGTCAGGGGAACACTGAGATTTACCCAGGGTCCCACAGCTAAGTTGTGCAAGGCAGGCTCAAACTCAGCTCCTCCCCTGCGTCAAGATCTTTTCCCTTGACTTTGCATAGCACTTGACACTGTGTGTGACTTCTGAGCATCCGATCAAAAAGTGGGGTGTCTGGTGGGTTGAATATTAGTGCCCATAGCTGTTTAGTGGCTGAATATATGGGGTCTCCAGGGAAAACTTGTCAGAAGACTTTTGAGTAGGAACTTCCAGGGGACACCTGCAATTTATTTATCAGACTTCCTGATGACGATGCCAGGAGGGACAGCCAATAACACACCGGCTGGAAGAGGGAAGAAGACCGCAGAACATTTGATGTGTTCATGGCACTGTGGACCAGCTGCAGAACCTTGGGCAAGTTGCTTAATGAGAGCAGATGTTCACTGAATGTCCCCTCCCTCTCCTTTCTTTTCTCTGGAAAAAGAGAGAGAGAGAGACAGAGAGAGAGAGAGACAGAGACAGAGAGAGACAGAGACAGAGAGAGACAGAGAGAGAGAGAGAGAGAGAGAGAGAGAGAGAGAGAGAGAGAGAGAGAGAGAGAGAGAGGGCTGCTGTCTTCGAGTGTTTAAAGCTCCATTTGACTAAAGAGGTGTTGTCTGCATCGTAACCTGGTGGCTACCGGCTGAGTTCTGCAGACTGCCAGCCTGGGGTCCTTTCCTAGTTCTGTTGTGTAGTAGTTTCTAGATTGCAGGCAAGTTGTACCCTTGAGTCCCTCCTATGAAACAGATCACAGCAGCACTGAGCTCCCAGGACAGCTGTGGAACCTACTCTGAATGGCAGCCAGATGCTAACATGTTGTGAGAGTGTCCAGTGCTCTTAGGGTCCCAGAAGGAAAAATGAGATCAGTGCTGCAGTCACAGGGAGTCAAGGCTCTGCTCCATGTCCTTAAGAACTGCTCAGACCTTTCTCTTGATGAATGCATTTCAGTGCCTCCAAGGAGAAAACAGAAACTCTTAAAACGACTTCTATAGTTATCTTATGTGGCTCGGGACAAGACTGGCTCATTTTGCATCCTTTGATTTCTGGCTCTCCACCTGTAACAACCTTTGAAATTCCCTGCATGTACTGTGCTTTCTGCCTCTGGCCTCAGGGCCTTTGTCCATGCAGTTTCTTCTGCCTAGAATATTCTTCCCCAGGGGTCTTTCAGTTTTCAGCTTAAGCATCAAAATTTCAATAAAAACTTCCCATATTCTCCAAGTGAAGATATTTCTTATTCTCTTCTTTCTTTGCCTCTCTTTGCATGCATGTGGCTGAACCCTGGGCCGTGGCTACCACTGCACGTAATCCCATACACTCATGACACACTGTTCTCATCTGTGACGGCACAGACTGATTATTCATGCATTTAACTTGATGTCATCCTGAACCTCATAAGAGCAAGCACAATCCTGCCTTACTCACTGTGTGCAGAAGGTCCCGTGTTCAGTGCATGGCTGATATTCAGGAAACATCTGTGCGCTGGGCAAATGCACTTCCACAGCACCACAGCTGGACAGGGCTGCCTGGGGGACTGTGAACTCTGTGACTAAAGCTGGAACACCTGGATTGAAGAGACCTTGGATGAGCTGCAGCTTCTGCTTGCCCCCAGCCTTCAAGGTCTCAGTCTGCAAAATTTTCAGGACATCAGCCAAGACTCAGGGAGCTGAGGTTTGATTCTTTCAGGAGAGAGGAGTGTAACACCTGGGAGAAAGGGGGAGAGGGTGGATTCCCCAATGTGGGGAAGGATTGCTCCAAGAGAAGAAGTTGGAGGGTGCAATAGGATAGCCTGGCTGAGGCATCCAGGATCCCCAGATCTTGGGTCTCCACTACTATGAGGCCTTCCTGTTTCTGCCCATCTTTTGTGGAATCTTAGAATAATCTTTCAATCTTTACAAAAAATGTCTCCCGATACCAGGCCAGCAAAAAGACTGAGAGAGGGTCTAAAAAGAGGGTGGTGTGAGTGGTCCCCTCAGTAAGAGGTTGTAGGTGTGCCCCCACTGAGCACTGAGGTGGCCATGAATCCTTGGGAGTACATGGGGTCATGACCTGCACACTGATAAATACCTGTTCTACCTGCTTGTGTTTAACATGTCACTGATGGTGCCTGCTTCCAGGATTCCTGCCTGTGTGCACTTGCTCAGTTCAAAGGTCCCCAGAGCAGTCCTGACAGCAAGGTTACTAGAACACATAGGCACATTTGCCCCTCTCCTGCAGCTTGCAGGCTTAAGAGGCCATTGCCAGCCTTGGGCTCACCAGCAATCAAGGGCAGGATCCTGGCAAATTTCTCTCCTGCCAAGACACAAATCCCTCGGAGGTGCGCCGAGTTATTTTTGAGTCTTCTGTGCACAATCTTATCCCTCGTTTCCAGGAATTGCATTGGCACCCGAGGCCCTTGCAAGCTGCAATTTACTAGAACAAAATCAAATCCCCAGTCAGATTCAGAAAGCAATGAAATAAATAGAATTGCATTTTTCATTTTGCGTCAAGACTGGGGGACACGCCCACGCACAGCTCCAATGCCCCTTGTTTGTCATCCTTCTTGAGAGACCATTGGTCAGTTGGAGGAGACTTTTCTTTAAACAGGGACGCCGGGGGGAAAAGAGGCAAACAAAAGCTCCCTTTCCTTCCCAGGGCTTCTGAAGCCAACTGTTTCCCTTGTTTCTTCAGTCTGCAGACTGCTCCTCCCCAAACCTTCCCCCTACTTGTTTTTCTCAGGAAAGAGCAGGAACTGAGCATCTAGAAAAGCAGGCGTCCATGGAAGAGCTGGCTGTGCATTTTCCAGCAGACAGAGAGGGGACTTTCTGATGACTGGGGGGAGTCACCTTTCCACACAGCAGGCTAGAGCTCAGAGTCCATGGCACAGACAGTGCTGAGGGCCTCCTCTGCCTTCTTCCTTTTTTGCTGTCCCGATCTGTGTGCTGGCATCGCCTGGACTGGCCTCACTTCCTCAGGACATGATGGATGGTCTTGGAACATGCAGGTTGTTACCAGTGTTTTCTAGACTCAGCTCCACCCTGCTCTGTACAACTTACCTCTACATGGCCAGAAATAAGACTTTTAGCTCTCTTTTGTCCCTCATAGTGTGTCAGGCTCTGGCCATCATCAGAACAAGGTGACCATTTCTTTTTCTTTTAGTCTTCTGGGGGTTGGAGGATGACACTTGTGACATCGCAGAGTCTAACTGAAGATGCTGAGGCTCAGAGGGACTTAGTAACTAGTCCAAGGTCACACAGCAAATTAGACCCGATGTCTCCGACTTCTCTATTTGCTCCACAAGGCCCAAGATTCAAGTGAGCCCTTCTGAGCTGTGTCCTTGGCATGGGAAGTGGAATGAGATGTCTGGCAGAGCTGAGTTCTGTGGCAGAATGACAAATGGCTCCCTTGTATTGCTAGGAAGTGGGTTCTGGGAACCAGGGCAGCAAGAAGAGCCATTTGTCCACCTCCTAGTCACCATTACAGGGAGTGACAAGGGGCAAGCTGTGGATTTCCCAGCTCATTACTGGCAGGGACTGCCACCAGGCAACCAGCACTTCAAACAGGAGCTATAGCTATTCCTGAGGCCAAGGCTAGGCAAAGAGCATCCTTTTCATGGAAACTGCTGTAAAAGCTAGAGCATCTCAACCTTGCAATTTCACATATCTAGGTATGTGTAATCTCTTAAGCACTGCAACATTCAGACTGTGGTTAGATGAATTCTCGTTCCTAGATGATGAGAAGACGCTAAGCAAGGGCCTGTCAAAGCCTTAAGACACCTCTACTGTCTTCAGAATTCCCTTTCTAGACATGTACCCTATGAGATAGCAGAGATGGAGACAAAGATGTATGTTGTAGTACTAAATTAGATCCAGTCTTAACAGTCTACCATTAAGATGAAGCAGTAGACTGTGGTGTCTCCATCTGGTAAATTATGAATCATTAGAAAATTATGGAAAGAATTCTAATGGAAATAGAAAATTCTGGTGATGGTGTCAAGGAGAACATCAAGACACGTATCTGTAGATGCAAGCGACCTTCCAGGCGCTAAGCTACATTTCCACCTCTGCGACTGTGCTTAAAGCCCTAAGAGTTATTCTTCAAATTATATGTATGTGTGTATTTCTGCATGTATGTGCATGTGAATGCAGGTGCCCAAAGCAGCCAGAAGAGGGCATTGGATGGCCTGGAGCTGTTGTGAGGTCCCTGGCGTGGTGCTGGAAACTGCCCTACAGTCCTGTGGGAGACAAGTGTACGCTCTTCGCTCAGGAGTGGTCTCTTTAGCCTTCCTCCCACAATGGCTACACTATTATCTCTACTTACCCGACCCTGGAGCGGGGAAGGCAAGAGAGAACATGTCAAATGTGAATGCTTTCTTCCTGAAAGGGAGCCACTGGGTGAACTAAAGAGTTCCCCATTTTTTTCAGGTTGTTATTTCTGACATTTTTTTTTCTAATTGTCTCATCTTCCTCCTACCTGCAGGTCATTTGAGTTTCAGCCCCAGAGTAGATGCTCGAAGAGGGCCCTTATCCCTCAAACTCCCAAGTCCCTCTGCAACTTTGGGCTCACTCACTATCCCCATTCTATTCCCATACTCGAGGCTCCATGAAGAAAACCCTGCCATTCTCTACTTAAGTCTTCCCTACCCCTACCTATCTTGGGCTTCTCCAGCAATGTGATGTCTCAGGACCCTTCAGTGCAGTCTGAACACACGTGACTTTGTGTCCCCATTTTAACCAGCCCCCTTCTGCTCTTGTCCTTGGAGCAGAGTGTGTTTTACATCTGTCCACCTCCCATTTCCTGGTGCCCTACATAGTGTTCTGTGATGGCTCATTATATTATGGTCAGAGAGGTTCAGGCTGTTGTCTAAAGTCACACAGCTAACAAGAGAAGCAGAACTGATCCCAGAACTCAGGTCTTCTTCTCTCCAAATGTCCATAGGCTTTCTCTGCACTGGATATCTCAGTGTGGAAGAAATTCAGGATGTTATGTGTATTTGAAAAGCTCAGGACAATAGCCCCATTGATAAAAAAAATAGATATGGCTGAGTGTGACCAAGGGGATGACATTTAGAGACACATGTAGGCTATCTCTTTCTCTGGAAAGCTGACCCCTGCCTTGGGCATCCTGTTGGGGGCCAGGAAAGCCCACTCAGGTAAGTACTTCTATTCATACAAGTGACTGAGAACACTGGCATCAATCTCTGAGTGTCTTGTGGCCACAGAGGCACTCATAATTTCCACCCCAGCTCTGGGGATTACTTGCTGTGTGACCTTGGGCAAGCTACTTAACCACTCTCATCCAGATTCCTTATTTGTAAAATGCTTGTGGCTATAGTTCCTGGCCTCCCAGGACCGTGGAGAGGACCGAGGGAGTGAATCGGTGTAAAGAGCTCACAGGAGCCCAGGCACACCTCAAGCCTGATACAAATGCCTTGCATCTGTGCCTGCCAGTTTGTCCCATGATGTGGACAAAGGGACGCAGCATTGATCACTGGGAGACATGGCTCTGTCCTGACTCTGTCCATAACTGTCTCTTCCTCTCACTGTGCCTGGCTGTCCCCTTCCAGGTGTGGGATCAGGGAGGTTGAGGTTCATCTGGGGGGAGTCTTCCCTGTTGCTTCTTTGTCATGGTGCTAAGTGTCTTGAGAAGGTGGAAGACTGAGGGGAGTCACAGCTTCCTCATGTCCCACTTCTTGATGAGCAGCCTGACTACTGTCTGTGTGCTGAGGAGCAGACATGGACCCATCCTGCCCTCCAGGGGCCGGCTGTACTCCTTTTCCATTTGGCAAAGTTCAAAACCCAACTCCAGTGGTGCCTTTGGGTGAATTGGTCAGACCCCAGTTCCGGAGAGGCCCAGGCACTATACACTTCAGAGTGGTGATCTGTAAACAAGTATAGGAGGCTGGGTGATCCCAGCTGGGGCACTGGTAGGAGGTGGCCAGGGAGGCTGTAGGGAGGACAGACATCAAACCAGAAAGGTCCACAGGAAGTGACCAGAGCTGTCAGAACAATAATCCTCAGAAGACAGTCACCAGGACTGAGACCATCTACTGAGGTTGGCAGGAGGACTAATTAGTCCAGGGGAGGGGACTAATCACAGGACCTTGGAACAGCTCTGGTGAGGGAGTGGGAAGCAAGAATCATTTTCCCTGGGGTGAGGTTGAAACAGCTATCCCCAAAGCACTGAGGTGTTTCTGAACAGGCTCCCTGTGGGGCTGCTGGGTGTTCCCTCTAAATCAGCCCCCAGGATTCTCCACTGCAAAGAGAAAACCGGCAAGCCCAGTTCTGGCCAGCTGCACAGCCAGTAGGGACCTGGAGCTGGAAAGCAGGCTGGGGATTGTACAAAGGGGTATCAAGCAGATCAGTGCCTGGGGCGGCCCCTTTCACGGAGTGTACAGCCCGGCCTCCCTAAGCTTCTCAACTCCACACCATCTGCTCTGTCAGACCCCCTGTTGAAATTCTCCGCGTGCCTCGCCTTGCACAAAATAATTAGCATCCATTTGTTTCTAGTGCTCACTCTACGACATTACTCATTGCAGGAGCTTTCAGCGCGCCTCACAGACGCTCCCATTTCAACGCAAAGTTGAAAATGGCTTAAGTGGGACTCCGCGGGTCCCACTCACTTCGGCTCGCTCACCAGCATCTGGCGCAGGCTTTCATTTCCTCCCACGCGGTTCTTAGTTGCCTTCTGCGAGGCCTATTGGTGAGAAGGGAAATGAGGGACTCGGGCAAGAAGAAAAGCTGGCTTCTGTGGACGCCTTAGATGCTGGAAAGTCAATCGAGGAGTGTGTGGCCTGGGGTAGACATTTAAGGTGGCAACCTCTTGGGCCCTTCTGCAGGCATGGGACTTTGGTAGGAAGAAGCATATGAGCTGAGTAGTGAAGGAGCTCGAGAAACCCCATCGCATCTCAGGTACGAAGTCTACTGTGGAGCAAAGCTTTGTGCCCTTTGCAACTAGCATGCCCCATCACAGAGCAAGCACCAAGCCGCCCCGGGGTGCAGAGCCCTTGGGGCAGCTTTTCCAGAAAGCAGTTCCTCTTGCTCTCTGAGAACTCAGCTAGCCAACTACTCCATTCAGACTGCAGATTCCTGCTAGACAAGCCATGGAGGAGCCTCGTGGATGCCCTGTGGGCTCAACCAGGACCTAGCAGGCAACCATGCCTCCTGCTCCCTGCTCTAGGAAATGATGTCACTTACAAGGTTTTCAATCCTTTAAGGCAGTGGTTCCCACCCTTCCTAATGCTGTGACCCTTTAATACACTTACTTCCTCATGTTGTGGTGACCCCTAACCATAAAATTATTCCCATTGCTACTTCACAACTGTAATTTTGCTACTGTTATGAATTATAATGTAAAGATCTGTTTCCTGATGGTCTTAGATGATCCCTTTGATAGTGTCATTGGACTCCCAAAGGGGTGGAGACTCACTGGTGTTCTCACTGATATAAGCTCTTCCCTGAAGGCAATGTGAAGGCCCTACCAGAAACAGGAGGGACAGAGATGGAGAGACCCACTTCTTGGCTTCTCTTCACCCATGTGTAAAATATGTAGAATATAAAGGTTGGACCAGATGATCTCTAGGGGCTTACCACACCTAGTTTCTCCTGGGCTTGTGTTCTTTATGAATGTGCTTATCCTCAAATGGGCCAGGATGAAATGGTGCTGGTGGACACAGGATCTCCATCACGGTGTGGGGCAGCAGCATGGTCTCCACCACGGTGTGGGGCAGCAGCATGGTCTCCACCACGGTGTGGGGCAGCAGCATGGTCTCCACCACGG
>JAQHUG010000322.1:2057308-2078286 GCA_028555095.1 Dicrostonyx torquatus | reverse complement strand
CACCACGGTGTGGGGCAGCAGCATGGTCTCCACCACGGTGTGGGGCAGCAGCATGGTCTCCACCACGGTGTGGGGCAGCAGCATGGTCTCCACCATGGTGTGGGGAAGCAGCCTGCTGATCTGAGTGTAGGGACAACCTGGTTTTATCTTTCTGACCCGTAGGGATTTAAATTTCCTTCTCATTTCCAATGATGAGCTGAAATCCTCGCCTTTCATGTTTCATAACCATCCTAGCTGGACATCAAGTAAGAAAATTACCATACAGATGCCTTGGGATATAGTGTTGGGGCCTTGCTTCTTAAAACAAAACAACAAACTCCCATCCCCAAACAAAATACAAACAACAAAAATCTCTGCAAAATCCAAAGACTTAATAGTGGTGAAACCTCCTCCTCCCTAGAGACAGCTCATCGTTACCCCCTCCCTTGAGACTGTATACACATCCCATACCCACACATGAGCTGTGGCATATGAAACCTAAAGATACACATCTATAAAATATAGAAAACTTTTAGAGAAATTTGGTCAATATTCATTTTCTCTTCCTCCCAAGAACATACTCCCACCCAGTTGCTATTTGGTTTGATTGTGGTTTTCTCTGGCTATGTGACATGAGCAAGGATTTGAGGTGTGTTTCCCTGGAGATTCCTCCACATTTCTGCCTTGACCATGAGAGGAGAAGCAAGCCCCAGGTAACTGACTGGTCCCAGGAGAATGATAGGCCAGGTTAGAGCTATGCTAGTTTATCTGTGATGGTCCTGGGTTGCCCCAAATAACTGTGCAAGCTTTGCATCTGTAACAAGTGGTTATTGCTGTATGCCACTAAGTTCTGCGATTTTGTTATGTAACAATAGTTTACTGACATATATGGATACTGGTATACCTTGTTGTCTTTATATGTATTGGAAAATAAGATGGAAATTATTCTCTTTTGATATAAGTTGCTGATTCTTTGTACTGGCCACATCTAATGTTTCATTGTATAATATGTCCTTTATTCATGGGCATTTAGATTGTTCCCGCATTTTTCTCTTTCACTAATAATGCAAAGAGGAAGCTGCTCTGACTCTCATCACTGGTGTGGGGCACCCGGGAGAACTGTGATACCCTTGTGCTCCAGCAGGGGCTGCTGGCCTGTCCCTCAGCCCCAGGACCACAGTGTTTGTTCCCCTTTCCTTGGGCAAGAAGCCTACATGTGTTAGAGGCTCTCAGAAAAGACACTAAAACTGAATTACAGGATGAGGAAATCAGCCACTATGAAATCCCCTTCCTTCCTCCTGTTCCATAGAGGAGGAAGCTGAGGTTGGGTGCAGGAAGAGTTTAAGGTCCCTGAAGAGCTGTTAATTTCCGTTTGCAGAGTCATTCGTGGGCAGCATGTCTAGCTTATTCCATATTCATATTTAAAGAAGCTGAATTGCTCTTAAATTGTCAGTTTCCATGCATGCATTGTGTACCTGAGGTCTTAGAGTATGTATACAATATAGAATGCTAAATTGAGCTAATTAACATATGAATTTGCTTGCATACTTCCAACAGTGGCAAGGGCACCAAAAATCTTCATTCTTGGTCATTTTCAAAGTGCAGGACAGTGTCATTAACCAGTCATCATTTTATACAATGGAGCTCTGATTTTTCCTCCTACTTCCATGAAGTTCTCTACCCTTTGGTCAGCATCTCCCTGGATGGGCTCCTCTAATCTCATTCATTTTTACTAGTTAATTTTGTTTTGTGAAAAATAGTCTTGGTTTTCAGTTTGGTGAGAAAGATCAAATAATTGAATTTATTTTAGTAAAAAAAAAATCTCAGTCAGATCCATTAATTTACAAAAAAAAAAGAAAGCCAATCAAAAAAAATCCCACACATCATCCTCAACACAGCCACCACTAATATTTCGCTCAACCACAACAGTTACTGAAATAAGAAACTTCACTTGTTACTGAGGTCTACTCTCTAGGCTTGATTCAGTTTTCCCAGTTCCCACTAATGTCTGACTTCTGGTCTGAGCTCTAACGTGGGATCCTCCTTCCCTGTGTTGGGCAGTCACATATGTTTACTTTTCTCCAGTGTCTGACACTTGCTAAGCCTTTCCCTTTCTTGAGTCTTCTGAAGATTGTGGATAAATTAGTGGAATGCTGCTTCATTCGGGCTAGTCTGTCCCCTCAGGCCAACTCCGGAAGGCCTTGCTTAGCCTTTCTTCCTGCATCATGTCAGGATGCTTGTGATGTAATAGGTCCCAGGCGATCTGGTCATGGCTGAGGCCATCTTGTTCTCTGATGTCTGGCAGATCCCCATCCCTGTCTCCTGGGGAAGACTGATCATCCACAGCTTGTGGTCCCTCTCGAAGTCAGTCCCTCTGCTACGGACACCTTGTTCCCGGCTGTTGGTCCTGAATGGCAACCAGCAAGTCCCCAGCTATCTTTTTATCCATGTGCTCTCTGAGAGGCATTGATTGGTGCTGCTTCAGAGGAAGATGTGAGACAGCTCTTTGGTTCCCAGCTCCCTTTGGATGGAGCCTTTGAGGTTGGTGGGAGTCAGTATCACCCTTGTTGCAGGCATCTACCACTCTTCTTTCTATCCCAAAGAGATTCTCCAGGCTGATCCTGCTCACCATCTGCTGCCAAGCCATTCCTATGCCTGTCTTTCTTCCTTTTATGTTCAAGAAAATGTGCTGTGAAATTCCAACCTGTCGTTCCCCATGATCTGAAGAAACACATTCTGGCCCCTTCCCCATTCCGACTCTGTCTTGGCTCATGAAGACCTCAGGGGTTTAGACTGGCTGACAGCTCTCTCCCAGGCAGCCTGTGTTGGCCTAGGTCTTGGATAATATCATCCTGAGGAGAAAAGCCAATTACTGTGAGCTATGACTAATTAAGTACCACAGAGGGCAAAATCTCAGAAGCAAATGTCTAGCTCTCCCTAGGGTCTGTATAATGAGATGGTGGCTGAGACAGTAGCTCCCCAGGGAACGCTTTTGACAATTTCAAGGCCTGAAATGGATCCCAAAACTCAGCTCACCAAGTCTGGATTTCAACATCACCTTGGCGAACTTCCATCTTACACATTGACTGGTTTCGTATGCTATCAAGGCTGACGGGTGAAGATTTAAAAAAAAAAAGTTTTTTTTTTATTCCCAATATGAGTCAATCTCTCATCTTTCCCTTTTGTGGGTAAAGTCCTGATTCAGGCACCAAAAATACACAGAAGACTTTGAGGAGCTTCAGCAAGTAGATCTGTCTGGGCAGTAAACAAGTATGTGTATAAATACCACCAAGTGGGCTGTTAGCCCGGCAGATGTTTACTGTGGACAACTGAACCGCAGTCTCCACCCTGCTGCACAAGACCAAAGTCCAAGGGCACTCAAGACCCTTAGATGCAATGGCCTAGTACTGTCACAGAAGCCTCCTACATTTTCCCATGTGTCTTAAATCCTCTCTGGATGGCTTTCAATACATACTGTGTGTGCCGGTCATTACCATTACCACTGTGGGACAGAGCTGACTGGGCTGTGGACACCGCTGGTCAGTGAGTGAACCTTTCAGACCATGAGGATGATCAAGATTTAAAATAAGGTAGGGGGCCTACACCCCATCCTGGGGAGAGGAGCTTTCAAGCTAATCTGGAGAATGCTTCACAGATGTGTCCAGATGTGATGCAAGTACCAACAAGTTGACAATCAAAATTAACTACTACATTTGTCATCTCTGAATGCATATACACATATTTATGAATGTAAAACCTGGAGCCCAATGTGAGAAGGACACGTAATGATTGACTCTGAGTTTATCACTGAGGAAACAGGAAACGTAGGTACTGAGGAGTAAGCAGCTTTCACGATGCTGCACAGGATGCCAATCCCACTTTCTGAATCAGGATTCTATCCTCATAGTCACAAGGCAGAGACAAGGATGCAAAAATGATAAAACACACACACACACACGCACATTGCTAATTCCAGTGAGAATAAGACTGCTACTACATTTTTTGAACCAAATTTTAACTTTATTAAACCTGCCAAGCCCACAGATACTTCCTTCATACCCAGCACTCCCAGAGTATGGCAGTGAATTACCTTACTTAGGGGCTTCTCAAGGCAAAACCCACAAGGCTACATACTTCCTGCCTCCAACCAATCAGGGGCAAGCATACATCCTGACCTACTTCCTGCCTCCATGGGATTAAGCATATCCTGTGCAGCAGATGAGTGTGTCCTGTCCTTATTCCCAGCATGAACACAGTTTTATTGTCAGGACAGAGGAGGCCAGATTGCAACAGAGACAAAAGCAGAGGAAGACCTATCAGCAGGACTCACCTTAATGGAGTCCTCAGCAGGCTCGGGATACTCTGTTTCTCTCGATAACTCCCAATACTAGTCTTTCCTTCAAACATTTGTTTCACCTGGACCATCTCTCTATGGCCCATAAACTAACCTGAGTCAGCTTGTTTGATGTTCCTTAGATACAAATGACCCTCTCTGAATAACAAAGAGGATGCACCCTTCAGAGGAATTTATGATTCTCCTCTCACGTGCCTTGCTTCTAAGTGGGACACTACCCAGAAAGGGACTTCTCAGCTTCTCCCCTGGCAGACAGGCTGTCTGCTGCAAGCAAAGCAAACAGGCTTCATTTTTTCAGACCTGTGGGTCTCATATCTCACCCACGCCATGGCCTCTGTAGTGTTGGGTGGAAACACCATTAGCAGTAAGAGCCCTTGGCAACAAACATATTGGGGGTGTGAGGACACTTCTTTGACCCAATGAAACAAACAAACAACAAATAACCAGCCTATAAGAATCTTGGAGAATTTGAGAATTGGACCTGCTCTTGCTGGTGTTCACTTTGTCTCTCTGGTCATCTTTCAGAAGAGTGACCCTGATGTTGCCCCTTTATAAACACAGCAAGCAGTAAACATGGGATTCCAGTCCAGTGAGGTGACTATCAGCTGACAGGTTGCAGTCCACATCCGGTCTGTCAGATCTGATTCATTTTGTAACTAGCCTCAATGCATCTCATCCACATCTCCAAGGTGTCCTTTACACGAGACTCTGGAGGAAGCAGAGAGGGGAGACCAAATAAGGGACATTCTCACACTTGTTAAAGAAAACACAAATGTCCCCAAAAGGAGGGTGGTGGAGATTTAACAGTATTCCCAGAGTCACAATGCTGCCACAGGTTCACTGCTGATACGGTGGCTTCTGGGCTGTGACTGAGGTACCCCGACCACTTTGCATACTGTCCATCAACAGAGTGATGGGAAAGTGCTGACCCACTTAGCAGTGATATGAGCAGGTGACAGCCGGTGCTGGAGCTTGTACAATCTGGCTGGAGGGATCACGTCTCCAGGCTGGCTGTCTGGAGCTCTGAGATCTCCCTGAGGATGACCTTGTGACTGAAGGTGACAGATGCCGTTCTCTGACCAACATTCAAATGGGTCAAGGCAAAATTCAGCTCTATCTGGGGCACTTGAATTATGGGTCTCTTCTCTCTAGACGTGTGCTTTGGCCCCGGTACTACCTCATCTTGGAGCTCTGAGGATCTATCTAATACAATTTAACTTAGTAATTTATTCACTGAGCCGTGTGACAACAACCTCTTGTCTGTGTGATATTTGGATCAGAGTTTCATCTCTATAGTGTGTGTGTGTGTGTGTGTGTGTGTGTGAGAGAGAGAGAGAGAGAGAGAGAGAGAGACAGAGAGAGACAGAGACAGAGAGAGACAGAGAGAGGGAGAGAGACGATAATGAACATGTGGGATGCTGCAGCTGTATTCTGATCATGATCCCAGACTGAGCCCCGAATATAGTCACAACTGACCCTGGATGGTGGTCTCAGACTGAGTCCTGTTCCTGGACCTCTTGTTAGCTGCTTTCCTCATTGCTATGCCCAAACACCTGACAAGAACAGCTTTGGAGAGGGTTCATTTTGGTTAATGCTGTGTAGGTTCAGTCCCTCACGGGGGGGGGGGAGGCATGGTGGTGGGAACAGTTTACTTTGGTGGCTGCAGAAGCAAAAGGCTGCTTGTTCACACCTCAGAAGACCAGACAGAGTTGGGACAAGAAGTGGAGTCAATGTATAAATCTCAAGGCCTGCCTTCTCAGAGAGCCACTTTTTTCATCTAGTCCCTGCCTTTCAAAGGTTCTACTGTCTCTTAAAATGATTCCACTAGGGGGTTGGTCAAGTGCTTGAATATAGGAGCTGGGGTGGAGGGCACCTTTTTCAGAGTGTAATAGTCCCAGAATCAAACCCAATCGTAGTCTCAGATTGAGCCCTGATGACAAGATAACACTGTGACAGAGATATCAGGATTGGCTTGCCTAGGTTACCCTCACTTCTTTAGTCACAGGTTAGACCTGAAGAGAATATGAGGAGGGAAGGAAGTAAAATAAAGGCTCCTCGCACATGAACAAAGACAGTGCCAATTAAAGCAGCTTGTATCCTTGGGTTTCAAACTCAGAAAAAGCCAGTGCGGTTTGAGGCAGAGCCTAATGAGGTTTCCAGAGCTGCGCTTTATTTCCTTCAGCTTGTAGAGGTTATTGTGTTTTGCAGGAAAATTAACTGGCAATTAAATTTCTGAAAAAGTGCTTGAAACTCCTGCAAGCTGTGCCTCATTGTTTTGCAAGATTGGGTACACAATGTAATATTTCCATCTACAAATTAATTTTCCCTCACAGCTTCTGTCATAACTGCAATGTCATTTACTTAGTCATTCATTCAGCACCTAATTCAGTGCACATTTACTGTGTACCTAGTGTGAAGTGGACAGTCTGAGGCAGGCAGATGGGGGTCAGACAAAGTCTCTGCTCCCAAGGCACGCACAGCCTAGAGGAGGGCGGGATTTTCTCAGAAACAAAGGTGCAGGAGGTGAAATGCCATGACTCCATTTTAAGGAGCAGGATGGAACCCTGGACTTCCAGATGAGGAAGGGTAACTCTTAATGTCATTTCAGTGAACTAAGGATAGGAAAGAAAATTGAAGGTGGTAGGAATTAACCCTTATTGAGCGTTCACTCTGTGCTGGACTATATGGTGGGAATTTGCCTATAGATGGTCTTGTCCCTCATTCTTTAGGACAACCCTGGGAGGTGAGGTTATTGTCCCATTTATAGAGGAAGAAAAGAAGGTTTACACTGTCTGTGTATTTGCTTGATATCATCTAGCCAGCAAGATGAAACCTCACAATAAAAATACAAGTTCTTACAAATTACTGAGTTTTTCTTTTCTGTCTTTCTTTCTTTCTTTTTTTGGGGCAGGAGCTGAGAAGGAAGCCTGGGGCCTCATGGGAGCTACATCACCAACCCTGGACAGGCTAATTTTCTGATTATTTACTGTCCCTATTGCTATTAAAAAGTATTTGACAAAAAGAAACTTAAGAGAGGGAGGAAGAATCTGTTTTGCCTAACACTGGGTACAGTCCATCTCAGCAAGGAAGGCATGGTGGCAAGGTTGCATCTGGTAAATCAAAGTCAGGAAGCAGAGAGATAAATGCCGGCACACTTAGCTCGCCCTCTCCTCTTTTCTTCTTATTCAGTCCTAGAACCCAGCCTATGTCCAGTCTGTTCTCCCTCCTCAGGGAAGTTCTCTGGAAACGTTCTCACAGACAGACACAGAGCTATGTGTTCTTCCCTATCTTCGTCCACCCCAGCTGACAATGAGGATGAGCCACCTTGTTTGCTAGGGATGACTTCTTCAGTACATGGCTTGTTGACTTTCTGCTTCCTGCCTGCACAATGGAATTCCCTGGAGAAGATGTAGGGGGATCTGTTTGAAGACGCATGTGACATCTAGTGGGCCTCACACAGCCCCCAGTGCCTGCGACCAGGAAAGATGGCTCTGCTCTCATTTCTTGAGTGTTTGGTCATGAGCCTACTGGTATTTTCTGTATAATTGCACATGATTCCCACAAAGGAGGCATTTCTGTTTTCAGAAAAAGAGAGAGAGAGAAAGAGAGAGAGCTAACAGAAATGAAATGATCTACTCAAGGTCCTGTGACTGACAGCATGCTGGGACTATAGTTCAAGCCAGGTGTGTCCATTGTCAGCCAACTTTCTGCTGCCAATGGGAAAACAAGCTGAGGTAGTCAATGTGAAGAGGAAGGGTTTACTCTGGCTCACAATTCCAGCATATAGTCCATTCTTGAGGAGTCAGAGCAAGAACTAAAGCAGGAACCATGGAGGAATGAAGCTTGCTAGGTCACTCAGGCCCATGCTTGCCCACACAGGCCAGGACCACCTGCCCAAGGAAGGGAGCCGTCCACAGTGGACTTGGCCCTCCTTGTCAATCATTGATCAACATGTTCATCCATAGACATAAGCACAGGCTAATCTGATCTGGCAACCCCCTCCCCAACTAAGACTCCCTCTCTAGGTTGACAGTTAAAGCTTGCTTTGACACAGTCTTAGAGAAAATAGATGCAAATAAGTTTAAGGACTTTGTTTTGGAAAATTATTCATCATTTTCTGTTTTTTTTTTTTTTCGAGACAGAGTTTCTCTGTAGCTTTGGAGCCTGTCCTGGATCTAGCTCTTGTAGACCAGGCTGGCCTCGAACTCACAAAGATCTGCCTGTCTCTGCCTCCCGAGTGCTGGGATTAAAGGTGTGCGCCACCACTGCCCGGCTCTCATCATTTTCTTAAAACATCAAACACAACTATTTACCTACAAAAAGAAGAGACAAAGCTTATGTTGACCCAAAGACATTCATATAAGTATTCCTAGTGATTTGGGGATTAATAGAAAAAGACTCAAGCCAGGCTAAATACCAACAGATGGATGCATAAAGTCAGTTGTGGAACTTGGATGCATTAGAAGACTCACCAGCAATCAAAAGGAGCACACTGCTGGTAAGCGTAGTGATTTGGATAACTTTCTTGTCAAACGAAAGGTAACAACCAAGAAGGGAGTAGGTGCCCTTTAATTCATCCGTACAAAATAATAAGTAATGTAAACCAGTCCACAACAATGAAATGCAGACCAGAAGTTTCACAGACTGACAGGTACCAGGATGCAGCAAGAAGAAGAAGATTATAGATAGCAGGGAGAAGTTCTTGGTGATGTGTTTGTTTAACATCTGAGTATGTATGTCCAGTGTACTTCAAATCATGAACTTATGTGCACATTAGTGTGTGGTACTCTGTTGTAATTAGAGGAGAGGTGTGTGTTGTGTTCCCCAGCCGCCAGCCACTGGCCCGCTCAGCCGGTGGCCGCCTGCACCCAAAATAACCACATGAGAACGGCATTCATTCAAACTCTGCCTGGCCCATTATCTCTAGCCTCTTCTTGGCTAGCCCTCACCTCATAAACTAACCCATTATAAAAGTCTGTAAGTCACCACGTGGTGACTTACCAGAAAGGTCTAACCTGCATCCATCTGCAATGGGAGCCTCATGGTGACTGGCCCACTTCCTTCTCTCTTCCCAGAATTTCCGTTCTGTCTACTCTGCCCACCTAAGGGCTGACCTATCTTACAAGCCAGACAGAGTCTTTATTCAACCAATGAGAGTAATACAAAATACAGGAGACCACTCCCATGTCAGTACTCCAATTATGTCTCTGAAAGCCATTTTAAGCTTAAAGGAATTTTTATTATGGTAAAATATACAAAGCATTTTTTTTCATCTTAGTCATTTGCAGGTATGCAATTCTGTGATATTAAGAAGACTTATATTATCATACAAACCTTACTGCCTGCAGAATTTTCCTCATCTTACCATTGAAAACTTGGTCCAACAACAGCCATTTTTTTCTAAGTAGTGACATAACGGGTGACAGTGGGGAAGCCTGGACACAGAGGCCACATATTGAAATACAGCACTTCAGGGACACTTAAAAAGTCCTTGGAATCAAAACTGCTGTCCATGGAGAGATGCATCTCCAGGGAGACTGGGACACAGAAGGGAATGACTAGTCTCTTAGGAACAGTCAGCTCACAGTCTCCACCCGCAGAGGGAGTCCTGCTTGACATTTGAATATTGCCCTGCCAGCTGGGATTCACTAGCTCTTGGAAAATGAGATAAACGTGGTCCACCCCTCTCCATCTGCAGCTTTTGAAAGCCAAGGGTTCCTCAGGTCCTGGAGAATCCCCAAGGTCTAATTCCTCTGTCTTTATCTGCCAGCAGCGTCTGGCCATCTGGGATGTGAACCCCAGCCTGCTTTCATTTCCATTTAAAAGTGTTCCCAGCAGCGGATTTTGAGAACAATGGTTTTGCAGAGTCTTGCAGACACATAGGCCTTCCCTCCTTTTACTGTCCTTTCCCCATTCTCTTTTCCTTTTGGTGGGTGGTGGTGAGGAGGAGAAGGAATCAACAGCCCCATCTCTGACAGCCAAAGCTTGTTGCAGGTGGAGTAGAAACTCACTCAAGGCTACAGAATTGGTATAAAGATTATTTTGAATTGAAGACCTTTGATAGTTAACAAATGCAGGATAAAAGAGCCTTCTCAGTCCTTCCTTTATTTGTCTAAAAGTAGCAATTTGGGGGAAATAAGGTCACCATAAGCTGCTTTTCCATATGAGCTTTACCACCCTGAAGAAGGCGGAAAGACCATTTGTACCTGACAAGCCAAATTTGTCAGAGATTTTCTACCTCTTGTTTATAGTCCCAAGCAATCCATTTGTCTTTCCCAAAGAAATTTATTGTACTTCATCCAGCTCCCACCAACACTTTGAGCTGCTCCCCGCAGAACCCTCCCATGCACATGCTCATCCCACAGATAAACAACTCCCTTCTCTCTGTAACTCTTGTTCAGCCAATTTAATTTGCACAGCCCCAAGGGGGGAAAAACACACAGAAACAGAGAAAGGTTTTTGGGTTTTTTCTCTTTCTCCATATACCATTCTGCCTTAATCTCCTCCCATGGATCCTCAGTTTCTACACCTGGTAGGATTTTCTGGAGTTGTCTCTACAAAGATTTCGTAAGGCAATCAGAAATTTGTAACTAGTGCTAAGAATAAAAAGAGATATCTGTTAGCTGTATAGGTACTAGGTACACAAAAACCTCTATAGGTGGTAGGGCAGGAGAGACACAGCTACTCAAAGGAACACATATTTTTAGGCCAGCTGCTATTCATAGACTCTCTGGGCTTCAGAAAAGCCATTCCTTAGGGAGAGTACAGGAAAGAAATTGCAAAGTTTTTGTCAAAATATTTGGCCACCAAAAAAAATTCCTGTTTTCAGTAACAAAGCCAAACACATGAGTGCTGAAGCGTCTGTTCTTCCTTGAGTAACAGGCTTTATTGGTTTACACAGAAGTCTGGGGATAAGAAGCTCTCAGAACATTCCTGGTAACCAGTTCGAGATGGTACATAATGCCCTTGTGGCAGCTGCCTCCTCCTAGTGACCTGACTCTGAGAAGCAGTTCCTAGAAACTTCCAAAACATTCTGGAAGGAGGAGGAGATGCTGTCAACAGGAACC
Organism: Dicrostonyx torquatus; assembly: GCA_028555095.1. Classification (NCBI taxonomy): domain Eukaryota; kingdom Metazoa; phylum Chordata; class Mammalia; order Rodentia; family Cricetidae; genus Dicrostonyx; species Dicrostonyx torquatus. Next base: position 2,066,886 of record JAQHUG010000322.1, on the reverse strand, counting down.
TTGAGAAGTCCCTTAGTCTGAGCAGGGGAAATGTTATCAAGCAGTGTCGAAGACTGCAATGCACAGGCCTGGTGTCAAAAGAATGTCTAAGCCTGGGCATTGTGACCTCAGATGACAGCTGTCAAGCTACAGATAGGGGATTGATGGGAGATGTCATTGCTTTGTATGTATCATAGGAAGGCACTATATTTCAAGCGGAAGAAAACAGTGTGACTGTTCAGGTCTGAGAGGCAGGAGAGGGTCTGGGGTGGTTGATGACACCCAGCATAACCAGAGAGTCCTGTGCCCAGAAGTGTAGCTAATGCCTCTTCCCAGCTTGTCACCACTATGCCATCCTCATGTGTATGTGTGTAGACTTTGCACACGGATGCCACAGAGCTCTTTGCACAGGTTGATTACAACCAGAAGCCAGCAATGTGTGAGGTAAGCCAACCCCAAAGTCAATGAGTGAACATTTGAAAGACACACATGAAAGACTTTAAGGATGGTGAAGTATACACCTCTGAAGGGCATGAATATTATAATCTGGAGTCAGCCTGATGTCTCGTGTTACGATTTGGTTGTGCAATGCCCTCCGTTGTGTTTGGTCGCTAAGTGTCCAGCAGGTAGCATTATCTTGGGAGCCTGTGGAAACTATAGGACGCAGATGGAATCTTGCTGGAGGAAATAGGAAATGGCTTTTGAAGGTTAAGCCAGTCCCTGGTTTGGGCTTTCTTGATCCAATTCCTAATGCCTTTGTGATGTACAGAGTCCCAGCCCCTTTTACCCCATGTCTTACTCTCTGAAAACCTATGCTAAAGAACCTTCTGCCAGGCCTTTTATCATAGTGAGAAAAATAAATAACACAGCTCACATCCATATATCAGGATTGTTTTCTATGGCCTAAAGGTGGAAACAGCCCAAATGGTCACTGATGGATGAACAGATAAATAAAATATAGCATATTATTATAATAGAATGTCATTCTACTTAAAAAATAATTAAGGCAAATCCTACCCAGGTTTCAACATGTGGGAAGCACGAAGACAGTAGCTGAGTGAAATAGCCCAGTTAGAAAACCACAGTGTGGGTGGTCACGTGACTGCCTGGAGTGGGAGTGGTCACCTTACAGTGAGAGAGGTAAAGTCAGGGGTGGGCATGGGGTTGGGTAGGGACTGTGAAGTTAGTATTTATGGGTGCAGAATTTCATCTTGGAAGACAGAAAAGCTCTGGGAATGGATGTGGTGATGGTGGTCAGCAGAACTGTGAGTGTCCCAAAGGCCACTGAAATGTTCACTCGATGTGGCTAAGATGATAAAATTTCATGCCACATGTATTTTAGGACAATTGGCAATCTGAGGTAACCAAGGAAACTACATGTCTTTCGAGCTGGGTCTCTTAGAGGTTGAGCTTCCCTTTGTGGCTAGAAATTCTCTCGAAGCTTCAATTAGGTTCTTCATGCTGTATCAGAAACTCACATGCTTGGATACTTTCCCAGGGATCACATGCCCACCAACAAAAGTCTTGATAAGAAAAAAAAAAGAACACGGGACATTCTCGTTCAGGGTAAATACAGTAGAGTGGGATGAGTTGAAGATGATACCTTAACAATGGCTTCCCAAGATGAAGAGGACCATAAACAACTTAAAAATGCTTCACATGGTGAGTCTGGGACCTAAACAGAGAACTCTCAACAGACGAATCTAAAATGGCTGAAAGACACTTAAGGAAATGCTCAACATCCTCAGTCATCAGAGAAATGCAAATCAAAACAACTCTGAGATTCCATCTTAAACCTGTAAGAATGTCCAAGATCAAAAACACTGATGACAACTTATGCTAGAGAGGGGTGTGGGAAAAAGGGAACACTTCTGCATTGCTGGTGGGAATGCAAGCTGGTACATCTCCTTTGGATGTCAGTGTGGCAATTTCTCAAAAAATTAGGAAACAACCTTCCTCAAGACCCAGTAATACCACTTTTGGGTATATATCCAAAGGATGCTCAATCGTGCCCCAAGGACATGTGCTCAGCTATGTTCATAGCAGCATTGTTTGTCATAGCCAGAACCTGGAAACAACCTAAATGCCCCTCAACCAAAGAATGGATAAAGAAAATGTAGTACATTTACACAATGGAGTACTACACAGCAGAAAAATATAACGACATCTTGAATTTTGCAGGCAAATGGATGGAACTAGAAAACATCATTTTGAGTGAGGTAATACAGACCCAGAAAGACAATTATCACATATACTCACTTGTTGTAAATGAGTGGAGAGGTGCGTGTTGTGTTCCCCAGCCACCAGCCGCTGGCCCGCTCAGCCGCTGGTTGCTTGCTTATGCCCGAAATAACCACATGAGAGCTGTATTAATTCAAATACTGCCTTGCCCATTATCTCTAGCCTTTTCTTGGCTACCTCTCACATCTAAACTAACCCATTATAAAAGTCTGTATGTCACCACAAGGTGGTGATCTTACCAGACTGTTCTAAGATACATCCATCTGCGGCAGGAGCTTCATGGAGACTGGCTCTGACCCAGTCTTCTTCCCAGCGTCCTCTTCTCTTTTCCCCACCTATCTAAGTCCTGCCCTATCAAATGGCCCAGGCAGCTTTTTTATTTAACCAATCAAAGCACAGAAATAAAGACAGACCCTCCTACACTCACTCATAAGTGGTTTTTAAACATAAATCAAAGAAAACCAGCTTACAAATCATAATCCAAGAGAACCTAGACAACAATGAGGACCCTACGAGAGACTTAGGTAGATCTAATCTACATGGGTAGTAGAAAAAGACAGGATCTCCTGAGTAAATTGGGAGAATGGGGACCTTGGGAGAGGGTTGAAGGGGAGGGGAGAGGCAAGGAGGGAAGGAAGCAGAGAGAAATATAGAACACAATAAAAATCAATAAAAAATTTTAAAAAAAAAGAAAAAAATGCTTCACACAGAAGCTAATAAGCTATCCTTCCTCCTCTGGCCAGCCCACCTGACTCTCTGGCAGTGGCAATCACTGTGTTCTTTTGCTAAATAAAGTTCTATGCAGAACATGTGTTTTTCAGCTGAGCTCCTTAACTTGGACCAGGACTGGGTGGAGAGGTGCCTTCACCTGGTAACAGTATTCCCCCTTTTCTTCTTGCTTTTCCTCTTTTGGTGGAACTTCCAGAGCTTTGGTTAACAGAGCTACGCATAGTTGAATTGTGTCTTTTTTCCAGAAGATAGGAAAATGTCCACAAAATACTGGGCTCCTAAAAACTGAGCTTCCGCCAGTGTTTTCTACAACTTCTGGGGGTGGGGGATCCAAGGAAGAGTATCTAATTAGAAGAAACAAGAGGCAGCCCAATTAAAACTGGAAGAAATGCCACTGAATGCGGGGTGAGGATGCAGGGGCGGGTGAGGGAGAACACACAGTAAGGAGAAAGTCATACAAGAGGGAGATGGTTTCGATACTTATTGATATCAACCTGAGCTTGTATCATGCTGGGGAAAATCTAAGTTTAAGTAGCCAGGCTGAAAAGCTAAAAATAATGGATGGGAGAACAAATATGAAATTTCAGACATAAAAAAGAAACAAAATTAAGTTCGATCAATTCTACCAAAGCCAGAAAGGAGAAAACAAAAACAAATGAACAAACAAATAAACAAAAAACAAAACCAATAAGCCAACCAAACAAAATAAGAAAACAGCATGGAAAACTTAAAATCTTGGGATGTCTATGTAGCCATAATAGGATAAAATGACATCAAAAGACAGTGACTCCCAGATTCAGGAAGAACCCCATAGTATCCAAAGATTTGTATAGTTGTTTACATGAGACAACCTTAAAACAAAATTAAAAATGATAAAAATAAAGGTAAGCCGACTAACTTTATGAAATACAAATTAACCTCAGGGCTGAAGAGATGGCTCAGTGGATAAGAGCACTTGCTGCTCTCCCTGGAGACTAGAGTTTGGTTCCCAGCACCCTCATTAAGTGGACCACAACCACCTATAACTCCAGCTCCACCAGATCCAGTCCCTCTTCTGGCCTCTGGGGACACCGGTATGCATGTACAATATACACACATGCAAATAAAGAGTATAAATCAAAAAACATTCAAATCAACATTTAGCATAACAGAATTGTAAGATGTTTCATTTGCTTGTGTTTCAGACAGGGTCTCTCTATGTAGCACTGGCTGCTGAAACTCGAGATTTCGATTAGCAGATATATGGTATACAAAGTGGAGGTTAATGGTTTGCTCAAGTATAACATGCACTTTGATTCTGTTTCCTCTTACTGACCCCTCCCTCCTGCTTGCCATTTCCATTTCCTAAACATGTCTTCTACTGTCACATAAAATGCCCATGAGTCTCTCTTTCTGTCTCTCTGTCTCTGTCTAGTCCCTCTGTGTGTGCACATAAAATCTATGTTTCATATTTGAGAGAAAACATGACATTGTTCTTTCTAGGCCCAGTTTATTTCACATGATGGTCTGCAGCCGAATCCAGTTGTAATTGTCAGCACAACACAGAGAGACATTCACAGTCAGAAGGACTCTAGCACTGTATAATGATGACTATGGACCACTGTAAGTGTGAATTGTGGGTATCAACATGAGTAGAATTCAAGAGGGCACAATTCTGGGTGATAGGACATCTCCAGGTGAGTCATGTGTGGCACCAGAGTAGACCAGGGAGAGGAAATCTGCACTTAGAATAGGCAGGCACCCTCCAGGGGGCTGAGGGCCAAGAAAAGGGAATGTGTTTGTCTCCTGCAGCTGGGTACACTTCTCTTTCTCCTCCCTGTGGATATCACAGCCCCGTCCCTCCAGCCTTTATAGTCTAGGACTTGCTGTGTGGGCTTGGTCTGAGAGCTAGTTATACCCTTTGCTCCCTGGGTTTGGAGGCGTCTGGACTGAACGGGGAATCCAGCTTGCCGACAGCCTATAAGCTGATTCCTGGGACTCTTCTATCTCCATGATTGCAATGTCCACTAGATTCCTTTCTTATACTTACATATGTGTCTTCCATCAGTTCTGTCTGCCAGCTGAACATTCCTGCATCCGTGATCCATCAGTAGCACAGATGTGATGTACTGAGCAATTCCACAGAAACTGCTAGGTGCCCAGAGTCTCTGTGGCAGAGATGCTGAGGGAGAAGTGAAAGGGAGCAGGACAGACTTTCACACTTCTTTCATAAGTTAACATATCAAAGATACCAAAAGTAATTAAGGAAATAGGTTAGTGATTTAAAAAGGCTTGATTTTGTAGCTTTGTGCCTAACAGAGGATAATAGTTTTCCATCACATCGCCTGCAATTATGTTTTAGATTAAAAATCAACTCATCTTGGGCCACAAAGGAAATCACAATAATTCTAAAAGGCAGAAATGGGGTATTTTCATACACTGACTGCAATAGAGTTGGATATTAAGAACAAAACAACAATTTAAGCATCTCACCTACTTGAAAATTTCAGAAAATACATATACACATTTTGAGCTGAAGGATAAATCAGAATGGAAATTAAAATCCTTTTATATACTGATAAAATTATAAACGGAGCAAAAAAAATCTGTGAGTTATAGGAAAATATGATATTCTAAGGAAAGCTTGTGACCATAAATACTTTTTATAAGAATAAAAGAGAGGGGCTGGAGAAATGGCTCAGTGGTTAAGAGCATTGCCTGCTCTTCTAATGGTCCTGAGTTCAATTCCTGGCAACCACATGGTGGCTCACAACCATCTGGTGCCCTCTTTTGGCCTGCAGACATACACACAGACAGAAGATTGTATATATAATAAATAAATACAGACATACAGACAGAATATTGTATACATAATAAATAAATATTAAAGAAAGAATAAAAGAGAGTTTAATGCAAAGCTATCTTTCAGAAAAACTACGAAATAAAATTCTAATCCCTATTTAAAAATAATCTCTTAAAACTAGATATAGTAGCAAACTTCCTTCATCTTGTGGAGGGTCTTAACTAGAGATCTTCGAAACTTCACCTTTGGCATCTCCTGAGTACAGGGATAAGGATGTAATCTCTGCCACTCAGCACACTCTGCTTGGCCCCTGGTCCAGCGGTCCTCAGTTCAAGTTGTCTATAGAGTCATGTGGAAGTGATCTTAATTAATTAATTAATGGTGATGTGGAGGCTCTGCTCCTGTCCCTGTCCCTGTGGATCAGAGTTTGTGGGGGTTACTCTAGTCACCAGTGCTTCACAGAGCACTCTAGGAGAACAGAATTAAAAACAGTCCCTGGTGGAGCAAACTAGATAAGAAAAAGCAGTAGTAGAGGTTAAACCCCTCTCCCTTATGCTCCCCTTCTTTTTTTTCTTATCATCTACCTACCATTTGACTATTTGCACATCTATTATCAATCAATCAGTCTATCATCTATCTACCCATTATTTATCTCTCATCAGATGTTTGTACGCATCTTTCCATCTGTGTGTCTGCCTGCCTATCTATCTACCATCTATCTATCTATCCTCTCCCTACGTCTTTCTCCATCGTCTATCATTCATAATCTGTCTATATCTATTTCATCTGTTATGTATCACTGTATAGCAACAATGCAACTCAGAAGGTTGGAGCTTCAGGTCTATCTGATGCTGGTCAATACTGCCTGAGCATAACTCTGCCTAGTGACCCTAATCAGGCATGATTGTGAAGCCTACTTGTTAGGCTGTGACCCATCCATGTCTTCTCTCAATTTCATGGACAAGACCTTAAAGCCATTAGAACCCCTGGACAAGGATGGTGGCAGGATTCTATTCAGTTGGCAGCCTCCCCCTTTGGTGATTCCCTAGTGTTAAGTTTTAAAAAGGTTGCTGCCGTTTCTCAATAAAAGCTTGTAACTATTTTAGTTTGAAATACCTGGTAGTTGGGTGACTGGGATTTTCAACCGTGTGAAGATTCTGATTGTCGGTCCACTTAGTCTGCAGGCCATAGCAGAGCATCCTCTTCAGCGAGGTAAGCTGAATTCATTCCAGCTTTGCAGGACTTTGATAAAAGTGGCAGAGAGCCACCTGCTCATTCTGATTTTCTAGAATTTTTTAGTATAATATGTTAGTATTATGTTAGTATAACTTCCTTTATTATGTTAGTATAACAAGAAAGTTGCTTTGCAAAGTGAAAAACTGACCCTGAGTTGCCACACCAGGACAGAGGTCCCAGCTTTCCAGACTATAGAATGTGGGTCTTCAAGAGCTTCTCCCTGCGTTAGCCATTTCTCTGTTAAAGGCTGCACCTCTATGATGAGCCCAGTTACACACATTGAAAACCTAAGTATTGGTATGAACAGGAAAGCCCATCCCCCACACAACTTCAATTCTCAGAATTTTCTCTTTGCTTTCTTGCTCTCTTTTTTCTTCTCTCCTCTCTTCTCTCCTCTGCTCCTCTCCCCTTCCTTCCTCCTCCCCTCCCCCTTCTCTCTTACACAACACAGACACACAGGCACACACACACACACACACACACACACACACACACACACACTTTTTTTGAGACAGGGTCTCACTACATAGCTCTGTGTTGCAGGGAGGCCTGCTTGTTGGTTCTTGGCTGCCCAGCTAGCTTAACCCCAAAATAATCACACAGAAACAATATTAACTAAATCATTGCTTGGTCCATTAGTTCTAACTTCGTATTGGCTAACTCTTACATATTAATTTAACCCATCTCCATTAATCTGTATATCACCATGAGGTTGTGGCCTGCCAGCAAAGTTTTAGCAAGTCTATCTCCGGAGGTGGATCCATGGCATCCCTCTGACTCTGCCCTTCTTTCTCCCAGCATTCAGTCCAGTCCTCTCCACCTGCCCAATTTCACAGGATATCCAGGCCCTTTACGGCTGTCTGTATTGACAAAGTAGATCTACTTCTGTAATATCTAATTGCACTATATAATCATCATTCACCACTTGTAGTTATAGCCTAGTGCGACACTTTGGGATGTCTAGTATTAAATGTAGATGTGAGAGCAGAAGTTCTGAGTGTTAAAAGTAAGGACACACCAAATTAACACATGTGAAATGCCAAGTGCAAAATTTGACATTAAAAGTTCACACTCAGAGTGCCAGAGCTAAGTTTGTTACAGTGCTGAAGACTGATCACAGGTCCTGGCACATGCTAGGCAAACACTCTACCACTGAGTGTTATCTCCAGCCCTTACAAAGTTGAGTTTTGAACATAGTTCCCTGAAGTCTAAGCCCTGAAACTTTGCACAGAACCTCTTTGTGTAAGTTAGTTTTTTTGTCAATTTGCCACAAGGTAGAGTTGTTTGGGAAGAGGAATGTCACCTGAGGAAAGGCCTCCATCAGATTGGCTTGCAGATAAGTCTGTAGGGCATTTTCTTGATTGGTGATTGATGTGGCACCTGGGGCAGTGCCACCCGTGATCAGGTAGCTCTGAGTCATAAGAAAGCAGGCTGAGCTATGTAGAAGGAGCATGTCAGTAAGAAGTGTATTTTTATGGTCTCTGCTTCAGTTCCTGCATCCGTGAGTTCCTGCCTTGACTTCCCTGGACTCTCCTCCTGTAAGTTGAAGTCAACCCTTTCCTCCTCCAAGCTGCGTTTGGTCAAAGTATTCATTGCAGCAAAAGAATGAAACAAGAACAAATTTCATTCACTCTGAGAGCACATAGTTGCCTGTCTCCGTGTCTAGACTTCCTTATTTTTGTCCAGGTCATGATCTTCCAATTGTATGGGGAGCAGAGATGCCCATCTCTTCTCCCACTCGCCTTCTAGGTAGAACATTATGCACTAAATGAAAGACACACAGCTGAATCTGGCTTAGTTGGAAGGAGGACATGGTGCAAAGAGACTCTGACAATGACATTTGAAACCTGTGTCTCCTGCTGAGCCAGACAGACTGTCTCAGACCCCTGGGAGGAAGATGTAACATAGGCAGTCACTTGGAGGAGTAGAAATTAAGTACAGTTCATTAAAACACAATATTTAGGTATAATAATTCTGCAAGAGCAGCTTTGAATAATTGAAAATGCGTTTAATCGACTCTGTTGCTCCGGTGTGAATACTAAGAGTGAGGCAACAGTAATTTTTAAAGTTGAGCAAATACTGATCCATATGCTTTCAGCATGGAAGGTGCTTGGTGCCAGGCACAACTCATGCAGGATGACACTGGTGAACAAGGCCATCTCAAGCTTCTCTGGCTTCATTATTCTATGCCCACCACTTGTACCAGTTTCTATCCAACATCCATCAACTCTGGTCATCATCTTTCTGCTGTAATAGATCCTACAGCAATAGGCTTGGTGTAGCCATGTCATGCCCAGATAACTTCTGATCTATGAACTACACACTAGTAATTATGTCCAACACAAAGGCTTATTTTAACCTTTTATTCTTTTACCTTTTGCTGAATTTTATCTTTTTATTATTTTTTATTATTATTATTATTACAAGAAAAATTTACATTTACTCCCCTTGTTCCTGGCCCTCCCACTCCCCTCCTATCCCACCGCCCTCCCCCTGCTTCCTTAAGATGGGGCAGGATACCCTGCCCAATGGGAAGCCCAAGGCCCTCCCCCCTCCATCTCAGTCTAAGAAGATGTGCATCCATATAGAATAAGTTCCCAAAAAGCCAATA
>JAQHUG010000322.1:2026881-2056248 GCA_028555095.1 Dicrostonyx torquatus | reverse complement strand
CTCCCTCCCTCCCTCCCTCCCTCCCTCTCTCTCTCAGGGTTTCACACAGAAAGGAGCAGCCATCATGACGTCAATCCAGAATTGGATCTGGAGTTATTTGGTCCACTTCTATTAGGGGCTATCTACAACTGCTGTCAATCAGGATTACACTTGATTGTCATTTCTTCTCCTAATGCTTGGAATTCCCCAATACATCTGTTTATCCAATTAACTGTATTTCTTATCTGCTCTCCCCTGCTAGTTGTAAGCTCTATAGGGTCAGCTGTTTTATTATTTTGTCCACTAGCGAATATTCAGTATTCGCCATATATTTTGGGGGGGGCAATCCAGAAGGCATTAATGGGTGCCAGGCTGTACTCCTCCCCCCATCACTCATCCTCTTTTCCTCTGCTGCATTAGCCAGAGTGTGAAAGGTCACAGGCATAATGGCTAACTCTGAAATCTTAGGGGTTTACTGCAAATAGGATTTTTATTCACTCACAGTATGTGCCTAACCAGTCAGTAGTGGGGGCAGGGGTGTGCACGGCCTTTATTTGCAGTGGTGTTGGGCACTGCAGAGACCAGGATAGACAGCTGGGTCATACACTGGCTTCTAAGCTTTAGCCCACAGAAACACAAGTTATTTCTGCTCACCACGTACGCTCACATGGAGAACTTCCTTGCGGCAGGGAGAGTCAGAGAGAGTGTGAGAGGAACGTGGGCAGGACCTCTCTGTCTCTTTCCTACCCTCTCAGGCCGTTCATGTTTGTAGAAAATAGCACAAATATGGTTCGGATAGCAGTACAGTGTATCTACCCTGGTGGCCCTGTAAGATTCTGATGGATTGGGGACTGGGGATACAGCTCAGCTGGTAAAGTATCTGCCTACTGAATCAATTCGCTTTCTGTTACTATGATGAATAATACCATGGCCAAAAGCAACCTAGGAAGGAAAGGGTTAATTTGGCTGACACTTCCAAGTTACAGTCCATCACTGTGGAAAACTAAGGTACGAAGCCAAGGCAGGAATTGAAGCAGAGACCATGGAGGAATGCTACTTACTGTCTTGCTTCCAGGCTCACACTCAGTTTAACTACCTTTATCATAACAACCAGGATCACCTGCACAGAAGGTGGCACCACCCAAAGTGAGCTAGGCCCTCCTATCAATCATTAATCAAGAAAATAACCCCACAGACTTGCTGTGGTGGTTTGAAGGAGGATGTCTCCCATGGGTTCTTATATTGGAATACTTGGTCCCCAGTTGGTGGAACTGTTTGGAAAAGATTAGGAGATGTGGCCTTATGGAAGGAGGCATGTCACTGGGGGTGAACTTTGAGGTTTCAAATGCCCATTCCATTTTCAGTGTCTCACTCTTGTGGATCAAGGTGTAAGTTCCTACCCAATGCTCTAGTGCCCTGTCTGCTTGCCTGCTGCCATGTTCCCTGCCATGATGGTCACAGCCTCTAACCTTCTGGAATGCTGAGCCCTAAATTAAACACTTCATTTTATTAGTTGCTTTGATCATGATGTCTTGGCATAACATTAGAAAATAACTAAGATATTTGCCCACAAATCAATTTGATGGAGGCAGTTCCTCAACTGAGACCCCTTTCCCTGGTGACTCTCATTGGTGTCAAGGTGACAAAAACTAGCCAGCATAACATGCCTGAGACTCTGAGTTTGATCTCCAGCATTACACGAAACAGGACACGGCAGTATTTATCTATAATCCCAATATCTGGGAGGTGAAGTCAGGAGGATCAGAAGTTCAAGGTCATGTATGGCTCTTCAATGAGTTTGAGACTTGTCTGGGCTACATTAGATCCTGTTTCAAAACAATAAAAATGATTATAATGGACCTGGGACATTCCTACGGTTTAGCAACATGAGAGCCATTATAGTGCAATTCCTCACTTTCTGTGGTGACACTGGGTAAATAAATTTTCTGTGTTGCCAGCTACATAAACAACACAGCACAGACCATCACATACAGCACATGGTAATTGACAATAATGATAAATGGCTGCCTTGTGCTAATGTCTTTACCACACTACAGTTTTGTTTCTTAGAGAATGGCTCTGAGTGGCTCTGCTCATTGGAAAGAGATACTGTGGGAAAGTGTACTGAGTCAGACCACCAACAGCACGTAATTTTACACACACACACACACACACACACACAGACACACACACACACACACACGTATGGCCTGAATATTCAGTTTAGCTGCACCATCTTGACAACTTTATGATGTCACAATGGCAGAACTGCTGAAAAGTGTATCTCCTACAGTGCACCTCCCAGCACTAGCAATGCTCATACACACTCACACTCGTCTACACTCCACCAGCACTCTCTTACCCATAGATGCTCAGATTCAGATATGGCTCCTGTGGATCTGTGCAGTATCTAACCATGCTCTACTCCCTCTATATCCACCAGGCTCACCCAGACCTCTCGAGTTTATGCATAGACAACTACATGTGATTACAGTTTTGCCTTACTAAAGCTAAACGGTCATTTGATACACAGAGACCTTTCTGGATGGAGTACTGGATATTTTGGGATACGAGGAAGCCTTTTGGTGTGTCACAAAATGTTTTAGACTCCATGTATTAGCAGCAGCATTTGTATTAATTAATGATTGCGGACATACTTTGCAGTTAGAGAGCTGCACATCTGTGCCCACTAGAAGCGTTGATGTGCCTTGCTATGTCAGCACGCCATTCTGTTCATTCATTATGCATGTTTGCAGAGAGTGTTGGGGCACATACACTGTCAAGGGTCCTCTGCAATATTGCTGTGGCCTGGAATCTGGAGCTCCTGAGGCAAGCGAGTATGAGTGAGCGTGGGAGCAGCATTCAGGGTTTATCTCTCTCTTCTCTGCATTGGTAGCAGAAAGAAGCCAAGGGAGCAGCGTGAATGTGATGCCTTACTCTCCCAGGATCTGCGCCTGTCTGCAAGCCTCAGTGTAACTCACTTCAGTCTAGCTGCTCTTTGTGTGCTCTCTTCTCATGGACAAGCCCCATCTGCAGTAGAGATCATAGCTTGCAACTCACAGGAGCAGATATCTAGAGAATACAATCCATTATCTCCCCTGCTGGCGTCTACTCACCTCCGGGATTTCTTTTCACATTTGAGGGTTCCTCAAGATGCCAACACTATGCCAAGAATTTTCTGAAGATGGAAAGGGATCGTTTAGGGAACTCTGTTAGAGTGGGAAAGTACCCCCAGGCCACTGGGTGAGAGGGTGAAGAGAAAACACCCAAACTGTCTTTCTCTTATCCTCTCTCTTCCAACTGTGACCATTTCAGACCATTTCAAGGCCATTCAGCCTGGGTGTCTCTACCAAGGGCAGTGAAAGTCCATTCCGGAAGTCATAGGTGCTTCCTAGAGATCTCAGAATTCTCAGTCTACCCAAACCTGCTTTTTCCTTCTAGGCTGAGTCAAACTGGTTGAAGCCTGCACACCTAGTGGCTTGTGAATGTTCCCTGTGAATGAATGCCACCATGACACCCGAGTCCCTTTAGACTTGGGTGCAGACTCATTGAGAGCTATTTCTAGCTAACAATGAGAGTGAATGAGTGGGCCATTGCCACCAGGCAGTGTTGTCAGGGATGACCAGGTCTTCTACATGTGAGTACAGCCTGCTTTTCAAAGCTCTACCAACGAACTGTCCCTTCCACTGATGTCCCCAAATTCACTGCTCCAACTTAGAGACAGCTGCTTAGCATCCCTCCCACAGGTTCTTCCATGTTTCTGTGTACAGACAGCCAAGGTTTCTCTCTCCAATTTGACCTCATCTACAGTGCTCGCCCTCAACCCTGCAGATGCATTTCAGGATGCCCAGTGGATGCTTGAAGTTGTGGATCAAATGAGCCCCTACAATCCTGTGCTTTATTCCAGTGCAAACCTACCTGAAACAAGCTTATTGTTTTGTTCGGAGGTCCTCAGATCATGCATAGGACCTTGGCTATGTAATACAGATGCTGCCCCGCTGATCCAGAGACCCAGCCCCACAAAGCTCAAGCTTATCAATTAGACACGGAACATGGTAGAAGACAATGAGCTCAAATAAAGCAGAACAAGTATAACAGTAAACTATGAGTCAAAGTCACTGAGAAGTTACAATGTTTACTTTATGACCGTTCCATTTAAGATTTCTGGAACACTGAAATCCTGGAAAGTGAGACTTTTTAAGATTTGTGTGTACAGGTGCTTTGTTTTCATGTATGTCTATGAACCATATGCATGCAGTGCCTGTGGAGCCCAGAAGAGGTCGTCAGATCCCCTGAAACTCGAGCTGTGATCCCCTGGATTATATGGTTGTGAGCCTGCCGTGTGAGTACTGGGAACCGAACCTGGGTTCTCTGGAAGAACCGCCAGGGCTTTTACCTGCTGAGCCATCTCTCCGGCCCCAGTGTTTCGGTCTCTGACAAGCTCCTTTCCAGGTGTAACCTTGTGTGTCTCCTTTCATATCATCTACGTGTGTCATTTCTATGGATTTGGCAGCTTTTGATCAGAGGTTCACCCCTTGCCATGGGAAGGCACTGCTGGAAGCTCAGCACCTCCTGAACTTGTGGACTCTTGGGTTCAAGCTATTTGACCTGAGTCTGCTGGCTTCTGAGACATCCTGTAACACCTCTGTGCTCTGTCGTTCACCTTCCTGGGATTACCTCTTTGGATATCACCTGAGCAACCAGGCTTCACCCCACGTCTCCACAACCCCAGTGGGTCGAGTTTGTGGGTGGGAAGCACAATTTGCTGGGGGTTTAGAGAGGTGTGGGCAAGTTTCCTTTGAGACCAACCCATGTACAGGAATCCATTTGTCAGCCCTGAATCTAAGCTGCCTCCCCTGGTGCTTCCCATCTCTGGGCTCCAGGCTCCAATGCACGTACCACCCCAACATATCCACACACAGAGCAGATCAGCTACAGTGCTGTGGGAGTCCAGACCTGGTGTGCCAGGAGTCAAAGCCAAATGCAGCATGACCTTGAACTTCTGTTTGGGATGGCACCCGTTTTCTTTCCCACACTTGGCTTTGCAAAACTACAGAATGTGTGGGAGGTTGGTGACAGAAAGAGAGGCATGAACCCAGAGAAGGAACTGACAGGTTAATCCAAGGAAGCAAGCAGAGGTAGGTGGTGTGATCCTGAGTGAGAGAATGGGCCCCAGGGATGAGGGGAGCCAATGAAGCTAGACAGGGATTCCTCTTGGAAGCTGGAACTTCGTGGCCTCACTACAATGTGGGCTCTGCCTGGCCCCAGCCAAATGTGTCTCTGGCCACAGCCAAGTGCTGAACCAGTACAGTCACTCATAGGCTCACCTTCTTGAGGGAGTCTGGTCACTCAAAGCCTGACATCCTGGGGGTCTGAACCACTCCTGGTTGCAGAGGAAGTCATTGTTCTTAGCTAGCAGATGGCTTGTGTCTGCTGCGGAAGGATTCCCAGTCCCATATGCAACTCCCCTACGATTCTACTGATGTTCCCAAGTGCTGCTGGGAAATTCTCAGATAGTTCTCAAAATAAAATTAATCCTGATACATTTCTTTTTAGAAATGAGAAGCGCCAGACGGATTTGGGTGGATAAATGTTGGTTGTCTACAGAAGGGAGTCATGAAATGAAGGCAGTGCCTCATCCCTCTGCTCCTGGAGAAGCAGGTAAGAGACCCTCCACAGAAGCTGGATCCCACATCAACCTGCCAGGACCTGCAGGTGCCATCACTATACTTGTGGGGGTTGTCCCAAACCCTAGGCTGTGGGGATACTTTGTGTTGTAACAAATAAGGCTTGCCTAAAGATCAGAGTGTGGAGCTAGCTACACTGGTTAGCCATAGAAGCCAGGCAGTGGTGGCACACACCTTTAATACCAGCACTCAGGAGGCAGATGGATCTCTGTGAGTTCAAGGCCACCCTGGGCTACACTAGGCTGAATCAGTCTAAAAGAGAAACAGAGGCAAGCAGAGGTGGCTCACACCTTTAATCCCAGCACTACAGAGGTGGAGACAGAAGTGATATGATTGGTCAGAGAGAGGAATATAAGGCAGAAGGAGACAGGAGCTCAAGATTCAGTCTGAGGATTCCTAGAGACAGGATAGTCCGTTTCGTCAGAGTATTCAGTAGAAGTATGAGCTAGTGGCTGGCTGCTCTGCTTTTCAGATCTTTCAGCATTTATCCCTATATCTGACTTGGGGTTTTTATTATTAAGACCAATTAGAACTCATGCTACACTAGGCTCCTTAGAGACAGTGCTGGTCTTTGCTGCTGCTGAGAGATATACTTCACAGACCAGGAGCCCCACAGCCTGGGGTCATCTGAGTCAACACCTTCATCTCCATCCCTCACAGCTTGCCGCTGCCTCCTGTCTTCTGCTTGAGGTTAATAGAACCCACTATACCCTCTCTGCCTTTCTCTTGAGTTCTCTTCCCAGGCCCTCCCTTCCCACACCACAGCTTTCTCTAGCCTTCACATCACCCCCTTTCCCTTTGTCTGTTTCTCTAAACCTTTTGTCCTCCTTTTTCTCCTGCCCTATCACATTTTAGAAAACACTGTCTGGCAGGCCAAATCTCAGCAATCCTTCAGAAATCACATCGCTCACCCCCCATTGTTTTACTTCTTTCTTGATTGAGACATTTGTTATTTTCACTGTTCCTCTCTCACCTTACCCTGTGTCTTCCTCTTCACTTCCATCCTCAGGGGATGGTGGAGTAGGGCAGAGTCGCTCACATCATGGCAGCCAGGAACTAGAGCTGAGCTCCGTACGAGCTGGTGTTCTTCTCTCCCCTTTCATCTCCTTAGATGCACAGCTTGTGGGACGTTGTCCTCCATGCTAGGGGTGGTTCTTCCCTCCATGGTAAACACCTCTGACCCAGGTGTGTGCTTCAGGAGATGCTCAGTCCAAACAGCTGTCAATGAAAATTAATCAGTGTGAGTGTCATGGCCTCAGGATTCCGGGAATGTGCCTGCTTGCCAGAGGTGCTTTACACACTGTGTGAAAGCTGTGCGCACGATGGAGGAGTATTAAATCACCATACAGTAGAACAAACAACTGAAGTTTGACTATTAAAAACTTGGAAAAGGAAGTTTCGATGCAAAATTTAGCATTCTTTTAATTTTGGAACATTTCTGGACTTGAAACAGTCCTTATGAGACAGTATAAAATCGTTCCATAAGCCTTTCACCCAGATTTCTTAAACGTTAATGTCAGACATGAACAAGTGCCATTTTAGAAATAGGCACTTAACATTCATGCAGTACTATTACCTAAGCCATAGACCTTTCCAGAATTTCCTGCTGGTCCCATTAATGCCTTTCCTGTGGCCTAGAGTCCAGTACAGGATCCTGTGTGACACTTCATTGTTACAGCTCCTTGGTTTTCTTTAATTAGCCTTGGTTTGTGTTATATGCCCTAACCCTTTAAGAGAATATTGCTTTACTAGTCAGTTTTCTGCCACTCCAATGAAATACCTGAGGTAATTAACTTATAAAGAGGAAAGGTTTATTTGGGCTCATCTTTTGGGATGATTGACAGGACCCATTGCTTTGGAGCTATGTGGACGCAGCCTGTCTTGTTGGGAGCATTTAGCAGGAGTTACTTACCTCATGAGCCAAGATCTAAGAAGAAAAGAGATAAGGACTGGTGCCTTTCAAAGGCATACGCACATTATATAAGACAAGGGCTCACTACGTGGCTCAAGCTGAATTTGAACTTGTACTCCTCCTGTACCTGCCTCCTGAGATCTTGGATTACGGGAGTATGCAGTGGGAAGCTGACTAGTCTGTCTTTAAAGCTGTGTTGGCCTGATCTTTTTTTCACAATTAATTCAAATTACGCATTTTGGGCACAAATACCACCAAAAAGTGACATTATGCTCCTTTTAGTGCTTCTTACAGGAGGCACATGAGACAAGCTGTCCTTTGGGGACATTGGTATGCCATGGCCACCAAGCTCCTCGGATGCGGCGAGTTTCCCCTGACACTACCTGGAGCCCACGTGAGAAGGCAGACGTTGGATATACGCCCTGGGCTTGCTGGCTCATTCAGCTCCATAGGTGAATCTTGCCTGCAGAGTTTTCACAAGGTCTTTGACATCTCCTGTTCTGTTTCTAGGGAAAACCTCTCCCTTCCTCCCATTTATTAATGTATTTCTTACATAGGTGGAGTAGCCTTTATCTAAAATGCTTGGAGGTAGAATGTTGGGGTCTGATTTCCCTTAGGTGTGGAAATATTTGTGCTGTAAATAGTGAGAGATCCTGAAGTGAAGAGCCAAGTCTATTCACTAAATTTGTTTGTATTTCATTCACATCTTATACGTACCACTTAGTGGTGATTGTCCATGATGTCCTGGTGCCCTGTGTGTCGAGTCTCATAATGTCAGTTGTGAGTGCTCCACATGTGGTCATCAAGGCTAACATTCACAGTATTTCAGAGGTTAGGCACTTAGGATTTCAGAGATTCAAATTAGGGATGCTCCATTTATATATAAAAACAATGATGCTTTTTAAAAAAAGTTTATGAGCAGTGGTTCTCAACCTGTGGGTCGTGACTCCTTGGGGCAGGGAGTCAAACAATAGTTTCACAGGGGTCACTTAAGACCCTCAGAAAGCACAGATATTTATGTTATGATTCATATAAATAGCAAACTGCTATGAAGTAGCAATGAAAATAATTTTATGGTTGGGGTCATCACAAGTGAGGAATGGTATTAAATGGTCAAAACATTTAGAAGGTTGAGAACCACTGGTCTATGATTTATAATTCTTATGCACACAGCATCGATGCCCAACCCCTGGTCCTACTCCAAACGACTTGCTTGTTGCTTGCGGCAGATCTAGTGGTTCCATACCCAACATTCCATCATCCCTTCCTTGCAGGTAAAGTGATGATGTGCAACAGTCATGTTGATTTAGGGTACCAGTTCCCATACTGAAGCCAAGAGTTGATTCTGGGGTTCTTTTTACATGATAAGCTTCCTGATCTTAGCCCTTATAATAGTGCCACATTTGGCTAACCTGGGCTTATGCCAGTCCTGGTAAGGTTTTCCCTTAAGCAAAATCATTGGCTTAATATGGCCTGTTATTCAAATTGGGTCAGCTGTGATCAGGTTTAGGAGAAGGGAGGCTCCTGCCTGGCCTGAGAGGTCTATAAAGGTTGGCTGGACATCCTTCCTTAAGTGGTGGACTGGAGAGTGCCTACTTAGAACTGTTGCAGCTATTTTGACACCATAAGGGAGACTTGAGGCTGAAGAAATCAAGGAGATTAAATAAAGCCCCAGGTGTCTTCTAATATCATGAACAACAATTTCAAATAACCCTGGAACCTGACCTGAAGAACCTCCAAGTTCCTGCTCTGAGAAATCCTTGCAGTTCTGGGCAATTTGAACAGTCTTTTGACTTTTAGGATAGAGATAGGATCCACGACTGCAGAGTTCCACGTGACTTCAGCTCCTCCTGCCTCTGCCTCCTGAGAGTCAGGATTACAAGAGTGTGCCACCATTCCCTGCAGTGGCCAGTTGATTTGTCTCAGCCTCATCACAGAGACACCAGAGGCACATGTCCAGCCAGCTGTGCTAGTACAGCCCTAACTTGTACATGTGGAGACCTTGGAATTGGACTCCGATGGTATTCAAATCCCTTCAACACACCTCAGGAGTTTGACCTTGGACAAGCTTCCTGAAGACAGGGAACAAATGAATCAGTCCCTTCCTTTCAGGGATTCTCTGAATGCAGCAACATATACAACAGCTAGCATACAGTAGGATCTCGGACAATTTTCTTAATGGTTGCCTCTGCTCCTGCCCCATCATTAACTTAGGCCATGCTTGCCTGTGCATCGGGCCTTAAAGGAGACTCTGGTCCTCCAGATGTCAGCATCTCAAATTTAGAACCCCAGTGATTTCCTGAGAGGAAAACAAATCCCAGTCACCAGAGGAGATGAACAGCTCAGCCATTTGCTAAAGCAAATATTAGTTCAGCACTGTCCTGGGGGAGGGCGAGCGGCTCGAGTTGCTGTTTTTGTCTGCATCTCTACGGGAGATAGAGCTTCAGAGGAGGGAGAGTCCTTATTTCCTATCCCTTCTGAGCCCACAATACCCCCACCCCCACCCTCGCCCTGTGTATCTTTAGGCTTGTGCTTTAGGTGCAGGACCATCTACACCTTGAGGCATAGCTGGCCTCCTTTGGTCTTAGTCAAATCCAATGGCTTAGAGGTGGATCTCCCCCAATCAGATAGGCAAAATCTTAGAGTGGCAGGATGGGAGCTGAACCTCTATGTGTAGATGTTCAGGGTACACTAGTCTAGGGTTTGTGAGCCTCCAACATTAAAAAAAAATTTCATTTTAAAATTTTTTTCCTGTGCATATGTGTGCCTGTGTGCATGCAATATGTATCATGGATGTGCAGGTACCTTTTAAGGCCAGAAGAGAACACTGGATTCCCTGGGACTGGAGTTACAGGTGTTTGTGAGCTATATTTATGGGTGCTGGGAACCAAACCTGGGTCTTCTGCAAGAGTGCTATTAACCTCTAAGCCCTCTCTGCAAGCCCGCTCTCAACATCTTGACTGATGATTTGCTGTAGTGAATGGCTGTCACACGCCATAAGCATTTGGTCACGTTCTTCATCTTGCTCCCACTAGACATCAGTAATACCCCCTTTCCCCAGCCGTGATGGGCAAAAATGACAACTGAAACTGCTCAGTGTTTCCCAAACCAACAGCAAAACAGACCCACGAATACCATTTGAGAGCCAGTGTTTTAGTAGGAGGTAGAGAAGACTGTTGTGTACTTGGCTGGTTAACTTAACCAGGGCCTCAGTTCTCACACTCAGAAAGTGGGAACCATAGTAAAATGGGAGAACATACAGGAGAGAAAGGAGGCTCAGAGTGTGGCTCCTGGGCTTCTTAAAATATTGTCAAAATGCTTGTATAAACCAGAGACAACTGAATGAAGAGGAGACTCTCTTTTCTTGGACCTAAGACATGTCTGTCAATCACCTCTGCTCTGAATGCCGGCACCAGTCATGGTCTTGCTCTCTGGCAGCAACACAGGGCCTGGAGCAGAGCTGGTGAAGGGGTTTTCTGCTGCTCTGGGTGGGGGCTGGGAGGTGCCTCAGCTGCCACTACAACTCTTGACAAAATTTCTTTAGGTCTGAGGGCCATCTCTCCTCAGTCTTACTCAGTTTTACCTGCTCATCTTTTGTTCACGGTTGCCTTCCCTTCCTTCCCCAAGAGGCCATGAAAAAAGGTTCTGTAATCTCTGCTCCTGCCTGGGACCTCTCTTACCACTCTGGAGACAGTTTGGAGATACTTCCCATTCTCCATATTGCTGATGTGGTCTGCCCAGAGCCACTTCTGGGCCAAGGCTATGGACATGCTGAGTGCCTATAGACAGAGTGGAGATGCCTTGCGCTCACTGAAAGAGTAAGTCCATTCCTTCTGACATGACCAGCTCCATCCACATTTGAGGTTCTAGGGATGGATTGCTAATCATACATCACCCTCCTGGGTGGCTTGCTACTGCTTCTGAATTCTGTTGGTTAGTTCAGGAAGTATCGTGTCCCCTCAATTAGTTCTATTAATGGAGGGAGGTCATCTCATTAATAGGTGTCTAAACGTGTACCACGTCTCATGGAGAATATGGAGGAAGATGAGTGTTTCCTTGATGGTGCTGACAGCTAAGCGGGGAAGTCAAAGGAATACAATGTGGCTGAAAGGACCAGAGCCTATGCCAGTAACGAGGTGAAGCAATGGCAGGGGAGCCTCCCCGCTCCCGGGTCAGGCAGTCTTCATCTCCAGTCAGTCCTGACTTGGGGTTCACCCTCTATGACTTGGACTGTTCCTATTGGCTCACTCTGTCTCCCTCCTTTTATCTTCCTTTAATCAGCCTCCGCAGGAACAGCAGGGTGACTTTTCTGAAATGTTCACATGATTGTATCACAACATAGCTAGGAGTTTATTAAGGTTTATCATGGCATTATCTGTAATCATGAAACACTGCAAACTGCTTGGGAAATGGTAAAATAATGGTGGTGCATGGGGTGACATCCAGCACCATTAAAACTCCCATTTGGAAAGGCAATTTAGAGACATACGAAAATGCTTGCAACACAGTGAAATACTGATTCAAATTATTTGACAAGATACACAAACACATATATGCACACACACACACACACACACACGCACAGCCTATATGTAACAAAGGTTGTTCTAGTTCACAAGATGTGGGTGGTTTTAAACTTCATGACATCAGAGACTGTCTTTGATTTTCATTTCCAAGTTCAGCAGAGTGCCTTGCATATAATAGGTAGTCACTACAAGGCTTGTTAAGTGAAATTGAGTATTTTAAAAAATATTTTTCAAATTTTGCCTACAAACATTATTATGTTCAGCACTCTATGAGGAGGAGATGCTGAGACACAGACCCGAGTTTGCTTGTGTACCTGATGGGAGTGATCTCAGGTAGAGATGAGGAAGGGAGATAGAGTAGAGGGGTGGACAAACCAAGTGTGCTCCCTAGAGAGTTTCCAAGCGGCAGCAGCAGTGTGGAGACTCCATAGAGAGGGATGAAGAGGCCTGGGACTCACCCTACAGCTCCTCCTACATGTTTGAGGGCAGCATAAGGGCGTAGAGTCCTAAAAAGCTACAGAAGACAAAGCCATGAACAGGAGGGATCAAGAGGGCACAAGAGTGCTCACAGCCTCTGCCACCAAGATTTAGAAATAGTAACAAAATGAAGGGATTACTGTGATAATTGACAGCCTTGGGGAACTGATTGAGCCTCAGCTTGTCTAATCTTACTCCTACGTGGTCTCACATTTTGGGCATGGTAGGAAGATGCCAGAGCAACTCCCGCCCTCCAGGCCATGTGATCACCTGGCAGTCCAGTAGTTACATCTGAAAGTGTGATGGCAGGAAGTGGCTGGTGCTGGAAGCTCAAGTTGGTTTTTGTTTTCCTTTGTTTTAACATTTTAAATGTGCTTATTTTATGTGAATGACTGTTTCACCTGCAAGCATGTCTGCACACCACATGTGTGCCTGGTACCCACAGAGGTCAGAAGAGGGACTGGAGTTACTGACAGCTGTGAGCTGCCATCATGTGTGTGCTGGGAACCAAACCGGCTCCTCTGCAAGATCAGCAGGTGTTCTTCACCACTGAGTCGTGTCTCTGGGCCCTATTTACTTTATTTATTTATTATTTTTACATGTAGAGACCAAAGGTCTACATTGGGCATCCTCCATGTTACTCTTCAACTTATTTTTATTTTATTATTTTTGATAATTTCATACAATGTATTTTGATAAATCCATTTCCTTTCCAAATCTCCCCCAGAACCGCTCCTCCTAATCCATATCCACACAACTTTGTGTTCTCAGCTTTCAAAGATTTAAAAAAATTGTGACTATGCATGTGTACATGTGTATACATTGTATGATAGATGCCACATACATGTGAATACATGTCTGCACATGTATGATAGGTGCCAGAGTTCCCTGGAGTTTGAGTTACAGGAAATCATGAGCTACCTGACATAGGTGCGGGGATCAGAACTCAGATCATCTGCAAGAGCATGACAGGCTTTTAACCACTAAGCCATTTCTCCAGGTGCATTCTCATTAAAAAAAATCAAAAATAAGGAAAAAACATTGAGTTTCATAAATGTTTCCTATAGATTTTTGGTTGTGTGTCCATTCACTGGAGCATGTTAGATTGACCAGGAATCACACCCTTTAAAAAAATTACCTCTCTTTCTCAGTGGCGAGCACTTACCAGTTGCTCCTCAGTTAGAGGTGGGATTTTCTGTCCTCTTCCCCTCTCCATGCTGAGATTTTGTTTGGCTTGATCTGGCAACAGTCTTATGCATGCTGTCAAAAATATCTGTGTGGATGTGGAACTGCCCCCATTGTACCCACAAATCGTTTTCTTAGAGTGGCCCACCATCTCTCTTACAATCTCTCACTGTCTTATCCACAGTGATCCCTGAGCTCTGTGGGAGGAGGGAGGAGGTAGGGTGCGATATAGATGTTCCATTCAGGGCTGTGCTCTCTGAAGTCCTTTATTCTCTGCACCTTGATCAGTGTGAGTCTCTGTGTCTCTGTGTCCATCACCATCTACTGAAAGAAGAAGCTTCTCTGATGAGGTTGGAGGGATACATCAATCTATGGGCATAGTTGATGCCCAATAAGACCACATCCAAAACAGCCTCCAGGTATTCCTGTAGTTTGCATTCTCCCTGGGGCTAGGCATTCGTGTCACTATTGGCCAGTGAAGCTTCCAGGTCAGTAATTTCTTTATGTTCTGTGACTCAAGTATTAGGTGTCTTCAGCAGTAATGTTTTACCATTTATGTTAGCTAGGCATTTGTATTGGCTGGGTTTGTGTGTCAACTTGATACAAGCTAGAGTCGTCAGAGAAGAAACTTCAGCTGAGGAAATGCCTCCACAGGGTCCAGCTGTAAGGCATTGTCTCAATTAGAGATCAGTGCCAGAGGGACCAGCCCACGGTATGTGGTGCCATACCTGGGCTACGGTCCTGGGTTCTATAAGAAGGTGGACTGAGCAAGCCAGGCGAAGCAAGCCAGTAAGCAGCTCCCCCACCCCATGGCCTCTGCATCAGCTCCTGCCTCCAGGATCCTGCACTGTTTGAGTTCCTGTGCTGACTTCCTTTGGTGATGAACAACCATGTGGAAGTTTAAGGCAAATAAATCCTTTCCTTCCCAACTTGCTTTTTGGTCATGGAGTTTCGTGCAGCAATAGACAATAACTAAGACAATATCTCTAAAGGAACAGAGTGGACAGGATGAATACATGCTCGATTTATTAGCATGGCTAGCAGGTTGTAGTCTAGGTAGCCCAACAATGTCTCATGACAGGAAGACCAAGAATCTCATAACTGCTTAGTCCATAAGGTTGGTAGAGTCTTGAGAGTCACAACTGTCCTACTATAGGATAACTCTACATAGACTCTTTTAGCATTCCGATATGTTCATGTTGTAGGAAGATTCTACAGTAGCAGTTTGAATATGACTTTGCCAGAAGGCCTTTAGTGGTAGCTACCCCTCCTTTACTCTGCCCTCCCAAACCCACCCCATTTAACCCTTCCTTCTCTAGTATCCTCCTTTCCCGTTTCTATCACTGTATTCTACCTTCTCTCCCTTGGCAGACCCCAATTTCCATGGCTTATTACTAATTTCCACCTCTTATGGGTATTACAAATGAGACACACAGATTTGAAGATTCAAATGTAGCACTAACGAATGAGAGAAAACGTGATGTTTGTCTTTCTCGGTCTGAGTTACCACAATCAGAATGCTTCCAGCTCCATCACTTATCTGTGAATCTCTTAATTTCATTTTTCTTAACATCTGAGCAATATCCCATTGTATAAATGTATCACATTTTTATCATATATTTATTCACTGATGGACATCTAGTCTGTTTCCATCTCTTGACAATTGTGAATGGAGCAGCAGTGAACTTGGATTAGAGGGAGTCTCTGCAGAAGTGAGTGTCTTTTGGTTTATCCCAACAGCAGAAGACCTATGTCTAGCTTTGTGAGGAACATCCATTCTCATTCCCAAAGTGGCTGCACTAGCGTGCACTCCCACCAGTGACAAACCAGTGTCCATTTCCCTCCACACCCAGGACAGCCTTTTCCATCATTTTTTTTTTAATTCTAGTCATTCTGACTTGGATAAGATGAAATCTCAAAGTAGTTTTAATTTGCATTTCTCTTATTGCTAAGGATACTGAACAATTTTAAAGAAATATTTCTTTGCCATTTATATCTCATTTTTTTGAGAACCCTGCATTTAGTTCCATGGCCTAGTTTCCCATTGTGTTTTTGTTTTCTTGATGTTTAGTTTTCTTTGAGCTCTTTGTATATTCTAGACACTCACCCTCTGTCTAAAGTGTAGCTGGCAAAGCCTTTTTCCTATTCTGTAATCCACCTCTTTACTTGAAGGACAGTGCACTTTGCTGTGAGGAAGTTCTAGGTTTATGTGGTTGCATTTGTCAGTTGGTGGGCTTCATGCCAAATGGTCAAGAAGCTCACCATGAGACCTGACACCCTAAATCTGAAAGAGGACAAAGTAGGGATTTGGTTAAACTTACAGGCACAAGAAAGGGCTTTCTGAGCAGTACCCTAGCAGAGCTCAAGTTTTTATTTGTGCAAAGCTCCTCCATCCTCATTATGAAGAGATGTCCAGAATCTTGAAGTTAGCCCCATCTGATGAAATTACAGGCTGACTCAAGCCGAAACTGGATTGTGTCCTCTGTCATACATAGAGGCAGCACATGCCACCCGGGGACACTGGGGACTCTCTAGATAGTTATACACCTCTACATTCTTTGGCTTTAGTGAGTGACTTCATCTCTCTAACCTTTATTTCTTCATTTGTAGCTGGGGCTGATAACAGTGCTTTTCTCATTCAGCCTGAGGATTGCCAGTAACTTTGAATGCAGAAACTAACCATACACCCGGCAGGTAACAACCTTTCTATACATGTTAACTGCTGTTAAAATAATGGCACTGCTGTTGTTTACTGTTACCAAAAAGCAAAAGCCAGCCTCCTGGCAAAAGACCTCCGCTCTCAGGGCTATTGCTGAGCGCCAATTGCTAAAGTCAATAATATTTCCAAATCAAAACAAACCTAGGAACATCCTTAATCCCATCTGGATGCAGAAACATCTGCCTGCAAACACACCTGGAAATTGAGACACCTGACAACTCTGTCCCAGTCTGACGCTTTGGTGGCTGCAGGAGGGAGTTCAGGACATGGTCCATAGAACAATGTGAGCTAAGGTTCCAGGGGCTCTGTTGCAGAGTCCTCCCAGTTTGCAAAAAGAAAAAAAAAATCTCATCACTGTAAGCTCTTTGTCCCAGGCAAGCAGGATGGTCAGTCACCCTGTAGGGCTGAGGTATGAGTGTTGTAGCCTGCTCACTTCCAGGCTGGAACGCCCTAGATGGAGTCACCAGGAAACATGGGTTGAAAGCACTGGGCGAAGGGCCAACTCTATCTATAGTACTTTGTCTGCTTTGGGTACCAAGGGCCTGAGAAGAGTACCCTGGGGTGACATCAGAAGAACCTGTCATTCACGCTGACGCTCTGACATGATCCAACATCCACGGATGTTCTGACAAGATTCACAGTGCCATGTTGGAAGGCAATGGACTGTGGCACTTGTCAGTGGGAGCTACACAACCCAACCTGCCCTCCACTGTTCCCTAGCCATGACTCCCAGGGAGATGCAGCCTGTCCTGGGGACAGCACAGCTCACAAGTAGGGAAAGCCTCTATCCAAAAGTTCCAGAAGAGGTGCCTTTGCACAGTCCGGGACTGATTAGGACCCACAATCAGAGAAGAGAAGTAGAGAGGGTGAGAAACACAGAAGACTGCTTTGTGCCATGAGAGGGAGGCAGGGAACTCAATCTGAGCCTGAATCCCTGATGCAGACTCAGCCTGACTCTGATTCTCTTCTAATGGAGACTAAGTTTGGGTCCCTCACCTCAGGCTGGGACTCACCTCTCACTGACCACAGGCTGAACACTGATTCATATCTGATCTTTGACTCTTGTCAAAGACTGAGAATCTAGCTACATCCTGACCCTTGATTTTTGACCCTAGGCAGCTACTGTGAGCTGGCCATAGCTTTTGCCTGCATGTCTTCATCTTCCAAGAACAGATAATGCAGTTCTGTGCTCAGGCACCAGCTCAGCCACTTTCCAAGATGTCTGTCAATGTCCCAATTACTAGTAAATTGCTAACACTCAGAAGCAACTCTCTCTGCATATTAATATGGCCAAGCGCACACTCATGAGGTAAGCTGGACCACTGTATGCCCGCCAGCGTTATTTGCTTTGCAGAACCAGGTAATTTCCTTGCTGGACTTCAGTGGGACGTTGAAAAGCAGTGTCAGCTTTTTTTGCTCTTAATTAGGGCTGAGCTTCCTTCAGTAAATCGCCCATCATTATCAATGAACTTGTAATTTTATGTTCCAGAATTAGAGACTGATGATTAAAGAGAAAGCCGGGAGGCTGAGGAGCAGGTACAAGCTCTGGAGACCTGGAAATTCTTTTAATCCCTCTAATTCACTCCACGGTGGCCTTTTCTATAGTTTCTCTGAGACACCCTGAATTGTAGCATCATCTTCTTGTCCCCTTGACCAGCAGCATGTGTGGCAATGGCTGGTCCCCTGGCTGGTGGGAACATCGTAGTGGCTTGTCTGGGAAATGGGATTTGCTTAAAGAAGCCCAAGGGTTTGGTGAGCTCTTCTCTCTTTCTTGTTTCCTTGTTCTGTGGTGGCATCAGACCCCACTCCTGGGGGATAGCTCATGAGGCTAGGTCCAAATCTGCCGGGATAATAGATGCCTGGGCAATACCAGGCTCCTGACCCCTTGCATATTACACACCTAATGGCTCGTGTGCACCAGTGTCCATTTCTCCTGGCCACATGAATGCAGGCTCCTCTTGCAGTATAGTGGTAAGGGAAGTACTTCTCTCTACTTCCAGGGGTGTCTTAGGGCTCAGCCTCAAGAGTGGCTATGAATAGGCAGTGACCTATATGATTTCAGTGATTCTCTGCCCTGTGGGAACCATAGGAGAAGGGAGGAGCTCTTAGCTGGCTGCTGGGCCAGAGAGGGCAAGAGTTCAGCCTCACACCTTGATGCAATGGCCATGCACTGGATGAGTTACAGACAGGCACTAGATGCTCACCATGTACCTGGAAGACACACAAGGGTCATCAAAAAAAAACTCAAGACTTTACATTTTAATATACTGTGTTACAGAAGGCCATTTTCATGCAAATGGGTAATATATTTTGAGTGCATTACTGTTCCCCTCCCCACACACCCACATTAATCCCCTTTGTCCCCCTAGACAATTTGGCTCTTTCCATTATCCATACATATGTGATTTTATGAATCCATAAAATCTAGGACCCACAGATGAGGGAAAGCATCGTATTTCTTTTTGAGACTGATTTCACTTATTTCAAGTTGCATCAAATATTCTTGAAAAAGTAAAAAAAAAGAATTTCTAATAGAAAATTCTCTGACTTTACTGAATTCATCACCAGAAAACTTCCTTCCTTCCTTCCTCCCTCTCTTCTTCCCTCCCTCCCTTTCTTTCCCTCTTTTTTCCTGTTAGACTTAGTTTTAATTGTGTGTATATGTGTGTGTATGGGTTGGGGCCTCGTGCATGTGAGTGCAGGTGCCTTAGAGGCCAGAGGAGGCCATTTCACCCCCGGGAGCTGAAGTTATAGGCAGTTGTGAGCTTTTGGAAGTGGGTGCTAGGAACTGAACTCAGATGCTCTGTAAGAGCTTTATGTGTTCTTAACCCCTGCATCATCTCTCTAGCTCCCAGAGAGCTTTCCAGATGGAGGTGGCTGGCTTGACCAAATCCAGAACAGAGAGTGCCTCATCCCACTGGACTCCTAGTTACAAGCCTCCATTGAACAGCATCAGGGTCCACTCAACTCAAGTGGTAGGTGCCGCCATCCCATCCTCGTTCGGCTCTCTGGCACTCCCTGCTGGTAACCGAAGTCCTATGTAGTCTAGCCTCTATGTAGTCACCCTCTCCCCAGGGGATGACATGATACAGAGACCACAACAGTGAGACTAGAGTTTGAAGATCTGAGTGTCCCTCTAGTTGAGCCACTATCTAAATGACTCAAGACAAGTGACATAACCAAGTATGAACTTTCATTGCTCATTATCATTGTTTCCCTCCCTGGGGTCCTAGGGGCATCCCAAGACCTAGGAGAGCACAGGAGAGGGCTCCTGGGCAGCTCAGTTCTTCTAAGTCATCCTCTGTATCAAGGACCCAACAAGCATGGAGGTGTGAAACTTGTTGCAGTGCCTTTTTCTAAAATGCTGTAGCCGGTGACTGGGAACTCTGGACATAACTCGGAGTGCATTAGAAGTCAGGGAATGGCCCTTCTTCCCCTGAGCACCCCATCACTTCTGGAAGAATGATATCCTTTGGATATCAAGGTCTGTAACGCATTTAAAACAGCAGCATCCTACTGCAGCCCAATCTGGCTTTAGACTTACTGAATCTTAAGCAAATTGAGGCATTGACCCATCCTATCTCTGATACACACAGTTAAAACACAAGAAGCGTCCAGACCCACATTTGGTCCCTGGCTGTCTCCGTATGACAGAGGATGAGACTGCTGCCTGTCTAAGTGCAGGTGGAGGGTAGAACCCTTAGCCTCAGTCCATATCCTCTTATCTGGGACTCAGCCTTTGCTCCACTGCAGATTCAGCTCCTGTGAAGTGTTCAGAATCAGTCCCGGGCCCAGGAAGCAGGAGTCTAAAAGTGCCCCACCCCAATCTGTTAAAGGATGCAGAATCGGAGGCTCATTGCAGGTGCACTTGTGAGTTGTTCAAGGTTCCCATCAGGGTCTTTTGCTACACCATGTTCCCTGTGGCTGTGGCCTCTTCTCCGGGCCCCATCTTTAGTCTGATGTCAGCATCTAGTTCTTTTAAAGCTCCAGGCCTTTTAAGTTTGGTCCGATCTCAAATTCTTTGCATGTTTTGGTTCCTCTGGGTGCCTGGAAGCTGCTTGTCACATGATCTTAGTCTATTTCTGTTTTGATCTTCCCTCATTGTGTTCTGCTGAGTGAAGGCACTGTTAGCAGCACAGAGCAGATACTGGGTAAGACATAGCTGCCTGCCTGAATAAATGGCTTGGTGTGCACATGAAATGAGAAAGCCATGGTGAATCAGATACATGATGATACAGATGCTGACATATGGGGTTCATCTGGACAATGATCAGCTTCCCTTGCACCCCAGGGACCCCTCTCTGTACTCCAGTGTCCTCCACCAGTACCTCCCTGTCCCAGGCACCTGCCCACCTGCCCGGGCTCTCTATTCAGATGTCTGGGTTTCTAGGGCTTTCCAGCCTCAGTTCTAGTGTCTCTTATGCCAATTCCTTCATGGGGACTGGTCACAGTCAAAGTCAGGGAGGGGCATGTGTGGCTTAGGACATTTTTGAGAGATGCAGAGAGAGGCACGCTGAACTGTCGGATCAGTCAAGCCAGCACCCACACTGCAGCCTTCATTCTGCTCTCCAGGGGACAGGCTCTGAGCTGCAGAAAGCCTGCCTTCCTTTTTACGAACCTCTAACCAGAACTGCACTGTGTCTGGAAGAGTTTCTGGAAGTCAAGAGGCAAGAAGCAAAAGGAAGGAGCCAGCTGAGGTAGAGATAACGCCCAACACTGCATGCCAAGAAAGAACTAAAAGCGGGTCTTTAAAGCTCAGCCCTGGGAAGGCCCTGGTGGAAACAGACAGCTCTGGGATGGACGCTAGAATGTGTTGCAGTGATGGGACATACATCTGAACACCAGGTGCAGGGGCATAAGGATCCCAATTGTGGCCTCAGCAACTGGATCTCCCATCATCTCCCATCCTCTATTTTTATTTTCTCTTATTGGAGTAAAATTGCAGCACATAAAGTTATCCTTCATCTATTTTAAAGCCCATGATTCGAGGGCTTCTCATACTCTCCCACTGTGTGTAGCCACTGCCCACCACCTCTATTGATTTCCAAGACATTTTCATTTTCATCTTTCTCATTACTCCTTCCCTAATCTTCCTGTCCTTGGAGACTTTGTGTTCTGGGCGTTTCATGTGGACAGGATCACATGATGTGGTAATATGACTGCTTGCTTTCACTGGCCATAATGTCTGCATGGTTCATTCATGTTTGTTTTAAACTACAGCCATACATCATTCATTTTTATGGTCAAATAATATTTCATCCCATGGGTGCATTGATTTTGTTCATCCATTCATCAGTCCACAAACATTGGGTGCTTCTAGTCTCTGCTAATATGGACTGTGTTGGGAATGGCTACTCTTTGAAGCCTCATGTTTACCTCTCCTTGGTGCCAACCAAAGAGAACTACTGGGTCATACTCACCTCCCGAGGATTCATCTGGAGCCAGATCCTTGACCCTCTGGACCCGTTGGTCCTGTCTTCTCTCATGCATGCTGCTCCTTTCAGCTCTCAGGCCTGTCCTTTCATCTTCCTTTCACCAGTTTTACCCACTCTTCTGACAGAAGATGCTGCTCCCTGTTCTGGGCCCTGTGGATGCTGATGCTACAACTCTGTGAAAGGATTGTAACTCCTTATCTGTTTTCTCTCTCCTCCAGTCCAAACTGACCATTATTTGATTATGGGGACGGAATCTGGCTTGTGTCTACTTCCTTTGTCCTAGGTTAGTGTTTCCAGTTGTTCCCATGGAGAATGAATGGATGGAGGGTCCTTGCATGGGGCATCAAGTTTACACCTCTGGGCCTTCAATATGCATGTTTCAGGAGATGGTGGCTGAGCTGTGAGGGTGTGAAGTGTACCCACAGAAGCTGCCTTAGCTCATGAGCAGCCCAAGCATTTGTTTTCCTTCTTCTCAGTGTGCACTAGCCGCTGTCAGCTCCAGGCTGCCATTGTCACGCTTCGTTAGAACTGCTTTGTTGCTATGTGCAGCGGTAGTCACTGTTGCTAGGTTGGCTTTTGTTTCATATATGTGTGTATGTATATCAGCATTCCCCCCAGCAAATAATCAGCGTCCAATTAATTCTGAATTTTTCATTGTTTGCTCCAGCTGTCAGGCTTCTCGCAAGAGCAAGGAGCGACTGTTCAGTGTTTTCCTTATAGTGAACTGTGAGAGTCAGCGGGTCACTCCTGACTCTGAGGCATGAGAAAGGAAAAGCGAGACAGTGAGGGAGACACAAAGAAACACAGAGACAGGAAGAAAGGAAAAGAGGAAGACAGAGAAAGCCAAGGCAGAAACAAACATTGAAAGACAAGAAGACTTAGACACAGAGTCACAGCCATAGATAGACACACACAATACATAGACACATCCATGCACCCCCATAGACTCAAACGCCTCCACAACACACTCAACTCCTTACACACTCAAACACCTCCCACAACACACTCAACTCTTTGCACACTCAAACACCCCCCACAACACACTCGACTCTTTGCACGTTCAAATACATCCCACAACACACTCAACTCTTTACACACTCCAACATCCCCACAACACACTCAACTCTTTGCATGCTCAAACACCTCCCACAACACTCAACTCTTTGCACACTCAAACATCACCACAACACACTCAACTCTTTGCACACTCAAACATCCCCACAACACACTTGATTCTTTGCACACTCAAACACCCCCACAACACACTCAACTCTTTATATACTCAAACACCTCGTACAACACACTCAACTCCTTACATATTCAAACACCTTCCACAACACACTCAACTCCTTACATATTCAAACATCTCCCACAACACACTCAACTCCTTACACACTCAAACACCCCCACAACACACTCAACTCCTTCCACACACTCAAACACCTCCCACAACACACTCAATTCCTTACACGTTCAAATACCTCCCACAACACACTCAATTCCTTACACGCTCAAATACCTCCCACAAAACACTCAACTTACATGCTCAAACACACTAAACCCTCACTCACAATATATGAAGCCCCCTGTTCAAACGCCCTCACATGCCAGTACTAAAAACAGACGGGGTTTTGTAGAGACACAAAAGGAAGTGAACATGACTGAGACAAGGAGACAGAGAGACACAAAGAGAAGGTGACAACACCAAATGACTGAAGGACACCCATGAAAGTCTGTGCAGCTGTCACGTGTGTATTGGATACTCTGTGCCAGCATAGCAGACCCACGCTCCTGAGGCCCGCACTGGGGCTGCAGTAGAAACACCACTATCTAATCCCTTGGCCACTCACAGCCTCTCTCTGCCACAGCAGCCAGGAGTGCTCTTGGGGAGCACTAAGGGAGTAAACTGAGGCCCGAGCACACAGCTAGCATAAAGCGTGAGTGGGTTTTAAAGCCAGGTTCTGAGCCTCCCATGGTAACATTGTCTGAGAAGACCTGTTCCTCAATGTCAGTTCTGTCACTTGGGCCCTCATCCCCTCTGCCAGCTCCATCAGGTTGAAGTGAAGGTTCTAGGTCCCCACACAGATCCCCCTCTCCAAGCCCACAGCTCTCACACTCAGTCAAGCTCTCCAGCCCAGGCTATCACAGGAATACTTGTGATTTCGCTGCCCTTCACTTCTCTAGGGGACAGATGCCCATTCTTTGGAAGACTTTACTGTGTCCAGGTGTAAGTCAGCTTTAGGTAAAGCTGGTGGGGAAGAGTTCATGGCTGTGTCTTGTCTCACTGTGGTGAAGCTGTACTGGGTTAAATGGAGGAGACAAGGGCATTTAAAGCCCATATCATAAGACACCCTTTCCACTTCCAGGGCAGCTGTGACTGGGTGGGGCACTGTGGGTGTCAAGGATCGGGGAGACAGATTGCTTCTTGCTCCATAACTCTGTCCCAGGCTAACCTGGTCTCACCATCATCATCCAGAAACAGAAGCTCCACACAGCTGGCTGATTAATGATCCATCTTCCTTACAGATAGTTCTCTTAGCTTTCTTCCCTATGAAGGCAGCTATTTTATTTATTTATGTGTTTTTGCCATTGTTGAAGCTTTAGGATCTGGTATACAGTAGGTACCTAATAAATGCTTGTTGCATGAATTATTGCAAAACTCCATCTACCACAATTCTCAGATCTTAATTTCCAGAATATTCTTTCCTGGCTCTGGAAGGGAGAGACATTTTGCACAAGTCCGACGACCACCACTGTGTTTCTGGAGGACACTACAGAAGGTGCAGTGGTCTTTAAGTTGTAATATTTGATCTGTGTTCTGGAAAGATGGCCCTGGCAGCTGTATGGAGGACATGGGGCAGCGATGCTGGAACCAGAGGCCATAGCTGTAAGGAGAGGGTGCTGCTACCCAACACCCAGTGTCATTGCACAGAGACCTGCAAGAGTGCTGTCAGAACAGAAAAACACAGTGAACTTTAACAGCACTGTCAAGTTCACAAACTTTCTTCTTTTTTATTTCAGCTAAATAGCTTGCTTGCTTGGCTGGGTTTTTTTCCAAATTCCCAGGGCACCCCTGAAGTCGGTCAATATGGCACTATTGTCAGTTGGGGAACAGTAAACCTTTGAAAAACACCTTTTGCATTCTGGATTTATGGCAAGCGTTTGAACTTGGTGAGTCTTGAGCAGCACTTGGAAACACAGTGTTTTGATTCTCCCAATAACTTCCTGAGGATCATTGGAAATGAGAATTCAAGAGCCCAGATGGATTTTTCCCACAGGCCACATACTTGTCAAGATGCATGATTTATTTGAGCCTTTCAACAAAGAATTATGGAGCAGGTAAATGTGCCCATTCAGCTGTCCTGAGAAGCCTTGGTCCTGAAGATGTTGGGTCCACTCCCTGCACACAGTTGCCCTTGGGAGGCTCCAGGGTCCTCCACACCTTAGACTGAGCTATTTCTACTTCCATTGTCCACTGCTCTCCAATGGATGGAGCTAAATCAGACCATGTGACCTTCAAGCAACCTTCAAACCATGAACAAATTTTTTGATTTGAGGCTTAGCGGTCAGTGCCTCAAATTAATTCGAACCTTACTAGTCTGTGACCCAGTGCTGGTTCCTAGGGGCTCAGTGTAGGTGGCAAATCAGCCATTTTTCTTGTTATTATGACAAAAGACCTGACGGAATCAACTTCAGGGTAAAGAGGTTTATTTTTCGCTCATGGTTTTGGAGGGATTTCAGGTCATGACAGCAGGAACATAAGGCTGTTTACATCTCAGCAGACCAGCAAGGGTGGGGACCAGGAACAGACACATCTTTCAAAGCCCTTTTGACCTTGAGACCTGCTTCCACCAGCCAAGTTCCAGGGAACAAGAGTTCAAAATGTGAGCCCATAGGAGACTTTAGTTGATCTGTTGAAGTAGAGCTGCCCATGGTAAGGTTTGGGCTGGTGTAGAGGGATGGAGATCAACTTGCTCTATCCCTCCCAGGGAGTTGGTTTTTTCATTTTGCTTTTTGTCTGTTTGTTTTTAACTTTTTTGGTTTTTTGTTTGTTTGTTTGTTTTTGCTTTTTGCTGTTTTTTGTTCTTTGGGAGCCAACCACTCAGCTCCCAAATAAATACACAAAGACTTATTCTTACTTATGAATACCCAACCTTAGCTTGGCTTGTTTCTAGCCAGCTTTTCTAACTTAAATTATCCCATTTTTATTTAACTACATTTTTGCCTCTGGGCTTTTTATTTTCTTTATTCTCTATATCTTTCTTTCCTTCTTATTCTGTGGCTGGATGGCTGGCCCTTGGTGGCCTCCTCTCCTCCTTTCCTCACTCCTCTCTCTCAAGCTTAGATTTCTTTTATTTATTTTCTCTTTCTGCCAGCCCTACCTATCTTTTCTCTGCTCAGCTATTGGCCATTCAACTCTTTATCAGACTAGCCAGGTGTCTTAAGCAGACAAAGTAACATAGCTTTACAGAATTAAGCAAATGCAGCATGAAAACATGCAACACATCTTAGCATTATTGAACATGTATTCCACAGCATAAATGAATAAAACATGCCCTAAACTAATATTCCACAATACTCCTGTCCTTTCCAATGAAGGCTTGGGGTGGCATCTTCAAGGGCAGAATGGGGCCTATGACTCTGGCCAGAGCCTCTACTGACAGAAAGGATGGCGATGTCCCAAACCCTAACTTGGATCTTCACTGTCATCCCAAGGAAGCTGTTGTGATACCTTGTGTGGCAGAAAGAAATCCTATTCCCCCGGCTGGCCTTTCACCTGCACCCTGTTCTTGACACTTGGTTATGAGACCCTGCCCTGGGATTTTGCTTGTACTGTGTGCCTTCCAATCTCATTTAAATTCACACACATGGTCCCACTGTAAGAGTGTTTGAGGATGCAGCTTTGAGGAGCTTACACTATACTTTCTAGGACCCACTCTCTGCCCTACTCTCCATGCAGACTACAACCCAACCTGTGTCTTCACTTCTCCCTGAGGGTGTAGCAAGGGCTCATCCTCCCTGCAGCCCCAGAGCCCACTGTAGGTCCAGGCTCATAGCTAAATAGGTAGGACTGATCTTCCCACCTGCAACCTGGAGTCTGCAGATCTGACCTTTCACCTTTCCTCTGCTGTCTGTCAGCTCTGGAACTTAGGTTTGTCTGGAGAACAACACATGCATCTTCAATCCCATGCTTGACCTGGTAAAGGTCAAATAGGTGCTGTGGTAGAATGCGCTCTGCGGTATAAAGTGCCCCACAGAGATCCTACAATCGAGCCATCCATGGTGTGCCAGACACAGCTCTATCTGGAGTCTGTAGATTTCTACCCAACACCATGAACTAGTGTGATTGTAACCATCTACCCTGTTAGAGCTGCAGAGTGCTAGGATCAGGTATTAATCCCACCCACAGTCCCCAGACCACACTGCTAGACAGTGGCACAAGGGGCACTGGGACCCAGATGACCAGACTCCAAAGTCCATGGGCTAATATTGCCTCCCTGAAGGTGATGCTATTTACCTAGTACCCATTGTACACTGAACACTTAACCCTTTCAGAAATCCACTCAGGCATTAGCCTATGAAGGATGAGGAAAACGAGCCTCAGAGAAGTTACATGATGACTTGTCTAAGATCACACAACTATAAGTGACAGAGCCAGGATCCCTCTGCTAAGCTAGCCCTAAAGCTAACATTTTTTTTTGTTCCAATTTCTTTTCAATCCTTCAGTCTCTCCCTTAATTATACAAGGTCTTACCAAGCTGTCGTCAAGCTTGCCATCCCCTTGCCTTAGTCTGATTTCAATGTCTGCGATTATAAACATATCACACCCTACCTGGTTTTACCTTCTTAATTTTATCACAGAACCAGAAGCCCAGAAGATAGCAACATTTTCCCCAAAGGTCATGCAGTTTTGTGGCAGAATCAGGCTGTAGCGTCGGATACCGTTAATCATGGTTTCACAGCCACGGCCGCTGAAAGAACATTTTTTTTTTTTTGATAGCAATCTCAGGTCAGAAAGACCCCCAAAGCAGAAACTGCTAAATCTCTTAAAGGTCACCTACGACCTTAAGGCATAGGCATCACACAACTGGATCCTATTAGTCTGGACTCCTATTAGTGACTTTGGATTCGCTAGGGAGAACTAGACTCCGCCTCCTGCAGCACTGCAGCGCCCCCCTGTGGAAGAGCACAAAGAAGATTTTGGGCCCATCTTTAAAACTCCAAGAATCCTCATTTCCTCAGCCCAGGGCTTTTGCGTTTTCCTATGCAGACGAAACATTTCATTCCTCTTCAGTTCATGTCCAACGTTTTTTTATTTTGCTACACAGTCCCAGCTTACTTCAGCACAGATAACTCCCTGCCCTGAATGCCAGCAATTGCAGGGATCTTTCAGGGAGGCCACAAAGCCCCATATCTCACTGCGACCTCCTTTTCCTAGCCCCTGGGGCATGGGCAAATTGGTCCCAGACCTGGTTTTGGGTGCTCCTTGTGTTGCTGTTCTTTACAGGCTGTTTGGGAGAACCTTACATATTCTGATTCCTCTTCTGGGTCAAGCCAGCATCATCTCATAGGTCTGGCTCTTGATGCCCTGCCCTACACAGAACCTTGGCAAAGAACTTGAGTTTCCTGACACACTTCCAAGTGACTGAGCTCAAAAGAATGACGGGCAGGGCTGAGTGGCCAGGATCACCGAGAAAAAAAAAAAAGTATAAATCTTGGTTTCCTTGTTTTTAAGTCTGAAAAGGGATTTGGCAGGAGAATGGCTTGCAGCACGGCAGGCAGGATGGACAGGGTGAAGCCATTACTGAGTGCTTCCCTCAGACCATCCCCATGAGGGGCTCCACCTGCGACCTCCTGCAACCCAGGGCCTCAGCACTGTTTGCTCAGCTGTCACACAGAGAGACTACTGCTGGGAATTTAGATTTTTGTTGCCTTCTTCCATGTGGTTGGAACCCAAGATGATCACCATTTTGCTATTTCTTAAGGGAAAATGTCACAGGCAGTAAATAATTCAGGAAGTGCAGTGTCCAAACTCCCAGCCAGGCCAACACTACCCTGTGGGACTTTCTCCAAGTTGTGCAGTGAATAGCACCATGCTCTCCAGCCACCATCCTATGGCGTTTTTATCCAGCCAGCTCAGCTTTCCAACACTCTGGTAGGACCTGTAAGCCATGACTCCAATTCAGGAGGCATGAAAGGAAGACTCATGAACTGTGAGGTGGTGGGAAGCAGAATGGCAGACGCCTGGGAGAGGTTAAGAATGAGCCAGACATGGAGTCAAGGATGTAGGCAAAAAGGAGGGACTGGGAGGGGAAAGGAATCCACCTAGTATGTGCTGAAATCTTGTACATGTGTGTACGCGTGTGTATGTGTATATATATGTGTGTGTGTGTTGTGGGGGGGTGTATATGTGTGTGGGGTGTGTATGTGTGTGTGGTATGTGTGT